>CM032232.1:10632500-10732500 GCA_019009955.1 Riptortus pedestris
GAATATTAACCGAGATATTTGCATTTGTATTCTGCGTGTGGTCATCAGTAGGCTATGTTCGGACTTTCCGCCGAGAGCTCTGGCGGGCGTTTCCTTAACTATTTGTCTCTCGTGAATAGGATTAGAGATTAGGTTAGCTGTTTTTTGGGCCTAGAAACTACTGGGTTATTACGCCCTAAATAATGTTTTAGGTTTAGAGGTTTCTTACTACTACAGTTGTTTTTAGGCAGATTTTTCTATTGTAAAACTTCACCTGGGAAATCTGCTTAGTTTACGCAGCCCCTGCGTGACGGACTTTTGCTTCTCTGACTAATTGGAACTGGTTATCTACAGGTTACCACCATTTTCTAGCTTCGGTGGGACTAAGGATTATATTTATTGTGTTCGTAACTAAAATAAATTACTATTGCCCGGCGTGAATTATTCTTAGCTAAACCTCAAGAAAATGTGCTAAATAGGAAGCTGTTGAGGTACAAGTTATATTTTGTTTCATTGAAAAGAAAACACAATTTTCCCCTTTGTTTTTCTTTCCGATTCAGCTTCCAAGGGGAATGACTTGCCCGATAAGTTTTCTTAGAGCCTTCGTGAAGGCTAACTGAAGTTTGAAAGTTCTAACGATCAGAATTGAGAAACGCCGAACTAGCTAAGTCTGATTAGTTTGATAATTGATCCCAAAACTTAGCTCAAGTATTATTTTCAGAGTCGCTCCTGTAAAATGAAATTGTATTGTCGTTTATCAATATTCCCGTCTAGCAAGAAAACTTTCTTCCCCGATGAATTATAAGAAGGGAGAAATTCTTAATTTCTTTTGTTCTCTGTCTGAAAGTCTCTTTAACGAAAACACCATCATCGTCAACTTGATCTAGGGTCGACGACTTGTAGTTGCAACCGTTGCGTTCTTTTGGAAGTTGCTCTTTTCATATTTCTATGCCCACTGGAGTCTATAAGATGTTTGCAGGATTCGAAATGTCCGTCACGCAGGTGTTGCGTAAACTTAACAGATTTCCCAAGTACGCTTGTGATCTCATCTTACCACATATTGTCCCAGATATTTTAATTTTTTAGTTTTCGGCCTTCAGTAAAACCCCACGCCTACTCATGTCATGTTAACAACAAGCCGTTATATCATGAAGCTCTTTATTCTGTTCTCATAGAACATTTACGTTTAGAGATAAATGCCAATACGCGGTAAATCTGCTTAGTTAACGCAGCCCTGAGTGACGTCCTTTTAGCAGATTTCCCTTGAGGGAAATTGAGGTCGTACTCATGGCGGAATTTTCGACCGTTTTTCTTCAAATGTCCATCGATCCTACTTAGTAGATGACGAAAATGAGGTCCGTTCAAAACTGTATATATATTTTTATATATATAAACACACACACACACACACACACACACACACACACATCTATATCATTTGTCTGTTACCGCTCTAGCGGTCGCAATTTTTGTTTGATCGTTACGAAACTCGAAATTTAGTCATTTTATAATGTAAAAAGAAAGATCAAGTTCGTTAACGGCTGAAATAAGCTATCTCCGTTATTATGCATCGGATCGAAAAATTGTATAGAACCAATCTTATTGAAATTTGAGTTATTAAAATATAAATTATTCTTACAATTCAGAAGCCGTTTCAGTTGGGAGTTTATTAAAATTAACTGAAAGATTTCCCATTACCGTTTGTATTTACTTATGGTGGTGTTGTGTTACCAGTATGCAGAATTCTCTATTGCTAAACTTCACATGGGAAATCTGCTTAGTTTACGCAGCCCCTGCGTGACGGACTTTTTTACCTTAAGCTTGTCTTATCCCTCACTGCCACTGATCACCGACCTTCCCTCTACAAATATTATCTTGTAATTCATTAGTTTAAATAAGCAGAAAAAACCTATTGACTTATATATCATTGTTCGTTGTTTTTATTAATTTAAATATTTTAGCAGATTTCCCTTGAGGGAAATAAGCTATTGAGGTCGTACTCGTGCCGTGATTTTCGAAATTTTTCTTCAAATCGATCCTACCTAGGAGATGACGAAAATGAGGTCCGTTCAAAACTGTAAATTATATTTATCTATCTATATATTAGTCTTTTATCGTTCTGACGGTCGCAATTATTGTTTAATCATTACCAAACTCGATATTTAGTCGTTTTATGTAAAAAGAAAGATCAAGTTCGTTGATCAGGGGGAAGGCGGAGTTTAGTGGGGAGGAATTTCAAAAAATTCGAAATATCTCTGTTACTTTATGTCGGATCAAAAAATTGTATAGAACCAATCTTATTGCAAATTAAATATACTATAAATATTGATATATACAATTATTCTGTATCCTGAATATTAACCGAGTTATTAGTATTTTACAGTTTTCTGCTCTCAGAAAACCCCCACTTCTACTCATGTCATATTAACAATAAGTTGTTATTTCATGAACCATTTTATTACAAGGTTAAGTACCAAATATTGTTTTCGTTGGAGTTTTACTTTGTGAGATAAATGAAAATACGTTCTATTGCCCCCCTCCTTCTTTTGTTATTGAATTACTAAAATTTGAGTCATTGAGATAAAATTGATTCAGATTCATTACAAATTACACTACTAGCTTTAGTAAATTGTTTTCAATAAAATTAATATGTTATATTCAGATATATTTCATTAATTGTTTGTCTTTCCGGTCTATCTATGCAGCGCTACGAGGTTGGCTTGCCTGTTTATTTACAATTCAGCCTTGTATTGTACATTTACTGAGAATTCACGGTAGTGTTACCTGTATGTATATTTATCTATTGTAAACCTTCACGTGGGAAATCTGCTTAGTTTACGCAGCCCCTGCATGACAGACTTTTTGCTCTTAGAATAAGAAGTAGTCATATTTGCTACCTTACTGTTGTTGAGATGTTTTTTTTTATTTTCATTCATGTATTATTTACTCTTATTTGTACGATATTTTTGTTGATGATTTTAGCAGGTTTTCCTTCCTATTGAGGTCGTACTCATGACGCGATTTTCAAACATTTTTCTGATTTTCATGTTATATTCAGATATATTGCATTAACAGCTTGTCATTTCGGTCTATCTATCTATTCAGCGTTATGAGCTTGTCTGGCCTGTTATAAACAATTAGAAATTGTAATGAAGCTCTGACAGTTAAACATATACTGACTGACTGCAGGCAACGCAATTACTTACAGATACCACATAATTTACACGAACTACTGACAAAGGGGAGTCCATACATAAATACAATTCTTAAACATTTAAAGACTATACACATCTATTCAAAAATCTGATACATTTTAAATTTGTTTCACATTTTTATTTTTACAACATTTTTGGATGCAAAAATAAACATTTTATCTAAACCTCAATTTTTTTGCTTTCAAGTTTTCACTCACTTGAGTGTGTACAGAGTTTTATGTAAATAGTCACCTAAACCAACTTACATTTTATCAAAACCTTAATAATTTTAAACTTCTTTTATTCATTTTATATACCAATTTAATTTTAACTATCGATTTACTTATTTATTTATTGAATATTTAAATATTTTATTAATGATTTCCCTATTGCCCAATATCATTAGTTTCGATTTTCAGTTTTGTACCTAGTTTTGAATTTTGTCTTTATTTGTTCCCTCGATCATTTATTTTGTTCTTTGTTGTGTTCCATTTTTATTTTTTGATTTCCAATCTTTTATGTTTTGTGTTCTATGTTCCTTTTATGTTTTGTGTTCTATGTCCCTTTTATGTTTTGTGTTCTATGTTCCTTTTATGTTTTGTGTTCTATGTCCCTTTTATGTTTTGTGTTCTATGTTACTTTTATGTTTTGTGTTTTATGTTCCTTTTATGTTTTGTGTTCCTTTTGAGTTCTATGTTCCTTTTATGTTTTGTGTTCCTTTTGAGTTCTATGTTCCTTTTATGTTTTGTGTTCCTTTTGAGTTCTATGTTCCTTTTGTGTTTTGTGTTCCTTTTGTGTTCTATGTTCTACGTATTTATGTTTTGTTTAATTTTGTTATTTTTTTGTATTGTTTTGTTTTGTTTTTTAAGTTTTATTTTAGAGCAACATCGCCAAAGCTGCGAAGCTCAAATAAATAAATAAATAAATAATATAAACAATTATTCTCTATCTTGAATATTAACCGAGATATTTGTATTTGTATTAAATCTGGGCGGCTAACGGACGAGTGACTTTCCCACCAAAAGCTAGTTCGGCCGTTTCCTTAACTGTTTGGCTCTCGTGAAATTTCTCTATTGTAAAACATCACGTGGGAAATCTGCTTAGTTTACACAGCCCCTGCGTGACGGACTTTTTTACAATTCAGCCGCTTTCCGTTGTAGAGATTATTAACTTGTAAGTTGACTGAAAGGTTTCTCATTACAGTTTGTATTACAGCCCCTGTGTGACGGACTTTTTTTTATTTGTACCCATGGTTTGGGTAATATAGGGTTGGGGAAAAAGTAATTTCGGTATTTTTCATGTTTTTCAAAGCACATTTTTTTATATAAATTTTAGATATTAATCAATGATATATGCACTGTTTTGATCGATGACCTTTTGCCATTTTTTCGGTAAAACCATTATACCTTCACTATAAAAGTTCTGTGATTTCTGGGGAAAAACTGAACCAAGTGATTTTCACAAGCCTCTTTTGATTCCAGCTTTTCACCATTAAGAGAGTTCTGAAGAGAATGAAACAAGTGGTAGTCAGACGGTGCAAGGTCCGGGCTGTATGGTGGATGCATCAAAACTTCCCAGCCAAACTCTCGTAATTTTTGCCAAGTCACCAAAGATGTGTGTGGTCTAGCATTGTCGTGATGGAATACAACGCCTTTCCTATTGATCAATTCTGGCCGTTTTTCTTGAATCTCCTGCTTCAACCATATTAGTTGTTGGCAGTAGAGAGTCGAATCAATGGTTTGGCCAGGTTTGAGCAGCTCACGATGAACCATGCCTCTCCAATCCCACCTAACACTCAGCATCACCTTCCTTAGTGTCAATCCAGGCTTTGCCACTGTTTGTGAAGTTTCTCCTGGTTTCGACCACGATCTTTTTCGCACATTATTGTCGTACGTGATCCACTTTTCATCACCCGTAATCATTCTTTTCAAAAATGGCTCGATTTCATTTTGTTTCACCAGTGATTCACAAATGGAAACTCTGTCCATTAAATTTTTTACAGTTAATTTGTGTGGAACCCATATATCGAGCTTCTTTTGGTATCCATTCTTATGTAAATGGGTCAAAACTGTTTTATGGTCGATGTTTAGCTTCATAGTGATGTCACGAGATGAAATGTGTCGGTCTACCTCAGTTTTTTGAAGAATTTCATCGACTTGTTCAACAATTGGCCTGCCAGGGCGAGGTTCATCATTAAGGTCAAAATTTCCGGAACGAAATCGAGCAAACCAGTTCTGACACTGACGTTCACTTAAACAGACATCACCATAAACACCACACAATTTTCGATGAGCCTGAGCTGCATTTATCCCTTTTCGGAAGTAAAAAAGCAATACACGACGAATATTGCCTTCTGGAATCTCCATTTTCAAAGCGCAATAACGTTTGACTGAGTAAATGAATGAAACTGTAGAGATATTTGGAATATTCTATAGACTATGACCTTTCAAACGTGGTATAGTATGGCTTCACTGAATAAGGAATACAAGAGATAAGCGACTTTGATACGCGACTATTGGGATAAACAGAAATTACTTTTTCCCCAACCCTATATTTATGGTATCAAATGAATTAATTTGAACATTTGAACGATTTTGCCAGGTTCAATGTCTAAATACTAAATGGATCTTCCGCTCTCTAAGCCTGCCAACTACTTATTATATCTCTGATATTGCATGAGACAGGTTGGTATATAGTTGCTAAGTGTGTTCATGCGTCCGGATGCTTGTTTCGAGTTTTCGCTGTGACCATTTCTCGTTCTGTACGACTCCGTCACCTCAACTTAAAACTATGTTGTATATATGTTAGCTGCCTTGTATCAATAGGTTTAAAAACAAATTCGTAGGGAAGGTGTGGCATCGTCCTATCCGGTATTCCGTCAGTCTATACACACAGTCAAGTCAATGCCACTAGTTAAGTTAATGGCTCTGTTTGTGTTTGTAATCAAGTATACAAGAGTTAATTCGGAGTCTGAGTCCCATCTTCTCTTCTAGAGTTTCTGAGGCTTCTAGGAACTTGATCAGAAACTCTCCGAGACAATTTCCGAACTTGATAGTCACACATTGATTGTGTTTTAACAGATTTCCCTTAAGGGAAGTCAGCTATAGAGGTCGTACTCATGGCGCAATTTTCAAAAAATGTCTTCAAATGTCCTTTGATCCTGCCCAGGAGATGACAAAAGGTCCTTTCAACATTGGATATATATTTATTTGTCTGTTAAGGCTCCATCGGCCGTAATTTTTGTCTGATCGTTAGCATACACAATATTTGACCGGTATATGTAAAAATGAAGACCAAGTTCGTTAATGGCTAAAATCGGAATAGTGGGAGGGACTTTAGAGGGAGTAATTTCGAATATTCAAAATATCTTCTTTGTTATACGTCGGACTGAGAAAGTGTATAGGAGACTTATTGACAATTTAGTGTCTATGACAATTTTTTTATACATTTATTTGCCATCATGAATATTAACTGAGATATTTGGTTTAATTAGTTTTCATTCAACCCCCACTCCTACTCATGTCATATAACAATAATCTGTTATATCCAGAACCAAGTCATTATAAGCTTAAATACTGAATATTGTTTTTAAGTAACTCTCCACCTCCCCACGTTATACAATTAATCAGGCAGACGAACACCATTAAAAATTCCTAGTATCGCACCAGGAACCCCGTCCTTAACAACCTCACTGGCCAGATCCGCTCCCTTATGAGACAGTGGAAGACGGCGGAGTGGCATGAAACCCTCAGACAGACACACGGTGACCACCGCAAGCTCTGGCGGTTGGTGAAGACCAGAGTAACCAAAAGGCGATCTGTTCTTCTCCAAACCGGCAGGGGTGTGATGAGCCACACAGACCAGGCTGAGATGTTGGCGGAACATTTGACTGCTGCAGATCAAGCTAGGCAGTCAGACTGAGGAGGCACTTCGGATGGAGAGCGATGATCATTTCATGTTCTCCTCCCCAAGGCAGCTCACTGCCATCCGTCGCCGGACCAATGGAGGAAAATCCACTAGGCTGGACAGGGTGCAGTACGTGCTACTCCGCCAGTATCCACGGAAGTCTCTGTCCTACCTAAATAATCTAAATTCCTGCCTCCGCCATTTCCCCTCCATCTGGAAACATGTCATAGTCGTCCCTCTCCTCAAACCCTCCAGAAATGGAACCTCTACCGAACACTATCGTCCCATCAGTCTCCTCTCATATATCTCCACGATACTAGAGCGTATAATCCTCGGGTATCATGTAGATTTCTGCGAGGAGAAATCCCTCATCCCAAACGAGCAGTCCATCTTCCGTCCTGAGCACAGCTCCCTCCACCACCTTGCCCGTCTCTATGCTAACACTGCCACCAACCTCCCCAATAACGTCGTCACGGCGATGATTTCCATAGTTTGCAATGAGGCTTTTGACTCCGTCGACCACGCCGAACTCCTTAACAACCTAGGTGGGCATGGCTGCCCCAGTCAACTCCGAGCCATGCTGCGTTCCTTCCTTCATGGCCGAACCTTTCAAGTGAGGGTCGGCGAATCCCTTTCCACATCCCGTCCTCTCCGAGTAGGGGTTCCTCAGGGTTCCCCTCTCTCAACACTCCTCTTCACGGCATACTCCGCAAAGGTAGTGAGTCGACGGATTCACAATACTGAGGTAGTAGCGTATGTGGACGACGTGACTATTGTTAGCACCTCCCTCAGCCCATCCCGGGCCCTATCCTTGGCAGAATCCTCCTGCCAATCCATCTCCGACGACCTCAGATCCATCAACATCCGTGTGAACCCCAGGAAGACAAATGCCCTGGTGTTCTTCAAAACGTTAAAATATCGAAAACGTACCCCTGTCCCCGACACCTTCCGACTAAACAATACCGAACTCCCTGTCCCCCACTCCATTGTTTACCTTGGAATTACACTGGACAGATACCTCACATTCATTGCACACATCAACAAACGAGTAACATGACTCCGCAACAAATTCACCTCCCTTAACCATCTTCTCCTCTCTCCGGTCCTCAGCCTCCGATACCTTACCAAATCCTACCTCACATCCCTCCAACAAAATGGCATAGTCCGTAAAATTGTCCGGCACACCTCCCTCCAACGCTCTCCCAACCGGACAAACCGCGATACCCCCTCCGTTGAACACATTTCCCACACTATTTCCCGCAGACATGTTAAATTTTTTCGATTCCCTCAATCATATGGATAACCCCCTCTACCGCTCCATACCCCCTCCTCAGCAGCCGGTGAGATGGCGACAGGTTGAGCCCCTAGTCGATCTCACCCGCTGCTGACATCCATCCTCATCGTGCCCCAGTATCGGCCAAACCAATACCAATAATGGAACTAAGTTCAGCAGATGGGGAACTATCTTTCTTATTCAATGTAGGTTACACTACCTTATTGCCATCTATAAATGAAGCTGGGTCTCCGATAAAAAAAAAAAAAAAAAAGTAACTCTTTTTTTAATGGAAGGAAGAAGCATTTTGTTTTGTGATGCCGTCATTTATTGAGACGCTCTTGTGTCGTAAATGTTTATTTGATTTATACCTTACTCCATATTTCACAGATTTTGTCAACATCAAAGAATATAATGGGTTTAGGGGTGGGATTCGATTATTATCCTTTATTATAATTCGGATGTTATAGAACCAATCTTGTTAAACAAATCATGTTCTACAATTGTTGCTCTGTGCATTTTTTCTCAACTCCGTTATTAAGCGAATTATTCTTACATTAATGTTTTCAGCCTTCATACTCATCGGTTGTACATAGAAATATATAATATTTGGTGAGTTGAGGTTACAAGTGTGTTATACTAGGCTGTAGTAAATCTGCTTAGTTTACGCAGCCCCTGAGTGACGGACTTTTTGTCATCTTACTAGGCAAATAAAAATGTTAAATGTGGGCTGAACGGAAATTGAAACGTTGGAAAATAGAAGTAGACTAAGCAAATGGTGCTGAAATGTAGATGTTGTGTAAAGACGTTAATTCCAATCCATCGTCCCAACAAGCCCACCAATATCCTGGCCTATATTTCACCATCTCTGTCTATTTTACCAAGGTTTATATAGATTTTTTTCTCTTAAACAAACCTGCTCAGCTCAGCTGATATTGGCTCTCTACTTTTTTTCTCAATAATTTTTTTAGGATCCTGGCTTTGATTCCAAATGTTTTTCTTTTCTAGTCGAGGATATTGTCATATTTATAGAACATCATGTTTAAGTGTATGAGCTGTTTAGATGGGAATAGAACCAAAATGAACGGAATGACCAATAGATAACTTAGGTATATTCTCTTTTTCTCACGCCATGTTCGTATAAAAAAAAACTCGTCCCACAGGGGCTGCGTAAACTAAGCAGTTTCCAACATTCTGGTATGACACACAAGTGAACATGAAGGTACTAATAACACATGAAGCTCCCTTAATGATTAAGTTATTAAAAAATAAATAGAACAACTATTGTAGAACATCAATAAGTTAGCAAGACATCATATCCTTTAGAATGTTTTGGCCCGACTCAAAGAAAAATTTCCAACTTTTCCACTCTACCCCCCCCCCACCATTCCGAGTCCCATTCCAGCCATTGACTAATATGATCAACAGTGTTGAATGAAACAGGTAAATATCGAGAATGTTATAGAAGAAATAAACATTTTTTAGGTAGGAACATAAAATCTCACTTGATAACGTCATCACAGAACGTAGTCTTCACTGAGTAGGATTGATGGATATTTGAGGAAATCATTCGAAAATTGCATCATTAAATTTCTTCAAATGTCCATCGATTCTACCTAGAAGATAACCGAAATGAGGTCCTTTCAAAGTTTTATATATATATATATATATATATATATATATATATATATATATATATATATATATATATATTGTCTGTTAACGCTCTAGCGGCCACGATTTTTGTTTGATCGTAACGAAACTCGATATTTAAACATTTTATGTAAAAAGACAGATCAATGGGGGGGGGAGAGGGTTAATGGCTGAAATCGGACCAGTGGGAGGGGGTTTAGAGGGGGGATTTTAGAAAATTCGAAATATCACCGTTACAATACGTCGAATCGAAAAAATTGTATAGACTCAACCTTATTGCAAATTAAATTTTCTATAAATACTGTTATATACATGTATTCTCTATCTTGAATATTAACTGATTTATTTGCATTTTTATTAAATGTGAGCTGATAACGGACGAGAGTGTTTCGGCACTTGTATAGAGATTTCTCTATTGTATAACTTTACATAGAAAATCTGCTTAGTTCACGCAGCTCCTGCGTGACGGACTTTTTTAATTAGTAAAAGGAACGAACAATGATATTAAAGCTATCAGGATTTTTCATGTTATGAAAACTAATAAATTACAAGTTAATACAAGTCTATGAAAGTAGGCTCCGCGCCTGTGACCGGGTGGGTACATCTAACACTATTGACAGTTAGTTGAAGGTAATAAAAGGTGCAGGTTCGATCCCCGCCAATTGTAGAACATTAGTCCACGATTTTGCTTGCAGAGCGCGCTAGAGTCGGAATGCTGATACATCATCAGGAGTCTAAAATGTATATACATCTGACAGACCCTAGGGATGACTAGCCATTATGACTCTCTTAGATCCCGAAAATAATGGGGCCCCTAAGTCTACTAAAGACAACTCATTCTCCTTGGATAACGGGGATTGCACGTTGAATTGATCACTCACTACGTAAAAAACTCTGATCACAAATCCCTCGTCTCGCTCGGGGGCAGCTAAGGAACTTAAAGGTCTATAACGCCAACCAAACATAAACGTCCGTCACGTAGGGGCGGCGTAAACTAAGCAGGTTTCCAACGTGCTGGTATAACACACTAGAGATATCATCTCACCTAATATTCTTTATTTCTATGAATAAAACCAATGAGTACAATGGTGGGGGGGAGGTAGTTACTGCAAACAAGAAAGTATGAATAATTCACTTATTACTAGTTACAAAAAAATGCATAAAACAACAGTTGTAGAACTTTAATAGTTTAACAAAATTGATTCTATAACATTTTGCGATCCGACTAAAAATAACAGGGATATTTTGAATATTTGAATTCCTGTCCTTTCTAAACCCCCCCTCCCCTATTGAGTTTGCTAACGTTTAAAGAAAAATTACGACCTCTAGAGCGGTAACATGCATATATATATATATATATATATATATATATATACGGTTTTGGTCGGGCCTCATTTTCGTCTCCTAGGTAAGTTCGATGGACATATAAGGACATTTTTTGAAAATCGCGTGATGAGCACGACCTCAATAGGTGACTTCCCTTAAGGAAATCTGCTAAAAAGTTGTCTAAGGAAAATGTTTAAATATTAAGATGTTCGCAATCGAAAATGTTTCCAATGGTTGAAGAATTAATGAATTTTGAATTTAAAATAGTAATTTTATCCTAATAGTAGAATGGAGGCAGGCATACTACTAAAATAGGTGAATTCTAAAAGGTGGTAGGTATGTTCTGGCTGATATGGCGGGGAAGGTGACTTGGTCAGAAAGGCCTGACAAATGTCCTTCCACCCCAACCCCCGGATAAATTATTAAGTCTAAAACCTCCAGCTCTAAAACACCTAGCGCCCTCTCCCGGGATTACCTTTGGAAACATTTCACTCTCACAGCTCAAAGTAATCTTTTCTATTTCGTCTCATTTATCAAATATTTAACTTTGAGATTTATCAACTGTTAAATGCTATATATTTAAGTACGAGAGTGTAGTTTTAATGTTTAATATGTCTTTAATTTTGTTCCCACCAAAATATTTTTACGTTTATTATAAAAACAGTAATAAACGTTTATTAGAGTTATTTCGGATTGCCAAATTAAACACACACAAGTTTCAGAGATATTATCACTGCATAATTTATTTCACAATGCACAACGCACTCGGTAAATAATTCTTTGCTATTTCTCACAGTATGCACTGATAACTTCACTAATCTTCTTAATGCTCATTCCAATAACTCATGATTACTGAAGTTCGCAAGAAAACGGCACCGCACTGTTCTGTACTTCACTGTCCTTTACTTAAAAACGGCACTATACAGTTCTTTACTGAAACACGATACAACACTGTTCTTCACATAAAACACTTTACTGCAGTGCAACTAAAACGCACTGTTTTCTAAAGCTGCACTGAACGCACTGTTGATCACTTGAAGAGAACTGATAACAAACTAACTCATGGGACGAGTTGGACCGCTTTTATAGACGAGTGGCGAACATCAAAGAGAACTATCAAGACACATCTAGATCCTGGACGGGTAATGCCGAGAACGAGCTAGACCACCAGTCGGTTCCTTTCATATTATTCGTACTTCTTAAAATATGTGATAAACTCTGTTTAATTTGACATGGACGTAGTTTACCCAACAATATTGAAAAATCGTTGCCACTAATACTTTATTCACTATGGTATGCCATTCGTTTCTATGTAACTTTTTGATCAAAGTTGGACTCTCCTCTAGACGGAAATATAATCGAATAGTAAGTGGAGAGGTTCTAATTTTCAGCAACGAAATTATTGAAATTTATTATTCCTATTATTTATTTTCTTAATAAAATTACATTCTGCAATAAATGTACTTGGTAATGTGGTACTGTACAATCGTCCTACGTCACTCTCGACAGAAGCTACAGCCCTTCGGCACAAGGAGCAGCCTCTCCCTGCCTGGCAAGGAAGAGCTAAGGAGGAATAGCACTTGATTAGAAAATAGCCACTGTTATCACTGCACTTTACAGTTCTATTGGAGATCTCTGGGCTATTGTCTCTTGTGGAGGGGAATATGGATGAGTGGAACTGGAAAGGGCTAGGACTTCTGGATTAGGATGATTTGATAGCCTCCTGTGGAATTTGCTGAATCTTAAGGGGATTAGGCCCTGAGAGAGAGAGAGAGAGAGAGAGGAAGAGAGAGATTGAGAGAGAGAGAGAGGAAGAGAGAGAGAGAGGAAGAGAGAGAGAGAGAGAGAGAGAGAGAGAGAGAGAGAGAGAGAGAGAGAGAGAGAGAGAGAGAGGAAGAGAGAGAGAGAGAGAGAGAGAGAGAGAGAGAGAGAGAGAGAGAGAGAGAGAGAGAGAGAGAGAGAGAGAGAGAGAGAGAGAGAGAGAGAGAGAGAGAGAGAGAGAGAGAGAGAGAGAGAGGGAGAGAGAGAGAGAGAGAGAAGAGAGAGAGAGAGAGAGAGAGAGAGAGAGAGAGAGAGAGAGAGAGAGAGAGAGAGAGAGAGAGAGAGAGAGAGAGAGAGAGAGAGAGAGAGAGAGAGAGAGAGAGAGAGAGAGAGAGAGAGAGATAGAGAGAGAGAGAGAGAGAGAGAGAGAGAGAGAGAGAGAGAGAGAGAGAGAGAGAGAGAGAGAGAGAGAGAGAGAGAGAGAGAGAGAGAGAG
Organism: Riptortus pedestris; assembly: GCA_019009955.1. Classification (NCBI taxonomy): domain Eukaryota; kingdom Metazoa; phylum Arthropoda; class Insecta; order Hemiptera; family Alydidae; genus Riptortus; species Riptortus pedestris. Next base: position 10,646,088 of record CM032232.1, read on the forward strand.
AGAGAGAGAGAGAGAGAGAGAGGAAGAGAGAGAGAGAGAGAGAGAGAGAGAGAGAGAGAGAGAGAGAGAGAGAGATGAAGCAGACACACAGACAGAGAGGAATCAATATTATGGGACTTAGGCGAGGTCTCAACCAAATGTCGGACATTTCCAGACCATTGTTTTTTCACCTCATAATAAAGTTTAGATCCTTTGCAAATTTAAAAGGGGAAAAAAAAAAAAAAAAAAAAAAAAAAAAAAAAAAATATGTTATGGAGAGAACACTAACAGTACTAACAAAGAGCAGCCTAACCCTTCATTGCAGCTGCATTGGTAAAAGTTTTATATGTTAACAAATTAACATATTTAAAAAAAAAATAAAAAAAAAAAAAAAATAAAAAAAAAAATAAAACCATAACCCCATGACTCGCACTCACGGACTTTCTGAGGCTACGGTAGCGCCGATGCGAAGGTTCTTTTTTTATAAAATATGGAAAGTACAAATAATGATATTGCGAATAATGCCGCCAACCTGGGGCGCCAGGGCCCTCCGTTCAGTGGCGACGGTAGGTGCAGCAAGCGAAGCCACAGCTTTTCCTTCCAGCATGGAAGTTCTTTCGACCCCCACCTTGATCATTCAAAAGAGGGTGTTATTAGTGCCGGACATGAGCTGACCGCCTTTGCCCGTAGCAGTAGGCTGTCTCGAACACCACCGGAAGCCGATGCGCTGCTTATTGGGTTTCTGAACAAGGAGGTCGATAAAGAAGTATCTGAAACGGCAATGTTTCAGGGAGCAGTTGGGAACCCAGCAGACGAGATCCCTTCGACAGGAGTCAAAAGATCCCTGGAAAGCTCTCCGGAACGATCCGACAAAGAATGGACCTCACCCGATGAAAGCCAAATTACCACTGACCAACATTTTAAGCAACTGAAATCAAAGCGGGGGAAAATGGAAACCAACAGTTCAAAACAAAAATACTCTTTGCATCCAATAGAAATGGAGGCAAAGAAAATACAGAAGAACCTGAAAAAATTCATAGCAGACCCTAAGAAAAAAATTAAAAAAATAAACCAGGATTTCATTAACCGAAAAATCAACGACCTTTTGAAAATGATTCAGGGGCTGGGTAATGACCAAATGAGGGTTAACGGATCGCAGGAGGCTTCTGAAAATTCTGAACGGTCCAAGCCCACTGGGATGGCTGGTAAAGCTACAGGAAGCCACGATGAAGCCTGGAGAAAGAAGGAGCTAAATCCGGAATCCACGGTCGATATAAGACAAGATATCGTTAATGATGTCTTAGACCATGTAATGCCCCTGATAAACAATTCATTGGAAAAAATATCAAACCGGATTATCGAACAAGTAAATAAAAACCTCAACATTAAACCACGCCCGATTAGAAATAAAGTTAAATCCGACCAAACCGATACACCGTCAAGAATTAGATGCAATAGTGATAAACCCGCGGAAGCCACCCCAAACGTAACATTCAAAGTGGCGAAGAGCTACAGTGATGTATTAAAAATGCCTGAAGACATAGAAAGGCGAAATTCAAGTGAGGATGGCTGGCGCGTTGCTAAGGGGAAGAAAAAGAAGCCAATAAACAGTAAACCAGCTCCGTCAATCAAAACGAAGAGAGATATCCTCAAATCCCTTCCCAAGTCAATAGAAGGTGAATGCATCTCGCCCAGTCTGCTCATCAAAGTGGATATAGGTAGTGAAGACCAAGGGTTGGACTCAGAAGGTAGGACAAAGAATATACTCGATGCAGTTGAAGCCATAAACCCTGAAACTCTTGGAGATGATATAGAAGGCGTTAAACTGGCAAATAATGGCAACCTACTAATTAAAGTGAAAAACAAAGCATGTGCCGATAAAGTAGAACAATTCATTAAAGCTAAAAACAAAGACATCCGGTGCACTGCAATGGAAAAGCGCCTTCCAAGGATGATTTTCTCTGGTGTTCCCAATGTGTGGAGCGAAGACAAAGTTACAAAATCTCTCAAAGAAAACATCTTGGGCAAGGAGGACAACGTTTCCGGAAATGACCGAAGCAAGAAAATCAGGCTGCTCTTTAAGTATGGAGCCAAGAATGGGCAGACTACTCAATGGGTTGCAGAAGTTGGACCAAAAGCCAGGGCCAAGGTTAAGGATGGGACCATTAGAGTAGGTCTTTTAACTATAGTGGCTCGTGACTTCATAGATCAGCCCAGATGCTTCAAATGTCAAAAATATGGCCATATCTCAACTAAGTGTGAAAGCAAAAATGAAACGTGTGCATGGTGTGGTCAACCAGAGCATCGGATGGAAAATTGTCCGAATAAGAACGCGAATCCGACTTGCGTAAATTGCAAAAATGTACGGAGGCAACATGATCACCCATCAAGTTATACAAGGTGCCCAGCGCGCATGGCGTATATAACAAATAAAGTAAAAAATACTTGCTATGGCAGGAAATCTTAGACATAGGCAAAAAACTGTCTTCAAAGTGCTCCAAATTAACCTTCAGAAGAATAATACAGCAGCTGAAGAAATCTGCAAAGAGGCCATGGGTGACAACATTATAATAGCTATGCAAGAACCTGCACTAACAAGACGAAAACTTATTAAAATTCCACCTGGAGCACGATGTGCTGTGTCATCGACAGGAGAAACCAGACCACTTGCGGCACTTGCAGTAACAACCACTCAGCCCCAAGTCTGCCATTACAACCTCACCTCAGAAAACATCGCAGTAATGACTATAGGACGAGGACCGGAGACTCTCCATTTAATTTCAGCCTACTGTCCACCCAGCCAAGCCCTTAGTCCGATTCTAGACAAAATAGAAGAAACTGTACAGTTCTTCAAGAAAAGGACAGTAATTTGCATGGACTCCAATGCGTGGCATACTGGTTGGGGTTCCAGACGAACTGATTTAAGAGGGCGAGTTGTACAGGAGATGCTACTGCGGGCAGGATTGTGTCTGGTTAATGACCCGAAGTCTCCGCCCACGTTTAATAGTAAAAGCGGCAGCTCACACATTGACCTCACTATTGTCACGCCAGACTTACAGAATGCCATAACCAAATGGCGCGTTAACCACTCTACAAATAGTGACCACGCTACAATATATTTTGAAGTTATGGCAGGTAAAATAAGTCCTGTAGAAGGCCCAGACCATATAAGGTACGCGTACAAGAATGTTCGTTGGGACTCCTTCTCCGATGCGGTTTTAAGGCATGGGGTTACCCTGGAAACAGAGGGCCTTGCCTTTAGTAACAACGTGCAGATAGTTGAAGACATGGCTGTGCAACTTCAACAGGTCATCACAGAAGCCGCCGATGAAGGACTGCCTCGCAATAGGAAAGGGCCTTGCACAAGGAGGTGTAAACCCTGGTGGACACAGGAACTGACAGCTGCTAGAAGAGTTGTGTCAAGTGCTAGAAAGGCCTTCCAGAGATGCCCAGACGGCGCGTACAAAGAAATGAAATGGACTATTTATAAGTCCCTCAAAAAATCATTTGCCAAGAAGATCGCGATGGCCAAAAAAAACAATTGGGAAGAGTTCGTTTTGAGATCATCTGCAGATGGCCCATGGGGAGCTGCATATAGAGTTGCTAAAAGGCCTGCAGAAAACCGGTTCGCGGATCCGGCAGTTTCATCTGCTCAGCAGCACCCTCGGGACATTCCGACTTCAAACCGGAACATGCTGGAGGGCCTTTTCGGGGCAGACGACCCAAGCAGCGACACCAGTGACCAGAGAGAGATACGCAAAGGGATGAGACTTCCTCCTGGGACAGGGCTCGCACCGGAATGGGACTTAATTGACCTAGAGCTCGCAATGAACCCAAAGAAACCCAGCAGTGCACCATCGAGTGATGGAATAAGATACAAAATGCTACAGGCTGCACGAAAAGTGATTGGGCCTCAAATGCTATCTGTTTTCAATACCTGCCTTAACACTGGTTTTTTCCCTAAGATATGGAAGGTAGCCGAAGTAATGTTATTTAAGAAAAGAGGACCACGTGATATCTCTCTCCCCAAAAGCTACAGGCCTATTTGTCTGCTACCAGTTCTGGGAAAAGTACTGGAAGCTTTGATCAGAAACTCAATAAGAGCGCAGGTGGAGTGTAGTATTAGCGCAAGGCAATTTGGTGGCATCCGAGGCCGATCAACTACGGACGCAATCCACCTTTTATTGGAAGAGTGCAAAAGAGGCCGGCCCAAATACGCCTTCGCGGTCTTCATGGACGTGGCTGGTGCATATGACAACGCCTGGTGGCCAGCAGTGCTTGCAGCTCTACAAAAGTTAGAACCCCCCAGTAATATATTTGCGCTGCTCAGTAGCTTCCTCGATGACAGGTATGCACGTCTTATTACACAGAGTGTTACTGAACCACCGTACAAGATAACTAAAGGATGCCCTCAGGGATCAATCTTGGGACCCACACTGTGGACTCTGCTCATTGACGGCTTGCTCAGGGAGTTAGAGAAGGAAGGTATAAGTGCGATTGCCTACGTAGACGACTTAGCGGTTGTGATCAGAGCCGACACAAAGAGGCTAGTACAGTCTGAAACAGCAAGAGCTGTCGAAGTCGTTGAAAGGTGGTGTAGCAAAGTCAAAATGAAATTAGCACTCGACAAGACCGCGGCGCTAATCATGAGAGGTAAATTCGACAGGGCACATCCTCCTAAAGTAGCAGTCGGTGGATCTCAATTAATCTTTAAGGATACGGTGACTTACTTGGGAGTAGCTCTGGGCTCAGGGATGGTTATAACACCGCACATCACGGCGTTGCAACCCAAGATAAACGCCATCATAAACATTCTGGCCTTACTAGCGAGAAACACATGGGGAATCACATTCCATGCATCACAGCAGATCTATCACGCATGTGCATTGGCTGTGGTCAATTATGCAGCACCTAGTTGGGGAGTGCTAGCGAAAAAGGGACACATGGCTGCTCTCTTGAGGTTACAAAGGACCTTAAACTTGAGAACCACTAAGGCTTACAGAACAATCTCAAGCGACGCACTTAATGTAATAGCAGGAACCCCACCAATAGATCTTCTGTTCATGGCCAATGTGGTTTTGTGGACAGCTCTAAAAGGATGGGAACTGCCGACGTTTACAACCCAGGATCTCCGAATGCTAGTTCAGGAAATTCAGAGAAGTATCATTGGTCCCCATGAGCTTAAAAAAGGTTTAAAAGAGGCCCTCCATGAACTAGTTATAAGGGAATGGGAGAAAAGATGGCAGGAAACCGAAAAAGGAGCCTATACCAAAAAATTCTTCCCAACAATCAAGGCAAGGCTTGATAGAGCATGGCTGAACCCAGGATACCTCCTCACACAGTTTCTCTCTGGACACGGTGATTTCAACCACTACCTCCACAGGTTCAAGAGGAGAGAATCACCACTCTGCTCTTGCGGGCACCCGAGTGAGACTGCAGAACATGTGCTGATGGAGTGCACCTTATATGATGGAGCAAGATGTAGGATGTTCAGGGACTCATATAATTACAACCCAGGCATAGAAGAGCTTGTTAAAGATGAAGCAAGTCTCAGGGCACTCAACGAATTCATTATAAAATGGCAGGAGAAAAATAAACAAACCTAGCACCCTATCCGATCCTATCCCAGCCCAAATATGGCAATATTGCAGCTTGCAACAGACGCCATTAAAAAAAAAAAAAAAAAAAAAAAAAAGAGAGAGAGAGAGAGAGAGAGAGAGAGAGAGAGAGAGAGAGAGAGAGAGAGAGAGAGAGAGAGAGAGAGAGAGAGAGAGAGAGAGAGAGAGAGAGAGAGAGAGAGAGAGAGAGAGAGAGAGATTGATAGTACGAGGTGGCAGGGTAGATTTCCCGGGATTTACAACCCCTCCCCCCTCCTGAGTCGTATCCAGGAGCCGCACGACAAAACGGGGTCACTCTCCTCAATTGTTTAAATATTCACCCTCATTCTTGTCTTACTTCTCTCTTCATTTTCTCTTCCTTTATTTTCTCTGTTTATTTTTCTTTTCCTTTTCCATCCCTTTTACCCATACCGAGAATTTTAACAAACCTTTATATTTCTATAGAGCAAAAAGTGCAGGTCAACCACAAAAAATTACAGTATAGTACATGGCATAATTTTTGGGGTAAATGCATCCTAATTTAATAGCAATTAAAATATATATGACGTACAATAATATTTCATAAAATTATTCAGAATGATTATTAATGAAAACGTCCATCACGCAGGGGCTGCGTAAACTAAGGAGTTTTCCACACGCTGGTATGCCTCGCTAGCATCATCTAACCACATATTCTACATTTCTATGTAAAAAAAAAAAAAAAAAAAAAAATCCGTCACGCAGGGGCTGAATAAACCGTGAGTGAATACAAACGGTAATGGGAAATCGTTCAGTTAATTTAAAAAAAACTCCCAGCGGAAATGGCTTCCGAATTATAAACAATAGGTCGGCCAACCACTTAAATCTGAACAGATAGATAGACATATTCTTTACCGGAGAGAAAAACAATTATTGATATATATCTGAATTTAATATATTACCGTTGTTGCAAACTATTTACTATATCTACTACTGCAATTTATAATGAATCAGAGTAATTTATATTTTAATAACTCAAATTTCAGTATTCCAAGAACTAACGAAGGGGGGGGGGTCAACAGAACGTATTTGCATAAATCTCACAAAGCAAAACATTACACGAGTCTCTAAACCAATTTCACGAGAGCCGAACAGTTACGGAAACGGCCGAACTTTTGGAGGAAACTTACGAACACAACCGACAAGAGCCGATCTCATCTCGTCCGTTATCCCACACACTTAATAAAAATGCAAATATCTGGGTTAGTATTCAAGATAGAAAATACATGTACTTAACAATATTAATAGTAAATTAAAGTTGCCATAAGATTGGTTCTACACAAGTTTACGGTCCGACGTGTAGTAATGGTAATATTTCAACAAAGATAAATTTATTCATAATGTGAAATTCAATTAAATATTATTCAATTAATACTACATACAATTAATTATAGATTATTATAAAAATATTTAATATTATTAAAATCATGGGGAACTAAAATCATTTATTTGAGATACCGCTACAATGGCGATAAATCTTTGAACATGAGAGAGTACTAATTTAAAAAATTAAATAAATATTACAAAATAAATACAATGCACAAAATTAAATATTACAAATGTACAAAATAAATACAATGCACAAAATTAAATATTACAAATGTACAAAATAAATACAATCCACAAAATTAAATATTACAAATGTACAAAATAAATACAATGCACAAAATCAAATATTACAAATGTACAAAATAAATACAATGCACAAAATTAAATATTAGAAATGTACAAAATAAATACAATGCACAAAATTAAATATTACAAATGTACAAAATAAATACAATGCACAAAATTAAATATTAGAAATGTACAAAATAAATACATTGCACAAAATTAAATATTAGAAATGTACAAAATAAATACAATTCACAAAATTAAATATTAGAAATGTACAAAATAAATACAATGCACAAAATTCAATATTATAAATGTACAAAATAAATACAATGCACAAAATTAAATATTAGAAATGTACAAAATAAATACAATGCACAAAATTAAATATTAGAAATGTACAAAATAAATACAATGCACAAAATTAAATATTACAAATGTACAAAATAAATACAATGCACAAAATCAAATATTACAAATGTACAAAATAAATACAATGACAAAATTAAATATTATAAATGTGCAAAATAAATGCAATGCACAAAATTAAATATTAGAAATGTACAAAATAAATACAATGCACAAAATTAAATATTACAAATGTACAAAATAAATACAATGCATACAATTAAATATTTTAAATGTACAAAATAAATGCAATGTACAAAATTAAATATAAAACGTTATTAAATTTACACATAAGAAAAAAAAAGAACTAGTTAACTGGAAGTAGCTAAATCTTATGCTCCACAAATAAAGTGCCTGCTATATATAATTTTACATAATGATAAATAATAGCGTTTATATTTCATCAAATAGTTCATTATTTCTTAAATACCTTAAAAAAACATCATCTAAAAATTGGTTACTAATAAATAAATAAATTGGGTACTATTATTGGTTGCTAGTAGTACGTTAATGGAGTACTAAGTTCATTTGAACGCTATACATGTCCAATTCCTAGTCGATTGGTAGCTCATTCAAATGCATGTTCGACTCGATTTGATACAAGAGGGATATATCGTGTCTAGGACTGGTCAACAACTTGTACTCAATGTAATACAACACTCACCAATAACTGACGACAACTTGACTACTAACGTCATTGTTCATTAATTACTGAATGATTAAGTCCATCACTAACTTCAACAATAAATTCCGGATACATTAATTTCTTAGTCTACGAACTTGTACTCAAAAAAGACCGTGAACTAAGATGATACCCAGCATGAAGTTTTATAATAGATACATCTATCAGCTAGTAACACACTTAACACTACCGTGAATATAAGTGAATAAATACAAACGATAAGGAGAAATCTTAGAGAAAATTTAAATTTTAATAACCTCCTCATGGGAAGGCGTCTGAATTGTATACCAAAAAGGCCAGCCAACCTCTCAGAGCTGAATAGATAGACATAAATATTCTTGTCAATAAAGGAAAAACAAATTACTGAATCAGGATAACTTTTGTCTCAATCAGTCATTTTAGTAATCTAACAACTAGTAATCTAAAAGTCGCGTAGGGAGATCAACCGCATTTGCATCTATCTCGTGTAATAAAGGTCTCTTGAAAACAATATTTGGTATTTAAGCTTCGAATAAAGTGGGTTATCATGTAACAGAGTATTGATTAAGTAACATGAGGAAGAATGAGGGTTTCCTGATTGCCGAATACAAAAATGAATATATTTCGGTTAATAAGTATATGACAACATTTATAGTGCTTTCAATTTGCAATAAGATTGGTTTATATCATTTTTCAATCCGACGTATAGTAACTGAGATTCGAATTTTCGAAATTCACTTCTAACCCCCTTCTCCCGCTCTTGCGATTACTGATATTAACAAAATTGAACTTTCTTTTTACATCAAACGTTTAAATATCGAGTTTGGTAATGGTCAAACAAAAATTGCGACCGTTAGAGCATTTCGTCATCTCCTGGGTAGGATCGATAGAAATCTGAGTACATTTTTCGAAAATCGCGAGGAGAGCACAATCTGAATAGCAGATTTACCTTAAGGGAAATCTGCTAATACTATTTGCTTCACCAGGTAAAGGGAGCAAGGGGTGACCTAAGGGGCGGCTACGTGAGAACTATTGGAAGGTCGTGGCTTCAAATGTCCATCGATCCTACCCAAGAGATGACGAAAATGAGGTCCGTTCAAACTGAATTGTGTGTGTGTGTGTGTGTGTGTGTATGTGTCTACTTCAATGTTCTCATATTTAGGTTTGAACTATACCCAACTCCATATTTAAACGTTTTATTTAAAAAGATAGATCAAGTTGGTAAATTGCTGAAATCGGACCAGTGGGAGGGGCGGTTTAGAGATATGGGGAAATGTTGATGGCCCTATAAATATTGTGATATACATGTTTTCTCTGATATGAATATTAACCGAGATATTTGCATTTTTTCAGTTTTTATCCTTCAGTAAACCCCCTCTCCTACTTATTTTGTATTAACAGTAAGCTATATCATGAACAGGTTTATTCCACAGCAGTGATGTTGGAAGTGAAGAGCATTGTGTACTTGGAGAGAGAAAAAAAACGTCCACTTCTTCACAATTTTTTTCTTCACGTCTTTTTCTGTCTCCAAGTAACAGGTGTATTCTAGGCTTAACTACCAAATTCTATTTTCAAGAAACCTTAATTATACTTGATAAATGCAAATTTGTTGTGATGATTATTCATCTATTAAGATTTTTTGTTCTTGTTTCGAAAATGTTAACTTTATCTATACCATACTCCATATTTGACTGTTTCACCCATAACTAGCGACCATATTTTTTATTGGTTGAAATCGGACTTGGCAAAGGGGAGGGTTATAGTGGGGGTTCGAAAACTCTGAATATCTTTGTGATTATGTTTGTGAATGTAGTCGGAAGTAAAAGTATAGGACTAATTTTGTTAAACTATTGTTGTTCAACAATTGTTATTCTATGTCTTTCTTTATAAATCAAATATTAATCGAGTAATTCGTGTTTTCTTGATTTCTTTGAGATGATAACACTAGTGTCTCTTAACGTACGTGGGAAATCTGCTTAGTTTACGCAGCCCCTGCGTGACGGACCGTTTTTTAGATTGGGGATGGGGTCGTTTGTTTCGAACGATCGGATCTCTTCAGCTGAACTTCTGCTACTAACCTAAAGCAAAGTTGACATGAAAGGTTTGTTACCCACGACTGGGTAACCAAACTGCCAAGCTCAGTGGAGAAGGGTGTGGGTTTATAAATTAAATTTAACTATCCTCAAATCATTAGGCTGAAATTAAAATAATAAGGGCGCCTGTATTAGCAAAACAAATGAAGGGTCAGGGGGAAAAAAGATGAAAGTGACCAAAAAGTAATTTCGAGAAAAATGAAAAACAAAGTTTGATTTCTATTAACTCCTTTTGTAATATAATCATACTTTGTTTTTTTAGTGTATCAATTCCTAAAAGATATTAGTAATCAATATATGCAGTTCCATGTAGCTCCTAGGTGAAATGATGAAGGTGGAAAAAAAAACATAATGAACAACTTATATTTTACTGACAATGAACAAAAACATTTATGAAAATTTATTCATCTGGGTAATCCAGGTATACATCTTTGCTGTCATCGTGAACAGCTGCTGGATTTATGGTTGGCAAATTCTCAAAGAACGCCTTCGCAGCAGGATTAACCAAACATTTTTTTAGCTGTTGCAAGTCGTTGAACTTTGGTTGAGAAATCGGCAATGGTCCATCATACAGGTTAGTTAAAGGTCTACGTAGAGCAGGGCGTTTTCTCACGTTTTCCCCCCTTTTTACTGGTTTCCAAAGGATTCCAGCGTCAATATAGCAACCAGAAAAAGTGTTTCGGTGAAAAATGTTTGAAGGATGTTCATTCATGACCTTTAAACAACGCACGGGCCTAGTGGGAAAGGGGCAATTTTCCAAGTATATATGATTCAAGAATTCTGTCCATGTCTTGAAAAGTTCTTGCTGGCAGTTGATCAGAGCAAAGGGTTTGCTACATTTTTTACAATGAAATAACTGCTATTCTTCAAGCTGAATTACATTTTGATCTGCCAAAGTGTTTATCGGGAGCCAAAATGCTCACTCGAGCTCGAGGTGGACGCTGCTGTCTCCTGCTTGTTTGTCCCCGGCGATCGCTTCTTGTATTCGGCTCGCTGCCCCGCGCAGGACTCTCCCGCCTATCTTCTTTCTCAATCACCCGTCTTCGGCGACGGTAAAAATGGGCCGTAACAGGTTGTTTGACTAAACTTCGTATGGTGAAGAATGAAAGTCACAAACATCTTGTGAATAAACGTCATGTAATAATCATTTAATGCAAATTAGAATATTTTTTTAAATGAGTGGAATATGGAAACTATTTATTATTTGAATGCATTGGTTTGTTGTTAACTCTGATCTTGTAATAACCCCTTGAATAATAATCGATTTATTTAATTACTTCTTAACAGACACTTCCTCGAGCATTGATATAACATGTATTACTATTGATGATTAGTTGTATTGGATATAGCTAGCTAGTAGAGCATTGTTGGGTGTTTGTTAATGAATAGTTTCTTAATATTTCATTTACAGAATTTTATGAATGTATTCATTCATAATGTTGTTTTCACTGGGTGCAGTAGTTTGTACTCCCTGCTCCTCCTCTATATGAAACTGCTCTGAAGAAGGGAACCAATGGTGCCCGAAACTGTAACCACTCCTAATATAATTCGTTATATGAAGAATTAAGAAACTATTCATTAGTCGACACCCAACAGTCCTCTACTAGGATTTTAGCAGATTTCCCTTAAGGGAAATCAGCTATTGAGGTCTTACTCATGACGCGATTTTCGAAATTTTTCTTCAAATGTCCATCGATCCTACCCAGGAGATGACGAAAATGAGGGCCGTTCAAAATTATATATATATATATATATATATATATATATATATATATATATATATATATATATATATATATATATATATATATTAATCGTCACCAAACTCGATATTTAATCGTTTTAGGTTAAAGGAAAGATCAAGCTCGTTAACGGCTGAAATCGGACCAGTGAGAGGGGGGATTTTCGAAAATTAGAAATATCTCCGTTACTATACGTCGGATCAAAACATTGTATAGAATCAATCTTATTGCAAATTACATTTACTATAAATATTGTTATATACATTTATTCTCTATCTTGAATATTAACCGAGATATTGGCATTTTTCAGTTTTCAGCCATCAGCAAACCGCCACTTCTACTCATGTTATATAAACAATACTCAGCTACATAATAAATCACATTATACAAAGTTTAAATTCCAAAAATTGTATTATTATTAAATTCCAAAAAGAGACCTTTATTATACGAGATACATGCAAATATGTCCCCGTGCCCCCCCCCCCCGTCTTATGGCTTTGGACTACTAAAATTTGATTGATTGAGATAACAATTATTCTGACTTATTATTAATTACAGTACTAGATACAGTAAATAGTTCTCAATAAAATTAATATGTTATATTTTGATATATTTCAGTAATTGTTTTTCTTTCCGGTGTGAGGCGGGCAGACCCGTTTGTATACATTTCTAACCTAACGCTTCCTGTCGGCAGGTTATTGAAAGGATGAAACAATTCTTATTTCCGTTTGTATTTATTCACGGTGGTGTTGTGTTACCAGTAAGTAGATGTATCTATTAGTAAACTTCACGAGGGAAATCTGCTTAGTTTACGCAACCCCTTCGTGACGGACTTTTATTTCTTTTGATAATTAATTATTTTGTAACTTGAACCATAGCAGTTAACCCAAACTGAATTATTCATTATTTAATTCCATTAGTTCCATATATATTTGAGCTTCAGCCATTAACCGTTCATAAGCTATTGTACTTATACAGTTTATGTATTCAGCACTTTTAAAACTTAACCTCTAGCATTAAACCTAATAGTAGTTATTTATGGTTTATTTAATTAGTTCACGAAATACTTGACCTTTAGCTGTTACTGTATTGAAACACTATTAATAAGAGTATCTAATAATTAGATCAGTTACTTAAACTTTAGCAGTTAACTTAAGATATATAGTTTATTGGTTTTCTGGAATATTAATTCACTGACTTGACTTCCAGCTATTAACTCTTGACTTAATATTTATTAGGTTATGCATTTAGTTCCATAGTTATTTCGCCTCTAGCTCGAGTTTGTTTAATTATACAGTCGTTTAATTATGAGACATTCATAACTTTAGAGGCTACAATTCCGTTAGTTTGATGCATTTTATTGCCTCAGCAGGCAAGTTTATTATTAGCAGATTTCGATTAAGGTAAATCAACTATTGAGGTTGCGCGCATGACGCGATTTTAGAAAAATTCCCTCAAATGTCTATCGATCCTACCCTGAAGATGACGAAACTAACAACATTCAGAATTATATATATTCTTGCTTGATCATCGTTAAGCTCGATATATAAGCGTTTCTTGAGAAACTAATAGTTAAGTTCGTTAATGAGAGCATATGATTGTAAATATTTTAAGTGTTAGAAATCTTCATTTTATTGTACATACTAATTCATATTTATTTGATTTTAGTTTAGTTTTTATCCATTGAAATTACATAACTGTTTACGTAATTTTATTAGTCTTTACAGTCTTTGTTTTTGAACTTAATGTTTTGTTTTTGTTTATTTATTTTATTTGCTATTTTGTGTTTATTGTTGTTTTTTGTTGTTTTGTTATTTGATTGCGTTCTATTATTTAGTCGAGTTTTGTCATTTGTTTGCGTTCTTATTTTGTATTATTTAATTTTTTCTTGTTTCTATTTTCATTTTGTATTTTCTTTATATAAATTTTTTTTGTTGTGTTTTATGAGCAATATCGCCTCGCTGCGAACGCTCCAAAATAAAATAAATAAATAAATAACATTCGGGAGGTGAGGTTTAGAAAGGGGAATTTCGAAAATTCAAAATATCTCCGTTATTATGCGTCGGATCGAAAAATCGTTTAAAATCAATCTTATTAAAAGTCAAGCGTACTGTAAATATTGATAAATACGTTTATTCCCAATCTTCAATATTTACTAAGATATTTGATTTTTTTAGTTTTCAGCCGTAAGCCGTCATATTTACATGAGTTTATATCATGAACCATTTCACACCAAGCTTAAATAACAAATATTGTTTTCATTGAACTATTAATGTGCGAGACATTTACAAATACATAGTGTGATGCCATTTTCAATTACGATTTTGTGGACGTGAATCGAAAATATTTATTTCTTCTATACCATAATCCATACCTAAATGTATTATTCCACACTAAAGATCATAATAGTTAATGGCTGAGATTGGGGAGGGGGGGGGGTGGGGTTTTGATGGGTAATTTTGAATATTCAAAATATCTGCTTTGTTATGAGTCGTATCGCAAAATGTTAAAGAACCAATCTTGTTAAGCTATTTATGTATTACAATTGTTGTTCTATGCATTTTTAGTAGATTCCCCTGTAAAGAAATGAACTATGGAGGTCGTACTGGAGACGCGATTTTCGATACATTTCTACAAAAGTTCATCGATCCTACCCAGGAGATGACATAAAAGAAGTCCGTTCAAACCTTCGTGTTTGTGTGTGTGTGTGTGTGCGTATGTATATATATATATATATATATATATATATATATTTGTCTGTAATCGCTCTAGCGGTAGCAATTTTTGTTTGATCGTTACCAAACTCGATACATATTTTCTGTATCATGGATATTAACCGAGATATTTGGATTTTATAGTTTTTGACCTTCAATAAACCCCCACTACAACTCATGTTATATTAACAATATCCTGTTATGTTATCAAGCACTTTATTTTAAAGCAAAAAATATTGTTCTCATATTTACTTTTTAGATAGACGTTTTTAGATAAATACTTGACACATGGAAAATGTGGACTTTTATACATAGAAATAGTGAACATGTGAGGAGATGAGGTCACAAGTATGTGCTATACTAGCACGTTAGAAATCTGCTTAGTTTACACAGCGCCTGCGTGATGGACTTTTTTTTTTAGCAGATCCACCCCAAGGAAAATCAGCTATTGAGATCTCACACATGATGCGATTTTCGAAATATTTCTTCAAATGGCCATCGATTCTACCTAGGAAATGACGAAAATGAGGTCCGTTCAAAATTGTATATATAAATATATATAGATATATCTATCTATATATTTGTCTGTTACCGCTCTAGCGGTTGCAATTTTTGTCTTATCTTTGCCAAACTTCATTTTATATAAAAAGATCAATTTCGTTAACGGCTGAAATCAGTCAAGGGGTAGGGGGTGTTTAGAGGGGGAGAATTTCGAAAATTCTTAATATCTCAGTTATTATGCGTCGGATCTAAAAATTGTTTAAAACCAATCTAATTCCAAATGTAATGTTCTATGAATGTTGTTATATACATTTATTCTTTAACATAAAAATTACCTGAGATATTTGCCTTTTTGTAGTTTTCGGCCTTCAGTAAACCCCCACTCCTATTCATGTCTTATTAACTATAAGCTGTTATATCATGAAGCACTTAATTTGAAGCCTAAATAACGAATGTTTTTCTCATTGAACTTTTTCGTCATAAGATCAATGCAAATACGGAACCCACGTGGGAAATCTGCTTAGTTTACGCAGCCCCTGCATGACGGACTTGCTTTTTTTCTTTACATACGTTCCACATTGGACGATAACTCATCGTTCACGAACGAGCATTCAATGCGAACGAGATATTAATGTAGAATAAAACAGTATTTGATGTAGTAATGACGACAGAGAAGGACTATTTTCATTGCTACTGCCTCTGACCCAATGACCTTAGGGAGGTCGATGTCCTATCGATTCTAACTTAGCGTTGGCAGCTTCATGTCACAGTTGTGCAAACAGGTCGTGCTCGATTTAACTTAGTCGATTCCCACCAACAGCCCTCACACAGTTTGCTGGCAAGGTGTTTCCCCGACAGTTGGGGGGGGGGAGACTACCCTCAATCCTGGAGACTAATAAATTTCCAATGAATGTCTCTGAGAAAACTCTTTTTCTTCTACTTGAATACTTTTTTTATTTTGAATGTGGCGCCATCTACTTATTTATATCGTCTTTTTAGCAGATTTCCCTTAAGGGAAATCAGCTATTGAGGTCGTAGTCATGACGCGATTTTTGAAAAACTTCTTCAAATGTTCATCGATCCTACCCAGGAGATATCGAAAATGAGGTCCGTTCAAAATTATATAAAATTGTAACCTCTGTTGTACATTGATTTTTTTCGCGAAATTCCACGATAACTTTTCGTTTCACATGTCATAGAGACCATAACTGCATTTTGTTTCTTTGGTGTCTGTTTGTTTGTTGTTTGTTACCTTTTCACGCATAAACGGCTGAACCGAATTTCATGAAACCCGGTATGTGTATTACTACTAACCCAACTTAGACTTTAGGCTATATTAATATCCTCTGAGATGAACAGGAGTGGGGGTTATAGGGGAAGCCTGAAATTAAAAATAGCGATATTTCGTTTCCTATTGTTGTTCGGCAATTATGCAAATAACAAAAGTTGTTTATTTTCTTATTTAGAGTAACTTTTGTTATATATCTTTTTTTCGTATACCGAATTATAAACGAGATATACGCTAAAACCTATAGCGGAAGTGAACAATTTTATTTGGTACAAACGACCCAACCACATTAAATAAAATTCCGTATGTTAATTAACACTAACTCCTTCATGATAATAAGCTGTACCATTATTTCTAGAGACGAGCAGGAGTGGGGGCTATAAGAGATGCCAGAAATTAAAAATAGCGATATTTCGTTTCCTATTAGGGTTTCGGCAAATATGTACATAACAAAAGTTGTTTATTTTGTTATTTGGAGTTACTTTTATCATATTTACTTTTGTCGTATACCGAATTATAAACGAGATATACGCTAAAACCTATAGCTGAAGTGAAATATTTTATTTGGGATAAAAGACCCAACCAAAATAACTAAAACTCGGTTTGTGTATTAGCACTAACGCTTTCATTATAATCAGCCATACCAACATTTCTAGGGACGGGCAGGAGTGGGGGTTGTAAGGGAGGCCTGAAACTAATAATAGTGATATTTCGTTTCTTATTGGGGTTTCGGCAAATATGCACATGACAAGAAGTGTTTATTTTGTTATTTAGAGAAATTTGCTCAACAACTCTTTTCAATATGAACTACCAGGTACAGCACCTGGAAAAATTAGTTTTAATGTATGTTTAATATTTTGTCCTTAATAATTAAAATCTATGCACAATGCACAGGAAACGGGAAATATGGCATTATGAAGGACAGTGAAGTCTTACATAATAAATTAATTTTATTATTAACAAATCCACAGAAACGACGGGTATTAACCCGTATAACACTGGGACGGGTAAATGTCAAAATATAGTAAAGACAAGCCTTGCCAAAAAAATATAATAACCATGCATCCTAAAATTAAATACCGTGCGAAGCCGGGTTTCTAAGCTAGTATATCTATATATATATATATATATATATATATATATATATATATATATATTTATATTTATATATATGTCTGTTAACGCTCTAGCGGTTGCAATTTTTGTTTGATCGTTACGAAACTCGATATTTAAAAGACAGATCAAGTTCGTTAATGGCTGAAATCGAACTAGCGGGAGGGGATTTAGAGGGGGGGATTTACGAAAATTCAAAATATCTCCGTTATTGTGCATCTGATCGAAAAATTGTATAGAACCAATCTTATTGAATATTAAATTTACTATAAATATTGTTATATACATTTAGTCTCTATTTTAAATATTAACCGAGATATTTGCATTTTTATGAAGTCCGTGAGACATGTGGTGGGGTATAGTTCGGATTAGGTCGGCCATTTTCGTAACCGCTCGGCCCAGGTGGAAGCTTCTTCTAACCTTACCCGTCGTTTCTAACCTTAGCTTACCTTCGTTACATTGTGTGATTTATGCACATACGTTCTGTTCATCCGCCGCCCCCCCCTTCTTTAGTTATTGTACTACTAAAATTTGAGTTATTAAAATATAAATTATTCTTACAATTCAGAAGCCGTTTCAGTTGGGAGTTTATTAAAATTAACTGAAAGATTTCTCATTACCGTTTGTATTTACTCATGGTGGGCTTGTATTACCAGTATGCAGATTTCTCTATTGTAAAACTTCACATGGGAAATCTGCTTAGTTTACGCAGCCCCAACGTGACTGACTTTTACTTCATTATTTCGATGTGTCCCACAAAGGTAGCAAATTTTTTTAGCCCTCAGAAAACCGGCTCAATATGTGAGAACATGTTGATATACAAATACCTGGAACCCCCAGCCCGCTGAAGTCATTTCTATTCCTAGTATTTTGACAGATGTTCAGATTGCGGTCCAAATGCTTACTGGTTCTCAGCCTGGCGTCGTAAGACGAGATGAGTGGTGTTTCAGTAGGAAGAAATAATTTCGCTGTCATACCTACACAAATTCGTTTACTCCCAATGAATGTGATTGATGTTTATTGTCCGGCAAGTATCACTGTTAACTATAGACATCTACGTTAATTTTCCTTGACACTCTTAGCAGAAATTGGCAGAACTATACGCCATTAAGAAGTAGCTTTTGAGAGAGGACATGAGTTGAACATTATGGCTGTGTTCCGTCGGTGTTGCATGTTCCAGATAGATAATCAATTCGCACTAAGTCAGCGGTTCTTGTGCCAACTGCTCAAGAATAGACTACTGCATATCTGTCTCTAAATAAATCTATTAATATTTCTAATATACACAATAAAAACGGATAATATATAACTCCTCTTGTATTGTTTACCCTCCTTTGCCGTAAATAAACAATGAAAATTCCCGACCTCATTTACACAGCTCACAATGTAAATATAAATTATAAATGCCGCATCATCCCAGTCAACATATCTTTATGTTTAATGTTTATGAAAGTGTTTGCCAGCGGTACTCAACCATCAGCCAATGACGACGGTCTCCACCGAGAGGTATGACAATAGCAACATATCTTTAATATATATTAAATGAAAGAAAATGTAGTTATACTCGTCGGGAAATGTTATTAACATTATTTGAGTAGGCAATAAGATTTTTAGTAGATTTCCCTTGAGAGAATCAGCTATTGAGGTTGTACTCATGACGTTTATCTCAAAAATTCCTTCAAATACCCATCAGTCCTATCTAGGAGATAGTGAAAATGAGACATCAGTGGAATGGGGGGAGGGTTAAAGGGGCGATTTTCACAAATTAAAAAAATCCGTTGCCATACCTCGGATCGAAAAATCGTACAGAACCAATCTTATAGCAAATTAAGTGTACTATAAATATTGTTATATACATTTATTCTCTATCTTGAATATTAACCGAGATATTTGTATTTTTCAGTTTTCAGCCTTTAGCAAACCCCTACTTCTACTCATGTTACATAAACAATACTCTCGTATGTATTAAAACATCATTCGAAACTTAAATACTAGATATTGTTGTCAAGAGACCTTTATTATACGAGATACATGCAAATATGTTCTGGTGCCCCGCTCCCGTCTTAAGTTCTTGGACTACTAAAATTTGATTGATTAAGATAAAAATTATTTTGATTCATTAAAAATTACAGTACTAGGTGCATTAAATAGTTTTCGATAAAATTAATCTATATATATATAAAATTGTAACCTCTGTCTGTACATTGATATTTTCGCGAAATTTCACGATAACTTTTCGTTTCACATGTCCTAGACACCATAACTGCAATTTGTTTCTTTGGTGTCTGTTTGTTTGTTTGTTTGTTACCTTTTCACGCATAAACAGCTGAACCGAATTTTATGAAACTTGGTATGTATATTAGTACTAACCCAACTTAGCCTTTAGGCTATATTAAAATTCTCTGAGATGAACAGGAGTGGGGGTTATAAGGGAGGCCCGAAATTAAAAATAGCGATATTTCGTTTCCTATTGGTTTTTCGGCAAATATGAACATTGCAAGAGTTGTTTATTTTGTTATTTAGAGTAACTTTTGTATTATAAACTTTTTTCGTACACCGAATTATAAACGAGATATACGCTAAAACATATACCGGAAGTGAACAATTTTATTTGGGACAAAAGACCCGGTATGTGTATTAGCACTAATGTATTCATTATAATAAGCCATACCAACATATCCAGGGACGGGCAGTAGTGGGGGTTGTAGGAAAGGCCTGAATTTAAAAATAGCGGTATTTCGTTTTCTATTGGTTTTTCTGCAAATATGCACATAACAAAAGATGTTTATTTTGTTATTTAAAGTAACTTTTGCTATATACACTTTTTTCGTATACCGAATTATAAACGAGATATACAGTAAAACTAAAGTAATTTGCGTAGAAATATTGATATGCTCAACAATTCTGTCCAATATGATCTACCAGGTACCTCACCCGGAAAAATTAATTCAAATCTATGTTAATATTTTGTCCTTAATAGCTGAAATCTATGCATAATACACAGGAGACGGGAAATATGACAATTTGGAGGACAATGAAGTCTTACAAAAAAAAAAAAAAAACGACGGGTATGAACCCAAGACACTGGGACGGGGAAATGACAAAATATTATGAAAGTAAAGCCTTGCCAAAAAAAATACCATCACCATTCAGCCTCAAATGAATTCCCAGGCGAAGCCGGGTATCTGAGCTAGTATGTTATATTCTAATACATTTCAGCAATTGTTTTTCATTCCGGGGAGAAATTGGCAGATGCTTTCCGCCGGGGGGTTTGTTATTATCGTTTGTATTTATTCACTTAATATTGACGGTGCTGTTGAGTTACCATTTATGTACTGTTAAACCTCACGAGAGAAATCTGCTTAGTTTACGCAGCCCCTATGTGACAAACTTTATGTATATATATGGGGGGGGGCGTTCTTAGATCAGTGGCAAAGCACCCAACTTTGAATAGTCTAATTGTAGTAACTTCGAACATGGATGGAAACAGTCTTTGGGGAACAGTCTTGGCCTAGAATTACATACCTATATTTCTATCATCAAGTTAATAAAAACTGCTAGTATTTGATTCCATAGAATCGCAAAATATCATCCGATTCATTCTAGTTTTCAATACCATTGTCAACCACAATAAACTGCTTGACTTGATGATAGAAATAAACGTCAGTGATCCAAGGCCAAGCATAATGAAAATATAGCTCTTAAGTATGAAACTGCTAAAGAATATTATTATGTCTAGAGCAAGGAAATTTTAAATATTTTTATTAATTGTAAACTAAAAAGTCCGTCACGCAGGGGCTTCGTAAACTAAGCAGATTTCCCACGCGAAGGTTTACAATAGATAAATATACGTACAGGAACACTACCGTGAATGCTCAGTAAATGTACAACACACGGCTGAATTGTAAACAAACAGGCAAGCCAACCTCGTAGTGCTGCATAGATAGACCGGAAAGACAAACAATTAATGGAATATATCTGAATATAACATATTAATTTTATTGAAAACAATTTACTAAAGCTAGTGGTGTAATTTGTAATGAATCAGAATCAGTTTTATCTCAAACGAGATTTTTAGTAATCCAAAAACAAAGAAAGGGGGGGCAACAGTACGTAACATTATTTATAGAACATTTAATTTACAATAAGTTTGATTCTATACACTTTTTCGATCCGATGCATAATAACGGATATATTTTGACTTTTCGAACATCCCCCCCCTCTAACCCCCCCCCCCCTCCAGTCCGATTTCAGCCATTAACGAACTTGATCTGTCTTTTTATATAAAACGGTTAAATATCGAGTTTCGTAACGATCAAACAAAATTTGCGACCGCTAGAGCATTAACATACAAATATATGTAATATATAACATTTCCATGTCACAATGTTAGTTAGCGTACTCCTCCGAAACGGCTTTACCGATTTTTACCAAATTTTATATGCGCATTCAGTAGGTCTGAGAATCGGCTACTATCTATTTTTCATACCCATAACTGATAAGGGTTGTTCATCCTTAACATTTTTTTTTAAATTTTTGGACGAAATATTTTGTTTTTATTTTTTTTATAATGTGGCATTAAAAAATACATACAACCCTAAATTTTTACTTTTTCATCACCAACCCCTATTTTTTTAGCCATTTTAGTAATTTAATCATTATCATCCCGCTCGATAACTGATCAGTTATAGTGTTTTTAACTGTACTTCGATTAAAATTTCCCTTAGCTTATGGCAAATAAGAGTAGTGGCTTAGATTTGAGTACACCATGTTTTTCACACGGGCAATTGTACGTAGCATGCTCTCGAATGGGTAAACCATCCAGTTTGTTTGTGCTCGCTAAAGATGGGCTTACAAAGAATATTGTTCATGCTATAGCATTAAAAGATTGATGTTGTTTGTTAGTGTTACTGTCGTAATTAATATGTGATATGTAATTTTAAGAAATAAACTATAATAACTTAAAAATAATATTGTTTGGCGTTTGTTATTTTTATATTCCCTTATCGTTCATATCGCTCCATGCCTATTCCACGCATATACCACATACACACTTATAATAAGTAAGTTACTTTTTGTCTACACTTGAATTTATCTAGAAACTAGAAATAATTTATAAGGCAAAACAACGTTTGCTGGGATATCTAGTATATATATATATATTATTTTGAACGGACCTCATTTTCGTCATCTCCTGGGTAGGATCGATGGACATTTGAAGAAATTTTTCGAAAATCGCGTCATGAGTACGACCTCAATAGCCGATTTCCCTCAAGGGAAATCTGCTAATAATAAGAAATAAATTGGTATAGGTAAATAAAACCATTTAACGATTAAAGCAATCTCATCTTTATGACGCACGCTTATCGTTTTTAGTTCTATTTTATTGGTTGACTATTTTTTAAATTTATCTATTGGTTTTTATCCTGTATATATTTTGTTTTTTATTGTTTTGTGATTGTTTTTACGCTGTTGGAAATGCTATGTTTGTTATTTAGTCAGCAGTCACTGACGACGAAGCGCTACTCTGAAAGTGTACTTTGCATAAATTAAAACACTAGTAGTGGACAAGGTCTTTTTACTGATCCTGATCAATGTGGATGTTACAAATAATTAATACATTTTTTGAGAGCTACCCAGTTACCTTGTGACTATATTCTCGCTGTTGTTAGTTTGTCTAGAAATGAGAACATTCAGTTAACGTGAACAATCGCCAGGTGTAGCTTGTAGATACAACAACAATAGCTTTGAACCGCATGAAGGAATCCGAATGGGATTATAAATACGAAACTGGAGCAAGTTTACGATGCCCCAGAATTTCTTTGTGATCACTAGATGTTTGTTGTGCGCGAAGGCCAGTCTATAGCGGGCTGCGAGGAACACGTGGGATTTCAGCAACATTTATCATACTCTTAAGAATACTTTGTGCCAGCTGTGCTCCAGTGGACTCACTAATTATCTTTCGGATTTTGATCTATCTTTTCCGCCGTAAACATGTTATTTGTCCAACTGGCTTCCTCTAGAACTGGGTTTACTCTATTAAAACATGGATGCCTTTCCCTGAGGGTGGGGAGGGAAAGAATAACAAACACTTCTAGCACAAATAAATACTTAGGACTCGCGTTGTCTAAAGCATTGGCTCTTTTAGCAGATTTCTCCTAAAGGACACTTAGATCCTAGGACTCCATGACTAGTAGCAGAGTCAGCACCTTACAAGAACCATTGTATATAAACCCCCTCCTTTCCTCCTCCCGGACACTTGTTACCCAACATCCGTACGATACACATCTATGTAACCTTTATATTACGAATAAAGTATTTTTTTTAAGTGCAAAGCGCGTTGTGAGATTTGATTGACGAAATCAGCTATTGAGGTCGTCTCATGACGTGATTTTTTAAAAGTTACCTCAAATGTACATCGATCCTACTTAGGAGATAACAAAAATGAGATCAGTTCAAAACTGTATATATATATAGGGTGTCCCCAAACCAAACGGCCAAACTTCAGGGGTCGATAGAGGATCGAAAAACCAAGAAAAAAAAGTCCTCTGGCATATGCCTCGTTTTCGCTTCGTTTTTGAGAAAATCACAAAAAACTGAAAATAGTTGTACAAAAAGTGTATTTTTTTTTAATAATGTATTTAAAATTTCAAAAAACTATTGGCTTTTTGAGTAAGCTTAATTTTTCAATTTACGAGGAGTAAATTTAGAAAAACATGAATATTCTCACGCTTTCCTTATCAATAAAACGTCTAGGTTGAGTGTTTAAACTTTAAAAAAAAAGGATTAAAAATGTTTACTATCATTTTTAATCCTTTTTGGGGGGAATCCAGCCTCGCATTCTCACATTAGTGGTGTTGCTAGTACTGTTCAGTGAAGTCAACAAATATGGCTAGATTTACCAACGCTGAATACGCGGACATAGTCTACGGCTACGGATTCTGCGATGGCAATGCACGTCAGGCAATTCGGGAATATCGCAGACGCTTTCCTGACCGAGAAACCCCACACAGAGGTGTTTTTACCAGCACTTTCAGAAGGCTTCGAGAGACTGGGACCTTCTCATGTAATCATCGTGGGAAACCGTATGCAGGCTTCGATGGAAGCCGGCCTGAGGCGGAGGGAGAGGATACTGAGGCACTTCAATACCTACCTTAGCACAAAGCGTCCGGAGAGCTGCTTCAGTCTAAGCATACCAAAGACAACCATTTGGCGCACATTAAGGGCTGACCACAGGCATGCTTACCATGTACAAAAGGTACAAAATTTAATACCCGCTGATTATCCCCGCCGATTAAATTTTTGTAATTGGTACAAAGAACAATTGCAAAACGATGTAAACTTAAGATCGAAAGTAATCTGGACGGACGAAGCGACTTTTACACGTGCGGGCATATTCAATCAAAGAAACTACCACCTTTGGCACTTGAAAATCCGCGCGCTGTTAGAGAATTTCACTACCAGCATGAGTTGTCTGTAAAAGTGTGGGGCGGTCTTTGTTATATTCGCATAATAGGTTCCGTATTTTTACCTGCTCGACTTCACGCTGAAAGTTATCATCTATTCCTGGAGAATGACTTACGGGCACTTTTGGAAGATATCCCTTTGGAAACAAGGCTTGAGAGCTGGTTTCAACTCGATGGTTGTCCTGCACATTACGGAAGGGCCGTACGAGACTGGTTGGACATCAACTACCCAGGTCGCTGGATAGGACGAGGTGGGCCGGTGCCTTGGCCTCCCCGGTCTCCGGACCTCACGCCACTAGATTTCTTCGTGTGGGGATACGTGAAAGAAAATGTCTACCGAGAGCCCGTCCGCACAAGGGATGAGAGTATAAGATTAGAATACAATAATTGTATTGGAAAAACATTTATTGCTAAAATTCATTCAAGGAATAAAATCCGCTCTTCCATTGGCCTTAACTAGTTTTTACACAACTATTTTTAGTTTTTTTTTTTTCTTTTTTTTTTTCTCAAAAACAAAGCGAAAACGAAGCATATGCCAGAGGACTTTTTGTTTTAGTTTTTCGATCCTCTATCAATCCCTAAAGTTTGGCTGTTTGGTTTGGGGACACACCCTGTGTGTGTGTATATATATATATATATATATATATATGTGTGTGTGTGTGTGTGTCTTTTAACGCTCTAAAAGTCCAATGCTTGTTAATATGTACGTTTTTTCAGTATCTTCATTCCACTAGGATGCTGTCGAGATATCCCTAATCCCACATTATTCTGGGTCTCACAAGGTTTTAGAGAAAGGAGATAAAATGTCCACACATCTCGTCAGCGACAAGAAGGTGAATGTCTCGGTTGGCCGAGACTAACCAGCCAAAAATGTAGGAACACAGCAGGGGCACCATAGTGCCGCACCAAGTTCCACAGAAATTTTCACAGACACAGGCAAGCAAGCAGCCCGCAAGAAATCCCAGCCCCAACCTACTACCCACCGAAAGTAGAAAGACACCCTCTGCGATACTTGATATATACACAACCAGGTCAAGCCATCCATCCGGTGAAGAAGATGTCATTCTTCTATTAGTGACTTCAGTCACTGGGGGGGGGGGGCGACGCAGTAGAGGTACCATTCGTTGCCGTGGTAACATAATGAACTCAATAATAGCAACAGATCCAACCAGCCGTGAAAAATTGAAAGTTATGAATGCTAATAGCTATTATATTCTGAAGGACTTTATTCGAAGCTTATACACCAAATACTGTTCTCATTGGACTTTTACTTTCTGAGATAAATGCTAATATGTTTGTCTGACGATGTCATCATATATGATTTAACTTTCTAAAGGGAAACTATTTACATCATAATCGATATTTAACCGTTTAATTCATCACTCATTAGTTCATAGTCGGACCTGAATCGGGGGGGGGGTTACGAAAATTAAAAATATCCCCGTTGTTATAAGTCGTATCAAAACTAGTTATACGTAGAATCAATCTTGATATTGATACTCTATAATTCTCCTTCTCTATACTACTATGTTTTGTAGCTGATTTATTCACTTCAACTCATCACATCTTCACTTAGATACAAATAAGAAATGGTGAGTGTCAAACCAGTACGTGGGGAATCTACTTAGTTATTGCAGCCCTTGCGCGAAGGAGTTTATTGAGGTTAATTTGTACAAAATTGATAAGGTGGGACTAAATTGACTTCCTCCGTTCTTCTGTGAGAGTATCTTGTATTTTAATTATATTTTCTTTCTTTTCCTTTTAGCAGATTTCCCTTCTGGGAAATCAGCTATTAAGGTTGTACTCATGACGGAATTTTCGACATTTTTCTTCAAATGTCCATCGATCCTACCTAGTAGATGCCGAAAATGAGGTTCGTTCATAACTGTACATATATATCTATATATATAAATATATATATATATATATATATATATATCTATATATATATATATATATATATATATATATATATATATATATATATCTATATATTTGTCTGTCACCGCTCTAGCGGTCGCCAATTTTTGTTTAATCCTTACCAAACTTCATATTTTAAGCGTTTTATGTAAAATGAAAGATCACGTTCGTTAACGGCTGAAATCGGACCAGTGGGAGGGGGGGTTTAGAGGGGAGGATTTTTGAAAATTCGAAATATCTCCGTTACTATACGTCGGATCGAAAAATTATACAGAATCAATCTTATTACAAATGAAATTTACTATAAATATTGTTATATACATTTATTCTCTATCTTGAATATTAACCGAGATATTTGAATTTTACAGTTTTCACCAAACCGCCACTTCTACTCATGTTACGTAAACAATACTCTGATTACATAATAAATCACATTATTGGAAGTTTAAATACCAAAAATTGTATTCAAGAGACCTTTATTATACGAGATACATGCAAATATACACTGGTGACTCCCCCCCCATCTTAAAGTTTTGGACCTCTAAAATTTTATTGATTGAGATAACAATTACTCTGACTCATTATTAATTACAGTAATAGATATAGTAAATAGTTCTCAATAAAATTAATGTGTTATATTCTGATATATTATAGTAATTGTTTTTCTTTCCGGTGTGAGGCGGGACCAGTGAGGCGGTTTGTTTACATTTCTAACCTAGCGCTTCCTGTCGGCGGGCTAGTGAAATTGGATGAAACATTTCTTATTTCCGTTTGTATTTATTCACGGTGTTGTGTTAGTAGTATGTATATTTATCTATTACTAAACTTCACGAGGGAAATCTGCTTAGTTTACGCAGCCCCTGCGTGACGGACTTTTTTGGGTTATGATTGTTAATTTAAATAGTGTTGGTTACATGATTTTCATAGGTTTTTTTTTTTTATGACAACAGTCACTGAAGATGGAGCTGTTGCTCTGAAAGTTCACTCTGTCAAAAATAAAATGTATTGTAGAGAAAACAGGCCTACCGTGTTCCAGATAAATTGATAATATTAGATGGTTTCATATATATATATATATATATACAAGATTTATTTTCACTTCAGCTGTTTTCCGTATTCGAGAAAATAATAATATACTAAGCGAGTCATGTTACTAATATCCTTAGGAACCAGTAAAATCTCTTTGATGGAAAATCACGGGACTTATGCTCCCCATTGAGTTTATTGTAAATACTTACATTATGAGAAATATTTGCTTTATTTCTAAAACGGTCCAAAATATATCCTCTTTTAAGGAGCGCCATGACTGGAGATGCCTTAATCATAAAATATATAGCCATGTCATTGCCTAGCGAACAACCCGGGCTCATCTTATCAGAGCTCCCTGGAATCTATCATAACCTTATCAGATTCCACATAAATCTTGTTGTCAAGGTTATCCAGCTTGATAAATAATAGCCGTATATATGATATATGAATATATGGCCTGCGTCGTCTAATATGTTACAGCGGCGACGCACTACAGGTAACTTAGGTTCGAACTCATGAATAGTACTGTAAAAGTTATTTATTAACGTCCAGTTTTTGTAACTAAGGCTAATTGGGACGGGTTATCTACAGGTTAACACCCTTTACTAGCCAAGGTGGGATTAAGGATTTTATTTAATGAATTCCGTCACTAGTTAAATTCATACTGCCCAGGCGGGAATCGAACTTGCTACTCTAGGTTTACCATGTGAAATCACGGCCAATGCTTTTACTCACATGGCTAGCCAGAGCCTCGAATAGCAATGTAAAATTTCACTTTCCTGTGGGCTTACCGGCCTGGTAGCTCCGGTATCTATTAACAGATTACCCTCAACAGAAAATTTAATCAAATGTTCTTCGATTCTACTTAGGAGATGACGAAAATGAGGAAAATTACGCATACATTTGTCTGTTAAAGCAGTAGCGGTCGTCATTTCTGTTTACTCGTAGGAGAACTATAAGCATTTTATGTAGAAAGAACGATCAACTTCGTTAACGGCTGAAATCTGGAGAAGGGATTCTGAGGGGAAGAATTTCAAAAATTTGAAATATATTAGTTACTAGCTCAGATACCCGGCTTCGCCCGGGAATTCATTTGAGCCTGAATGGTGATAGTATTTTTTAGCAGGCTTTACATTGCACAATATTTTTGACATTTACTCGTCCCAGTGTTTAGGGATTGATACCAGTCGTTGCCGTGGATTTGCTAATAATAGAATTATTTGTTCGATAAGGCTTCACTGTCTTCCATATTTTTTATATTTCCCGTCTCTTATACATGTAAATATGGTGAATTTTTATTTCAGGCCTCCCCTATAACCCCCTCCCGTTCGAACCTAAAAATTTTAATATAACTTATAATCATGGATGAATTCATGCTAATTGACATACCGAGCTTTGTTAAGTTCGGTTCAGCCGTTAGTGCCCAATAAAAATTGTTAGTTACCGCTAAAGTTTTAACGTATAACTCATTTATACTTAGGTATACGACAAAAGTGTATATAGCAAAAGTTACTCCAAATAACAAAATAAACAACTTATGTTTATGTTTATATTTGCGAAAAAAAAAATAGGAAACGAAATATCGCTATTTTTAATTTCAGGCTTCCCTTATAACCCCCACTCATGCCCGTCCATAGAAATGTTGGTATGGCTTATTATAATGAAGGCCTCACTGCTAATACACATACCGAGTTTTATTTAGTTCGGTTGAGTCTTTTTTGGCAAATAATATAGTTGACTCCCGCTATAATTTTTAGCGTATAACGCATTTAAACTTCGGTATACGACAAAAGTGTAATAACAAAAGTTACTTTAAATAAAAAAATAAACAACTTTTGTTATGTTTATATTTGCGGAAAAACCAATAGGAAACAAAATATCGCTATTTTTAATTTCAGGCTTCCCTTATAACCCCCACTCCTGTTCGCCTCAGAGAAAATTAATATAGCCTAAAGTCTAAGTGGGTTAGTAGTAATATACATACCAAGTGTCATAAAATTCGATTCAGCCGTTTATGCGTGAAAAGGTAACAAACAACCACCCATACATCCACGAAATAAACAACATGCAGTTATGGTGTCTATGACATGTGAAACGAAAAGTTATCGTGAAATTTCGCGAAAATAATCAATGTACAGACAGAGGTTACAATTTTATATATATATAGATATATATAGATTATGCATAGGACCGAAAAGTTGTAACAATCTTACTGAAAGTTGAATTACCTTTAATTATTGTCATATAGATACGAATATATTCTCTAATATGAATATTAACCGAGATATTTGGATTTTTTAGTTTCTAACCTTCAGTAAGCTCCGACTTATGTCATATTAACAATAAGCTGATATAATATGAATCGCTTCAATAACTAATATTGTCTTCGGAGAGCTTTTACTGAGTGAGATACAAGCAAATACGTAGTGTAATGATGTCATTAATTCATGTTTTACCCTTTTGACAGGAAATGTTTATTTTATCTATATCATACTCATTATTTTTCCGTTTCATTTAACTCTAATGGGCATATTTGTTAATATCTGAAATGGGACAAGAAATAGAGAGGTTTTTTAGGTGGATTTCAACATTGAAAATATTACCGATATTTGAGACGGATCGAAAAAAGTAATGAAATCAATCTTGTTAAACTATTGATGCTCTATAATTGTTGTCCAATACATTTTTTCCCAACTCGAATATTGAGCGTGTAAATTCAGTAAATTTTCACTTTTACTCGTTGGATGTGTATTTAATAATTAAAATATTTGGGGTAAAGAGATAAGTATTGTCATACCATCACGTTGGATATTTGCTTAGTTTCCGCAGCCCCTGCGAGACGAGCTTTTCAGTAGATTTCCGTTAAGGGAAATCACCTATTGAGGTTGTACTCATGACGTGAAGTGGCTATATATGTATTTTGTCTACAATATTGTTACGTTTTTATTACAAAACCAGTAATAAACGTTGTTAATAAGAGTTCTTTTGGATTGCAAAATTAAACACACACAAGTTTCACAGCTTTTCACTGCACGATTTATTTCACAATGCACAATACTCTTTGTTAATTATTACTACTCACAGTATTACACTGATAGTGCCACTGTTCTTCAGATTACACAGTCCAATAATTCACTACGTTCACTGAAATTCACAAAAAGACGGCACTGCACTATCCTTTACTTCGCGGCACTGCACTGTCTTACACTCGGCACTAAACTGTTACTTACAGTCACGGCACAACACTGTTCTTCTTATAAAAACACTTAACCACACTGCACTAAGTCGCACTGGAGCACTGATGTGACCATGAAGATATCTGACCATAAAACTGACTGAGGTACTGGGAGGGTCTCTTATAAATGCCTGTAGAAGGGGCTAGCCAAGGAAAGGTCCAGAAGTTCCAGGAAGATAAGCACGGCGGGCCCTAATTAGATTCTGCCGGCTCCACTAGGTCGAGCTGTACAGGCTTAAATAGAGAAGCAGGATGAGACCGAGGCTCTTCCAAGAAGGACATGAAGGGACTAGTGCCTTCCATCAATTAGCGACAAATAGCGGCACTTCTTTGAACCCCACCGCACTCCCCAATCACGCCTTGAATAGTAGAGCCATTTAATTTTCGCAACAATATTAACAGATATATTTCAATTTTTCAGTTGTCGGCCATTAGTAAACAACCTCTCCTACTCATGTCATATCATTCTAACGTTATATACCAAATATGGTTTTCATCTAACATTTATTTTGAGATAAATGCGAATATATTGTGTGATGACGTCATAAATAAACATTTTTTGCTCAAACTCTAAAATAATTTTTTTCTGTAATCGTTGAATAATGGTAACATTACTAAACTGAAATGAGTGGAGAAAGTGAAACATTTTGCAATAGAGTGAAGAAAGTGAATTGCCTTCTTAATTAGTAATAAGTATAAATTAAAAAAAGTCCGACACGCAGGGGCTGCGTAAACTAAGCAGATTTCCCACGTGAAGTTCTACAATAGAGAAATCTGTCCAATAACAAGTCTAGTAAGTAGTAAGTGATCACTAAACTTATACACGAGGGACGAATAGTTACGAAAACGGCCGCCAGAGCTCTCTTCGGAAAGTACCAAACAGCTCACTCCTGCCGACCAATGCAGAATACAAATGCAAATATCTCGGTTAATATTCAAGATACAGAATAAATGTATAACACAATATTTATAGTAAATTTAATTTGCAATAAGATTTATTTTATAAATTTTTTCGATCCGACGCATAATAACGGAGATATTTCGAATTTTCCGAAAATCCCCTCCTCTAAACCCCCCCCCCCTCAGACTAGTTTGATTTCAGCCATTAACGAACATGATCTTCCTTTTTACATAAAACGATTAAATTCTGAGTTTGGTAACGATCAAACAAAGATTGCGACCGCTAGAGCGTTAACAGACAAATATATATATATATATATATATATATATATATATATATATATATATATATATATATATATATATATAAAATTTTGAACGGACCTCATTTTCGTCATCTCCTGGGTAGGATCGATGGACATTTGAAGAAATTTTTCGAAACTCGCGTCATGAGTACGACCTCAATAGCTGATTTCCCTTAAGGGAAATCTGCTAAAATAATTTGAAGTTGGAAATTAAATGCTTTTAAATGTTTCTTAACATTGTAAGAATTTATTTTAACAAAATAAATTGAAATGTGAATGAATTATTGGTGGAAATAATCAATATATTTTAAAATTTAAATATAATAATAATTACCTTCCTTGTTTATAACCTGCACTTGTTTATAACTGCACTACTTCAAAATCATCACTAGTTGTTTTATAACTATGCTTATAACCTTTCACAACCATGCTTATAACCTACCAACAACATACCATAATCTTCACAACATCCTAATTTTGTTCATATTCTGGTTAGATCTGATCATGTATTACACGATTACAGAAAAAATTTAATATTACACTCGTGACGAAAGTAGAATTTACAACTCTCGTGAAATTACCACGGTAAACGTTTCACTCGAGTTGTAAAATGATCTACATTCGTCACTTGTATAATATTATTATTATTTATTAACGTCCACTTTTTGCAACTTAGGCTAATCGGGACGGGTTATCTACAGGTTACCACCCTTTTCTAGCCAGGGTGGGATTTTAGGATGTTATTTAATGAATTTCGTCACTAAATAATTTTCTTTGTCCAGGAAAGAATCGAACTAGCCACTCTAGGTTTACCATGTGAGATAAAGGTTAATGCTTTAACTCGCATGGCTAACCTGAGCCCCGATATAACTATATGAAATAACTATTTCATCTACACCATACTCGATATTTAATATTTTTAGTTAACACTAAAGATCATATTTGTTATTGACGGCAATCGGACATGGAACGGTGGGGTTTAGGGGCGAGTGGAGATTCGAAATTCAAAATACGAGTATCTCCGTAAATATTTGTCGGATATCATCAATATGTTATAGAAATAATCTTCTTAAACTATTGATGTTCTACAATTGTTGTTCTAAACATATTTTCAGAACTCAAAATATTAAGGTGAGTTATTGTGCTTCCCTGGTTTTTAGCTATTGTGGTTGTACTCATGACGGAATTTTCGAAATATTTCTTAAAATGTCCATCGATCCTACCTAGTAGATGACGAAGATGAGGTCCGTGCAAAACTGTATATATATATATATATATATATATATATATATATACTAGCTCAGATACCCGGCTTCGCCCGGGAATTGATTTGCGGCTGAATGGTGATGGTATTTTTTAGGCTAGACTTTACTTTGCACAATATTTTACCCGTCCCAGTGTCTAGGGTTAATACCCGTTGTTGGCATTTGTTAATAATAAAATTAATATTTTATGTAAGTCTTCACTGTCCTCCAAATTGTCATATTTCATACTTTGTTATATTGTCATATTTCCCGTCTCCTGTGCATTCTATTCTATTTCAGTTAATAAGGACAAAATATTAACATAGATTTGAATTAATTTATCTAGGTGAGGTACCTCATAGTTCAAATTGGAATGAATTGTTGAGCATATCAATATTTCTACGCAAATTACTTGCTCCACACGTTGTTCCTGGAGAAATGTATAAAACAAAAGTTAATCTATATAACAAAGTAAACAACTTTTGTTATTTGCATGTTTGCCGAAAAACAAATAGACAATGAAATATCGCGAATTTTTATTTCAGGCCTTCCTTATAACCCCCACTCCCGTTCTAACCTAAAAATTTTAATATAGCTTATAATCATGGAAGAATTAATGCTAATATATATATACCGAGTTTTTAAGTTCGGTTTAAGCGTTAGCACCCAATGAAATAGTTGACTCCCGCTTTAGTTTATAGTATATATCTCGTTTATAATTCGGTATAAGAAAAAGTGTATATAACTAAAGTTACTCTAAATAACAAAATAAACAACTTTTGTTATGTTCATATTTGCCGAAAAAAGGATAGATAACGAAATACGGCTATTTTTAAATTCAGGCCTCCCTTACAACCCCCACTCCTTCCCGTCCCTAGAAATGTTGGCATGGCTTGTTATAATGAAAGCGTTAGTGCTAATACACATACCGAGTTTTATTTATTTCGGTTGGGTCTTTTGTCCCAAATAAAATTGTTCACTTCCGCTATAGGTTTTAGCGTATATCTCGTTTATAATTCGGTATACGAAAAAAGTTTATATAACAAAAGTCACTCTAAATAACAAAATAAACAACTTTTGTTATGTTCATATTTGCAGAAAAAAGAATAGATAACGAAATACCGCTATTTTTAAATACAGGCCTCCCTTACAACCCCCACTCCTGCCCGTCCCTAGAAATGTTGGTATGGCTTGTTATAATGATAGCGTTAGTGCTAATACACATACCGAGTTTTATTTATTTCGGTTGGGTCTTTTGTCCCAAATAAAATTGTTCATTTTCGCTATAGGTTTTAGCGTATATCTCGTTTATAATTCGGTATACCAAAAAAGTGTATATAACAAAAGTTACTCTAAATAACAAAATAAACAACTTTTGTTATGTCCATATTTGCCCAAAAACTAATAGGAAACGAAATATCGCTATTTTTAATTTCTCGCTTCCCTTATAACCCCCACTCCTGTTCGTCTCAGAGGATATTAATATAGCCTAAAGTCTAAGTTGGGTTAGTAGTAATATACATACCAAGTTTCATAAAATTCGGTTCAGCCGTTTATGCGTGAAAAGGTAACAAACAAACAAACAAACAAATAAACAAACAAACAAATAAACAAACAAACAAACAAACAGACACCAAAGAAACAAAATGCAGTTATGGTGTCTATGACATGTGAAACGAAAAGTTATCGTGAAATTTCGCGAAAAAAATCAATGTACAGACAGAGGTTACAATTTTATATATATATAGATATATATATATATATATATATATATATATATATATATATATATATATATATATATATATATTTGTCTGTTGCCGCTCTAGCAGTCGCAATTTTTGTTTGATCGTTACCAAACTCGATATTTAGTCGTTTTATGTAAAAAGAAAGATCAAGTTCATTAACGGCTGAAATCGGACCAGTGGGAGGGGGGTTTAGAGGGGAGGATTTTCGAAAATTCGAAATATCTCCGTTACTATACGTCGGATCGAAAAATTGTACAGAATCAATCTTATTGCAAATTGCATTTACTATAAAACGTGTTATATACATTTATTCTCTATCTTGAATATTAACTGAGATATTTGTTTTTTTATTAAATCTGGCGGGGTAACGGACGAGAGTGACATTCCCGCCAAAAGCTAGTTCGGCCGTTTCCTGACTGCTCGGCTCTCGTGAAATTTCTCTATTGTATAACTTCACGTGGGAAATCTGATTAGTTTACGCAGCCCCTGCGTGACGGACTTTTTAGCCCCGAGTAACTCCTCCTTCACCGCCACCCCCTGACGACTATGGAATACGTGGTACGATGAAGTCACAAGTATGCAATACCATCATATGGGAAATCTGCTTAGTTTCCGCAGCACCTGCGTGACTGACTTCTTAGATGCTTTTCTCGCTGTTTCATTTCTTCAGCCATATTGACAAGACAGCTTAGACGGGGAATCGTAATAGGTTTATCGTGACTCAGTTCGTGATCTCCTTTATCTTGAATGATCAGAGATAGAAAGACTGGATCAATATTATCCAATACTGTTCTATCAATACTTTTCTATTACCTTTTACTTTTCTTTCTCTTTCCCTTTTACCTTTTATCTTCTAACCCCTGATTCCAATCATTGACATTAACTTTGAGCCCCGCTTATGGGAAATGAGTTCTGCACAGTTCAAAAGCTATTTCAATTTTTTTTCTAAGTTCTAGCTGATTTTCAGAACAGTTTTATAGTTATTGATTTTCCTTATGACGTTCTCCCAAGTGCGAGTATTTCACTTTAGTCCACAATGTAGACTTCAAAAAAGTCCATCTGCCAACAACAAACAGGTCTGCCAACTTCACAAGAAGGTTAAACAATTACTGAATTATATCGGAATATAACATATTAATTTTATTGAAAACTATATAAAGTATATTTATCACTGTAATTTATAATGAATCAGAACAATGTTTATCTCAACCAATCAAATTTTAGTAGTCCAAGAACCGAATACGAGTGGGAGTCACCAGATCATATTTGCATGTATCTCGTGTAACAAACGACTCTGGAATACAATATTTGGTATTTAAGCTCCGAATAATTTGGTTTATTATATAACAGTGTATTATTATGTAATATGAGTAGAAGCGGGGATTTGCCAAAGGCTGATAGCTGAAAAATGCAAATATCTCGGTTAATATTTAAGATAGAGCAACAATGTATATAACAATATTTATAGTACATGTAATTTTTAATAAGATTTATTCTATACCTTTTTTCGATCCGACGTATAGTAACGGAAGTATTTTGAGTTTTCGAAATTCTCTTCCTCTTACCCCCCCCCCCCCGGCCCGATTTCAGCCATTAACAAACTTTATCTTTCTTTTTACATAAAACGACTAAATGCCGAGTTTCGCAATGATAATTACGGCCGCTAGAGCGGTAATATATATATATATATATATATATATATATATATATATATATATATATATATATAATTTTGAACCGACCTCATTTTCATCATCTCCTGGGTAGGATCAATAGACAATTGAAGAAATCGTGAATACGACCTCAATAGCTGATTTCCCTAATTTCCTAATATCATGCTCAGTAAATTAAAGTATATGTTGAGAAAATATTTAAGATGGACAACAAGAAGTAATTCTATGTTGTAAAATCAATAGTGAAAATAAAATGAGTGTTACTGCAATTTTGTTGTCTTAAGCCAATAAACGTTCGTCACGTAGGAGCTACATATATTAATCATGTGCTAGAATAGGAGACTTGTCATCTCATCTCATTGCATATTCTCTGTTTATATGTAAAAATGTTTTGAGTGGAAGGGGAGATGGGTGCTATTGGCGGAAGAAAACAAGAAACCACGAATAACTCGATTAATACGACGCATCATGAAAAATTCTTTTTTCAGTTTTAGCAGATTTCCCTTAAGGGAAATCAGCTATTGAGGTCGTACTCATGACGCGAGTTTTGAAAAATTTCCTCAAATGTCCCATCGATCCTACCCAGGAGATGACGAAAATGAGGTCCGTTCAAAATTATATATATATATATATATATATATATATATATATATATATATATATATTTGTCTGTTAACGCTCTAGCGGTCGCAATTTTTGTTTCATCGTTACCAAACTTCATATTTAAGCTTTTTACGTAAAAAGAGATCTCAAGTTCGTTCATGGCTGAAATCGGACCCGTGGGCGGGGGGGCTGAGACGGGGAGAATTTTGAAAACTCAAAATATTTCCGTTACTATACGTCGGATCAAAAAAAATCTATAGGAGATCTTATAAAAAATTAAATTTACTATAAATATTGTTATATACGTTTATTCTCTATCTTGAATATTAACTGAGATATTTGCATTTGTATTCTGCATGTGCTCGGCAGCAGTGGCTATGTTCGGACTTTCCGCCGTGAGCTCTGGCGGCCGTTTTTGTAATTATTCGTCCCTCTCGTGAATAGGTTTAGAGGTTACTTACTACTACAGCTGTTATTAGGCAGATTTCTCTATTGTAAAACTTCACGTGGGAAATCTGCTTAGTTTACGCAGCCCCTGCGTGACGGACTTTTCATTTATATATTCTTCATATTCCATGGCAAATAAAAACATTTTTTTCGGTTCCTAACATGTTTCCTGGACACCTCTTCAGTACCGACTAAAGTAAAAGTATTTTTAAATTTACTGACGAATTCATTTCAGATATACTTGTACGTTATAAGAAAAAAATACGAATTTCATTAGACAATATAGAAGAAAATAGGCTAATGAAAAAGCAAAAGCTAATAAGTAACCAATTAAAATTAGAAACAAATAAAAATAGTAAGAGAAAGAGGGAAGATGTAGTCGACCAGATGATAAATATTCCCAAAAATGAAGTTTCAGGTTGGCCTCGATAACAGATTTTTTAGCTTTAAATCTTGTTAGTTAGATTTTTTAACTAACAATAGACGACTTATTACATTCTGTAAAATCTAACGTACAGATTAAAGATCTAATCTAGACTGGGAACAAAAATGGCGACAAACAGACAATAAATTACGACAAATTAAATCTACAGTATTCACACGGACTAGTAAAAATTCAACTTATACACGGAGGGAAGAAGTGATTTTAACAAGGCTCCGCATTGGCCACTCTCTCCTTACTCATAGCTTTTTAATGGAAAAAATGAAGCAGCCCAAATGCCATGTATGCAATTTGACTCTTACAATAAAACACATACTGACAGACTGCAAGAGACGAGATCATTTACAGATACCCCACGACCTACATGACTTACTCACTGAAGGTAGCCCAGCCCATACCCACTATACTACAACATCTAAAAGACCTTAACATATACTCAAAAATTTGAATATACAATACTCACAATTAATACCTGCATTTTAAAAGAGATTTTATAATTTTCTAATAAATGTATGCTGCGATTCTAGTCTTTTTGTGAATGTTTTGTCTGCGAGCGCGCGCGCGCGCGCGTGTGTGTGTGTGTGTGTGTGTGTGTGTGTGTGTGTGTGCGCGCGTGTGTGTGCTTGTATGTTTGCTGAGCCCTTTATAAACTCTTTGAATATATGTAATGTTAATATTTCACCGTTTCTTTTTGTCTAGCAAAAACTGAAGGTTTCCCCCCTTCCCGCCATAATGCAATTCCTGACTTACGTTGTTTTCAGTAACTCATATTGAGTATGCAACTCCGCTGAAACACGAGTTTTATATCTGATCTAAATCTCAATTATTTTAAGTTCATTTTAGATACATATTCCATTTTATTCAACAATTTATATATTTTATTATATCTTGTTTAATATTTTTTGTTTTGGATTCTATATTATGTTTTCAATTTGTTGTGTTGGATTTCCATTTATTGTTTTATTTCTACTTATTGTTCAATTTCTATTATTTGAGTTTCATTTTTGTTTTCTATTTCTGTTTTGCGTTCCATTTCTGTTTTTGTTTTTCCATTTCTGTTTTTATGTTTCATTTCTGTTTTTGTTTCCCATTTTGGTTTTGTTTTCCATTTCTTTTTTGTGTTCCATTTCTGTTTTTGTTCTATTTCTGTTTTTGTGTTCCATTTCTTTTTTTTGTTTCCCATTTTGGTTTTATATTCCATTTCTGTATATTGTCTTGTGTTCAATTTTGTTTTTGTGTTCCTTTTCTGGTTTTTGTTTTCCATTTTGTTTTTGATTTCCATTTCTGTGTTTTGTTTTTCCATTTGGTATTGTGATCCATTCCAGCCCTGTTTTTACTATCAGTTCTGTTTGTCTGTTTCTGTTTTTTGTTCCATTCCTGTTCTCTTGTTCCATTTCTGTTTCGTGTTACTTTTCTATTTTTCATGTTATATTTCTGTTATGTTGTTTTATGTTCGTTTAAATTAATTTTGTTTCGTTTCGTTTTTTGTTTTGTTTTTTTTATTTTTCAATTTTATACAGTTTTTCCCCGAGCAACATCGCCACAGCTGCGAAGCTCCAAATAAATAAAAAAAATAAAATCACAAACAGAGAAGTAAAAATAATAAAATTAATACTCATATTTTACTGCAAAATAGTAAAAAATGATTAAAAGAAAACTTAGATAAAATAAAATTACGACCGTCCTATTCATTCAACTATCACCCACAAATATATAAAAAACTGAAACTGTTTTGTAATGTGGTATGTAATATAGCCTGGAAGTATAACAATAAAATACAAAAACATTTTAGTAGAATTAAAAATAAAGTAACTGAATAAAAATACAAACATAATATATACGAAATAAGCTGGAACAGCTGAAACAGTCCTCTCAGCTGCTGGATAAAAGGTTAAAGCAACACGTAAGAAGAATTGACAGTAATGAAAATAAAACTACCTTGACGGATCATTCTATCTCCAGGAAACACACCTTCAATTTTGAAGAAGTTCAAATAATTGATAAAGAAACAAATAATACTAAACGAAAAATAAAAGGGAATATTCATATAATAAAAAAAAAGGCAGTAAACAAAAAAACAGAAATCAAATACCTCAATCATGTATTCTATAACATTTTATCTTAAATTAATCGGTTTTATATTATGAAGCGAAATAATCGAGTTCAAGATTGACTTGTAAATAATCGATTTGTAGTCAGCTGACTTAACCTACCTCGGGAACCTCTCAGTATCAACTACCTCCTCTGTGGGGAAAGTCGCAACGAATATAAAAGGGAAACGAGCACTTCAGAAATGTAAGTAGCAATTTATAATTAGATTTAATAAATATATCATAGATTTAGTCACCTACTAATACAATATATAGCAAAAGAATTATA
This sequence comes from Riptortus pedestris, assembly GCA_019009955.1. Classification (NCBI taxonomy): domain Eukaryota; kingdom Metazoa; phylum Arthropoda; class Insecta; order Hemiptera; family Alydidae; genus Riptortus; species Riptortus pedestris. Next base: position 10,687,228 of record CM032232.1, read on the forward strand.
AAGGGATGTGTTAAATTAATGTTATTAATTTTTTATATTTGCTTTGGAAAGGGATGGCCCCTGAAGAGGGGGCCAGTAAGCAATGAAACATGTAGGGCAGTTTCAATAAAGTTTGCACCGAAAAATAGTTTTTTATTAGGGACTCTTGCCATATAATATTAAGAATATATAAATAATATTGTATCCAGAATAAGAAGAATATATAATTATATTTGTTGAGCCTCCCTGAATCCATCTCGACTTGTTTCTAAGAGAATGTAGCTATAAATACATGATCCGACTGCCGTAGGATTTATCTAGTTACTGTTTCAGTAATCCTGAGTCCATTAAAGAAAGTTGCAAGTATTCCCGCTTGCCAAGAAACAAAACATATTTCTGATTAAACTTTCTCCTTGGAGTCAACGTTGAGTCGAAACATCTTATTAAAGTTTCTCCCGACTCCAGACATTACTAGGGCTACGCTGAATCAGCTTTAATTATTGAAGATTATCAACTTTAATTCTGTAAGATTAGAGTCACAACTGCCAGAGCTCTTTTGAAATTTCTTCAAAGTACTTCGATGAAAGACTTCAGGTGGACAAGTTTGTTGTGTCATTTATTCCAAGTTGCACCTCTCTAATCCCAATTGTACATAGAGCTCCATATAAGTCTAAAAAACATAACATTATAACGCAAATATCAAATAAGCATTAATTAGTACTAAACAATTGGTTAATCCCGCAGTAGTTTTAGCGTATATCTCGTTTATACTTTGTTAAACGACAAAAGTGTGTATGACAAAAGTTATACTAAATAACATACTAAAAACCTTCCGTGTATGAGATAATAGGCTTCCCGGATAACTACCCCCCCCCTCTTTTTCGGTCCGTAGATATGTTAACATCTATCTGCTTATTTTCATGGAGGAGTGGATGCTAATTCACATACCAAGTTTAGCTTAATTCAGTTGTCCTTTGCTCCAATAAAATTGTTGGATTCCGCTATAAGTTTCAGCGTATATCTCGTTTATGCTTCGGTGTACGAGAAAAGTGAATATAACAAAAGTTACTCTAAATAACAAAATAAACAACTTTTGTTATGTTTATATTTGCCAAAACCCAATAGGAAACGAAATATCGCTATTTTTAACTTCAGGCCTTCCTTATAACCCCCACTCCTTTTCGTCTGAGAGAATATTAATACAGCCTAATGTCTAAGTTGGGTTAGTAGTAATATACATACCAAGTTTCATAAAATTCGGTTCAGCCGTTTATGCGAGAAAAGGTAACAAACAAACACACACGAAAGAAACAAAATGCAGTTATGGTTGTTATAACAAAGTAAAATCTTTCTGTCTTAAATGATTTCCCGAGCGAAGCCGGGCACCTTGGCTAGTATATATATATATATATATATATATAATTTTTAACGGGTTTCATTCACGTCATCCCCTAGATAGGATGGATTGTCACTTGCGGAAATTAAGGATTCTAAATTTCTCTTCAATATTCAACACTGGCCAGAAAATTGGTAAGCTACTCCTTTTCCTGAAGGTCCTCCCGATATTTTCCGAAATGCCTTTGACCTAAGACAGCAGGATCGTAGCTTAGCCGACGGTACACTTCATTAGAGAGTACATACTTCATTACAGTTTGGTTATCCAAATAGACAGGTATGACCCCATATTGCTCGGCTAGGGAGCTGTATATCGGGAGAGCCGACACCAATTAGGCTAGAATAGGATAATAAAGTGTGAAACAGGGTTTAATGAGAGGTTGGAAGATGTGAGCCAAGGAGGTAAGCAACTAGGCTGTTTAGGTGGAGTGGGGTAATGAGGTCATCAGGGGAGGTTACCCACTACTTATGCCTGGTTATCTACCTTCCTAAGTACATAACCTCTCCTCTACCTTACTCATGACTTGTCATTTGATGCTCTCTCTCACTCTCATATTTCATTCTCCATTCCCTTGGCCTTCAACGTGCTTTGCCGTTGGTTAAAAATAGCAGGCAGAAGATTCATTGCTAATTTCATTTCCTATAAATAATTTTTTAGTAGATTTCCCACCTGCTGGTTTAACACGCTTGTGATCTCATGTCATGATATATTCTCTATTTATACGTAAACATCAACATTTAAAAAACATATAATACAAAATAGAATAGGTCTACAACATAACTAAAAATATTTAAAAGGGTTAACTGTTATTATATTCTTTGGACAAAGCACGGATATGAGAAAGAATCAGATATTACAGAAATATTTTCCATAATATAAAAGTACAAAAAAAGGTAAGCACATAAAGGAGTAAATATATTCATTTTTTGAGGTGCTGGATGGTGAAGGAATTATTATCTCAGGTAAGAAAAAACGCCTCGTTCCTTTACTATTCTTTATTCGTTGTGACAGAGCGCTTTCAGAGCATACGCTCCATCATCAGAGCCCTGCTGGCAAACAAATGCCATAAAAACGTTGTACAATATGTCATTTAATTAAAGATGACTCCTTTTTCTATCCTATCTAGTTTTATGAATAGGTTTTCGGCTTTGCTCAGGGTCTTGCCTTTTTTTGCTTCGTAGAGCAGCTCATACTTTATAGCAGATTTCTCAAGACCCTCCTTCTTGATGTGTCGGTTGCCATCCGGAAGGAACCAGGTTGAGGCATTTCTCGGAAGCCTCTCTCATGGCTCTCCGGTCCCGAGGCCTCAGTCACAGGGAATCCTTGGTTCCTGTCACATCATTGTGAAGAGGTTAGTCATTGTCTCGCTTTTCTATTTTTCTTCTTTTACGTTTTTTGTATGTATTGCTTTCTGTAGCTCCTCCGGTGGTTGTTCCTTCATTTTTGGTTTCTTAATTTTAATTGGACTATTCGCTTTTTACTATTTATTCTATTTTAGACTTCTTAACTGTAAATATTCATTTATTTATTTTAACTATTTATTGAAACTGTGTATATATTCTACTACAAGTTTTTAATTTTTAATTTAAATCTCGTAATCTCGTCATAACAACAATAAGCTGGTATATCATAAAGAACTTTATTTCAAGGCTAAATAGTAAATATTATTCTCATAGAACATTTAAGTTTTAAAGTAAAGGCAAATACGTGACGGAATCTGCTTTTCCGATATCCCTTAAGGGAAATCAGCTATTGAGGTTGTACTCATGACAAAATTTCCGAATTTTTTCTTCAAATGCCCATTAATCCTACCTAGGATATGACGAAAAAGTCCGTCACGCAGGGGCTGCGTAAACTAAGCAGATTTTCCCTGTGAAGTTTTACAATAGAGAAATCTGCATACTGGTAACACAATACCACCGTGATTAGATAATGAGAAATCTTTCAGTTAATTAAAATAAATTCCCAACTGAAACGGGTTCTGAATCGTAAGAATAATTTATATTTTAATAACTCAAATTTTAGTAGTCCAAGAACTAAAGAAGGGGGGGGCGGATGAACAGACCGTATTTGCATAAATCTCACAAAGTAATGAAGGTAAGGTAAGGTTAGAAACGACAGGTTCGAAGAAACTTCCGCCTGAGCCGAGAAATGACGAAGATGGCCGACGTAATCCGAACTATACCCGACCACAGACTTCATAAAAATGCAAATATCTCGGTTAATATTCACGATAGAGAATAAATATATATATATATATAACAATATTTATAGTAAACTTAATTTGCAATAAGATTGGTTCTATACAATTTTTCGATCCAATGCATAATAACGGAGATATTTTTAATTTTTGAAAATCCCCCCTCTAAACCCCCCTCCCTCTGGTCCGATTTCAGCCATTAACAAACTTGATCTGTCTTTTTACATAAAACGGTTAAATATCGAGTTTCGTAACGATCAAACAAAAATTGCGACCGCTAGAGCGTTAACAGACAAATATATATATATATATATATATATATATATATATATATATATATATATATATATAATTTTGAACGGACCTCATTTTCGTCATCTACTAGGTAGGATCGATGGACATTTGAAGAAAAATTTCAAAAATCGCGTCATGAGTACGACCTCAATAGCTGATTCCCCTTCAGGGTCAGCTAAAATCTTTTAAATCTGCTAAAATGAGGTGCATTCAACTGCATATATATATATATATATATATATATATATATATATATATATATATAAATATATTTGTCTGTTACCGCTTTAGTTGTCGCAATTCTTGTTTAATATTTAGTCGTTTTATGTAAAAATAATGATCAAGTTCGTTAACGGCTGAAATCGGACCAAGGGGAGGGGGGTTTAGAGGAGGAGAATTTCGAAAATTAGAAATTTCTTTGTTACTAAAGTTCGAAAAAATGTATAGAACTAATCTTATAGCAAATTAAATGTACTATAAATAATGTTATATACATTTATTCCCTATCTTGAATATTAACCGAGATATTTGTATTTATCAGTTTTCAGCCTTCAGCAAACCCCTTCTACTTGTGTTATATGAACAATACTCGGTTATGTAATAAACCACATCATTTGAAGCTTAAATACCAAATTTTATTTTCAAGAAACATTTGTTATCCGAGGTTCATGGAGATATGTTCTGGTGACCTCCCCCCCCCCCTTATTAAGTTTTGGACTACTTAAATTTGATTGATTGAGATAAAAATTATTCTGATTCATTATAAATTACAGTACTAGATATAGTAGTGACTCTCACAGGGGAGTCACAGGGAATCCTTGGTTCCTGTCACATCATTGTGAAGAGGGCACTGATGATGGAGCGTATGCTCTGAAAGCGCTCTGTCGCAACGAATAAAGAATAGTGAAGGAACGAGGCGTTTTTTCTTACCTGAGATAATAATTCCTTCACCATCCAGCACCTCTAAAAATGTAGATATAGTAAATAGTTTTTAATCAAATTAATACGTTTTATTCAGATATATTTCAGTAATTGTTTTTCTTTCCTATAAGAAGTTGAGAGAATTGTTTGTTTTCTTTCGGGAGGTTTCTTATTATCGTTTTTATTTATTCACTTAATATTCACAGTGGTGTTGTATTACTGGTATGTAGATTTATCTATTGTTAAGCTTCACGCGGGTAATCTGCTTAGTGAACACAGCCCTCGCGTGACAGACATTTATGTTTGTGTATTGAGGTCAGGTTAACTGGGCCAGTAAGTGCCTCTCTCAGCTACACCTCTCTGCCGTGTGATCCTGTGTTCCCTTTTAGACTCTGCTCTCTCTCAGAGCTCATTGGCCATTCCCTTTGCCATCAGACATGCTTTCTGATGGAGCAGGGCTAGGGCAAGCTGTAGGACAGACGACTCTATTCAGGCAAATGGACAAAGATTGACACCTACAGGAGAAGAACACAAAGGGATATATAGTCCTTCACGCAGGGGCTGCGTAAACTAAATAGATTTCCCCCGTGCTGGTATAACATGTTAGCAGATTTCCCTTAAGGGAAATCAGCTATTGAGGTCGTACTCATGACGGAATTTTCGAAAAATTTCTTCAAATGTCCATCGATCCTACCCAGGAGATGACGAAAATGAGGTCCGTTCAAAACTATATATATATATCTATATATATATATATATATCTATATATATATATATAGACATATATATATATATATATATTTGTCTGTTAACACTCTAGCGGTCGCAATTTTTGTTTAATCGTCACCAAACTCGGTATTTAATCGTTTTATGTAAAAAGGAAGATCAAGTTCGTTAACGGCTGAAATCGGACCAGTGGGAGGGGGGGTTTAGAGGGGGGGATTTTCAAAAATTCAAAATATCTCTGTTATTATGCATCGGATCGAAAAATTGTATAGAATCAATCTTATTGGAAATTAAATTTACTATAAATATTGTTATATGCATTTATTCTGTATCTTGAATATTAACCGAGATATTTGCATTTGTATTCTGCGTGATACTGGTCACCAGTAAGCTATGTTCGAACTTTCCGGCGAGAGCTCTGGCGGCCGTTTCTATAACTTCGTCCCTCGTGAATAGTTTTAGAGGTTAGGTCAACTGTTTTTTGGGGCTAGAAACTACTGGGTTGTTACGCCCTAAATAATGTTTTAGGTTTAGAGGTTTCTTACTACTACAGTTGTTATTAGGCAGATTTCCCTATTGTAAAACTTCACGTGGGAAATCTGCTTAGTTTACGCAGCCCCTGCGTGACGGACTTTTTTTTGATCTCATCTCACCTCATTTTCTCTATTTATATGTAAAAAAAGTCCGTCACGCAGGTGCTGCGTAAACTAAGCAGATTTCCCACATGAAGGTTTACAATAGAGAAATATACAGGTAACACAGCCGTGAATGCTCAGTAAATGTACAATACAAGGCTGAATTGTTAACAATAGGCAAGCCAACATCGGAGCGCTGCAAATATAGACCGTAAAGACAAACAATTAATGAAATATATTTGAATATAACTATTAATTTTATAGAAAACAATTTACTAAAGCAAGTGGTGTAATTTGTACTGAATCAGAATCAGTTTTATCTCAATCATTCAAATTTGATTAATCCAAAATCAAAAGAAGGGGGGGGGGGTCAACAGAACGTATTTGAATATATCTCACAAAGTAAAAGTTCAATGAAAACAATATTTGGTATTTAGGCTTCAATTAATATCTTATATTATATAACAGAGCATTATTTATGTAACACTTGTAGAAGTGGAGGTTTACTTAAGGCTGAAAACTGAAAAATGTAAATATCTCGGTTAATATTCAAGATAGAGAATAAATGTATTTAACATCATTTATAGTGTATTTAATTTTCAATAAGATTGATTCTATTTTTTTTTTTTCGATCCGACTTATAGTAACGGAGATATTTCGAATTTTCGAAAATCCTCCCTCTAAACCCCCCCTCCTCCTGGTTCGATTTCAGCAGTTAACGAACTTGATCTTTCTTTTTACATAAAACGACTAAATATCGAGTTCGTAACGATTACACAAAAATTGCGACCGCTAGAGCGGTAACAGACAAATATATATATACATACAGTTTTGAATGGACCTCATTTTCGTCATCTCCTAGGTAGGATCGATGGACATTTGAAGAAAAAAGTCGAAAATTCCGTCATGAGTACAACCCCAATAGCTTAATTTCCCTTAAGGGAAATCTGCTAAAACGACGAGTAGAAGGGGTGGGGTTAGTGTTGGCAGACAACTAGAATGTACGAATAACTCGCTTAATACTTAAATTAATAAAAATTAAATAGAGAAAAAAAATAGAAGAACTCAAAAGTTTAACACGATCGGTTATATAAAATCTTACGACCCAACACGTAGGTATTTTGATTTTTCTGATTCCCTCTCTCCGAACCACCACTATTCCAAAACCAAGTTCTATCACAATAACAAATATGGTATTTAGTGTTCATATGGTTAAATGTCGAGTAAGGAATAGATCGGTGAATCATTTTCACACGAGAACGTAAATTCGTAATTGATGACATCACTACTTAACAAACTTAAATGCCTCTCGGCTTATATAGGTCACTTGAAAACAATAACAGCTTATTGTTAATATGACATGAATAGACTGGGAGTTTACTGAAGGAAAAAAACTAAAAAGCAGTGGCTGTATAAATTGAGTTTAACAATAGATAAATCTACGCACTGGTAACTTCAATAGTACCGTCAATGTTAAATGAATAAATACAAACGATAATAAGAAACTTCCCTAAGGGAAGCGTTTGAAATGTTAACAAACAGGTCTGCCTAACTATTACCGGAAAGAAAAACAATTACTGAAGTATATCAGAATATAAAGTATTAATTTTATATGAAAACTTTATCTAGTACTGCAATTTATAATGAATCAGAACGATTTTCATCTCAATCAAACAAATTTTAGTAGTCAAACATCTTAAGACGGGGGGCTGGGGGTTTAAAAGGACATATATCCATGTATCTTTTAGCAGATTTCCCTTGAGGGAAATCAGCTATTGAGGTTGTACTCATGACGGAATTTTCGAAATTTTTCTTCAAATGTCCATCGATCCTACCTAGTAGATGACGAAAATGAGGTCCGTTCAAAACTGTATATATATATATATATATATATATATATATATATATATATATATATATATATATTTGTCTGTTACCGCTCTAGCGGTCGCAATTTTTGTTTAATCGTTACGAAATTCGATATTTAACCGTTTTATGTAAAAAGACAGATCAAGTTCGTTAATGGCTGAAATCGGACCAGAGGGAGGGGGGGGGGTTTAAAGGGGGGGATTTTCGAAAATTCCAAATATCTCCGTTAATATGCATCGGATCGAAAAATTGTATATAACCAATCTTATTGCAAATTAAATTTACTATAAATATTGTTATACACGTTTATTCTCTATCTTGAATATTAACCAAGATATTTGCATTTTTCAGTTTTTAGCAAACCGCCACTTCTAATCATGTTACGTAAACAATACTCTGCTACATAATAAATCACATTATTGGAAGTTTAAATACTATAAATTGTATTCAATAGACCTTTATTATACGAGATACATGCAAATATGCCCTGGTGACCCACCCCCATCTTAAAGTTTTGGACTACTAAAATTTTATTGATTGAGATAACAATTATTCTGACTCATTATTAATTACAGTACTAGATATAGCAAATAGTTCTCAATAAAATTAATGTGTTATATTCTTATATAATATAATATTTCAGTACATAATTGTTTTTCTTTCCGATGTGAGCCGGCCCGGCCCGTTGGTTTACATTTCTAACCTAACGCTTCCTGTCGGCAGGTTATTGAAATTGGATGGAACATTTCTTATTTCCGTTTGTATTTATTCACGGTGTCGTTGTGTTAGCAGTATGTATATTTATCTATTACTAAACTTCACGTGGGAAATCTGCTTAGTTTACGCAGCCCCTGCGTGACGGACTTTTATAATAAAGGTCTTTTGATACAATATTTGGTATTTAAGCTACGAATAATGTGTTTTAATGCATAATTGAGTATTGCTTATGTAACATGAAGGTTTGCTGTTGGCTGAAAACTGAAAAATTCAAATATCTTGATTAATATTCAAGATAGAGAATAGATGTATATAACAATATTTATAATAAATTTAATATACAATAAGATTGGTCCTATACAATTTTTCGATCCGACGTATATTAACGGAGATATTTCGAATTTTCGAAATCCTTCCTCTAAACCCCCCTCCCACTTATCCGATTCCAGCCTTTAACGAGCTTGATCATTCTTTTTACCTAAAACGATTAAATATCTAGTTTGGTAACGATCACACGAAAATTGCGACCACTAGAGCGTTAACAGACTTATGTATGTGCGTGAGCTAGTGTAGTTCTGTATGGACGCCATTTTCGCCACCTTCTACGTAGGATCGATGACCATTTTAATAGCCCAAATGTATAAGACGTTTCCTTAAGTAATAAGTCTCTTCCAGCTTCTTAGAATTCCGAATGTGCTGTAATGACGATATAGCAGAATGTATTCAAGTTTGTTTTATACTTTATTCCTTTTATAGAAGTAATATCTTTCGAAATATGTTGTGTGTAAAAATGTAATTTGTAACACACCATGTAATTTGACATAGCGTCTTGCCACAAGTGTGTTTGCCTTTAAACTAAATTAATAGCTAGCAAGTTGGTTAGTTAGCAACTAACACAGCCATCTTAATGCATGTATGGAGGCCTATAATTACAGTTAATTACAACTCTTCATGCACTAGTTCTATTAATTGGTTACACTCCGAGGAGCGGATGTTTCTTAAAGGAATTACTTAAGGTTAGATAAATATTGAACAATTTCTTACGCAAGGAGCATTCGATGCGGTATGTGTGTCTAATAGTCAAAGGAAGTAATGCTAATATATTATGCACAAATTGATTAACTGAATTAGCTAATTCACTGCAGACAGATTGACTTCCTGTTCTCCTTGATCTGCATTCCAGGCCTTAGAACAGGGTAATCATCTAACAAACTCCTGATTTGGCTCAAATCTTATAACGGGATTATCAAAATATTTCTTCAAAAGTCCATCGATCCTACCCAAGAGATGACGAAAATCAGCTCAGTTCAAATTCATTTATACATATATGCGGTATGTATTTATTTCTTTGTTAAAGTCCTAGTGATCGCAATTTTTGTCAGATCATTACTAATCTCGATATTTAGACGTTTTATGTATAAATAGAATGATCAAGTTCGTGAATGCCTGAAATCGGACTAGTGGGAGGGTAGGGTTGAGAGGGGGGATTTTCGAAAATTCGAAATATCTCTGTTATTATACGTTGAATCGAAAACTTTTATAAAACCAAACTCATTGCAAATCAAGTTTACTATAAATACTGTTATATACAGTTATTCTCTATTTTGAACGAACTAAACGACATATGTAAGTATATTTGCATTTTTATTAGCAGATTTCCCTCAAGTGAAATCAGCTATTGAGGTCGTACACGTGAGGCAATTTTCGATAAATTCTTCAAATGTCCATCGATCATACCCAGGAGATGACGAAAATGAAGTCCGTTCAAAAACTATATATATAAAATATATATATATATTTATATATATATATATATATATATATATTAAACATATATATATATATATTTATATTTGTTTGTTAACACTCTAGCGGTCGCAATTTTTGTTTAATCGTCACCAAACTCAATATTTAATCGTTTCATGTAAAAAGAAAGATCAAGTTCGTTAACGGCTGAAATCGGACCAGTGGAAGGGTGGGGTTAGTGGGGGCTTTTCGAAAATTCAAAATATCTCCGTTATTATGCATCGGATCGAAAAATTGTATAGAACCAATCTTATTGAAAAAAGTCCGTCACGCAGGCGCTGCGTAAACTAAGAAGGTTTCCCACGTGAAGTTTTACAATAGGGGGGAAATTGCCTAATCATAACAACTGTAAGTAGTAAGAAACCTCTAATCCTAAAAACATTATTTAGGGCGTAACAACCCAGTAGTTTCTAGCCCTAAAAAAACAGTTGACCTAACCCTCTAAACCTATTCACGAGGGGCGAAGTTATAGAAACGGCCGCCAGAGCTCTCGCCGGAAAGTTCGAACTTTGCCTACTGGTGCCCAGTATCACTCAGAATACAAATGAAAATATCTCGTTTAATATTCAAGATACAGAATAAATGAATATAACAATATTTATATTAAATTTAATTTGAATTTTATTATATACAATTTTTCGATCCGACGCATAATAACGGAGATATTTTTAAATTTTCAAAAATCCCCCCCTCTAAACCCCTCTCCCACTGGTCCGATTTCAGCCATTAACGAATCTTGATCTTCCTTTTTACATATAAAAACGATTAAATTCCGAGTTTGGTATAGATCAAACAGAATTTGCGACCGCTAGAGCGTAACAGACATTATATATATATTATATATATAATATATAATTTTGAACGGACCTCATTTTCGTCATCTCCTGGGTAGGATCGATGGACATTTGAAGAAATTTTTCGAAACTCGCATCATGAGTACGACCTCAATAGCTGATTTCCCTTAAGGGAAATCTGCTAATTAAATTTACTATAAATATTGTTGTATACATTTATTCTTTATCTTGAATATTAACCGAGATATTTGCATTTTTATGAAGTCTGTGGTCGGGTATAGTTTGGACTAGATCGGCCATTTTCGTCAGTACTCGACTCAGGTGAAAGCTTCTTCTAACCTTACTTGTCGTTTCTAACTTTACCTTACCTTCATTACTTTGTGTGATTTATGCAAATACGGTCTGTTCATTCGCCCCCCCCCCTTTAGTTCTTGTATTACTAAAATTTGATTTATAAAAATATAAATTATTTTTACAATTCAGAAGCCGTTTCAGTTGGGAATTTATTAAAATTAACTGAAAGTTTTCTTGTTACCGTTTGTATTTATTCACAGTTGCCTTGTATTACCAGTATGCAGATTTCTCTATTGTAAAACTTCACGTGGGAAATCTGCTTAGTTTACGCAGCCCCTACGTGACGGACTTTTTAGTGTGTTCGGATATGAGAGAGATGAGATCGGCTATTGTCGGTTTTGTTCTTGAGATTCCGCCGAAAGTTAGTTCGGCCGTTTCCGTAACTTTTCGGCTCTCGTGAAATTGGTTTAGAGACTCGTGTAAGCTTCTACTTTGTGAGATATATGCAAATACATTTAGTTGATACCCCCCTCCCCATTTCTTTAGTACTTGGCTACTCAAATTTGAGTGAGTGACGCGATTTTCGAAAAATGTCTTCAAATGTCTATCAATCCAATCCAGATGAAGAAAATAAGGTCCATTACGCTCTAGCGGTCGTCATTTTTGTTTGATCGTTACCAAACTCGATATTTAATCATTGTATACAAAAAGAAAGATCAAGTTCGTTAATGGCTGAAATCTGACCAGTGGGAGGGGTTTTCTTTTTCGAAAATTCGAAATATTTCCGTTACTAATCGTCGGATCGAAAACGTGTACAGAAACGATCTTATTGCAAACTAAATTTACTATATATATATATATATATATATATATATATATATATATATATATATATATATATATATTGTTACACACATTTATTCTCTATCGTGAATATTACCCGAGATATTTGAATTTTTATTAAGTGTGCGGATTACGGACGGGATGAATTGGCTATTGTCGGTTCTCTTCATGAGTTTCCAGCTAAAGTTAGTTCGGCCGTTTCCGTAACTGTTTAAAGACTTGCAAGAATTGTTTATCTTTCCTGTGAAATTATGTCTATCTATCTGTTCAGGTCTGAATGTTTGGCAGACCTGTTTGTTTGCAATTCAGAAGTGGTTTCCGTTGGGAGCTTATTAAAATCATAAACAGATATCACGTTCATTCAAGGCTGAAATTGAACCATGGGAAGTTAAGGATTTTATTTAATGTGCGTCACTAAGTGTATTCCTGTAGCCCAGGCGGGAAACGAACTTGCCACTCAGGGTTTACCACGTGACATTAAGGCCAACGCTTTATCTCATATATATACTTGTCTGTTAGCGCTCTAGTGGTTGCAATTTTTATTTAGTCCTTACAAAATTCTATATTCCATAACGTTTGAAGTATAACTAAAAATCTAATTCGTTAACTCCTCAAATCAAATCTGAGGGAGGAGCGAATTTAGAAAATTTGAAATATTTCCGTTCCTATAAGTCTGATCAAATTAAATATTGCAAATTAAATTAACTTATTGCAAATTAATTTACCTATAAATGATGATATATACATTTTTTTTCCTTTCGGAAATATTAACCGTGATATTTACGTTTTTTTTTAATTTTCAGCATTTAAGCCAATCTATTCTGAACTGTCTTTTTTCTAGCTGAAATACCAAATATTGTATTAAACAAATCTTTTCTAGATTAGATAAATACAACTTTCTAATGACCTCCCCGACTTTTGTTCCTGGATTTCTAACATTAGAGTGTTGTGTAATCATTATAAATTCCAGTACTAGGAATAATAAATAGTTTTCAATAAAATAAGTTATTCCATTCAGATATATTCCAGTAAATATTTGTTTTAGCAGATATTTGTTTTAGGTCGCACTCATGACGCAATTTCCGAAATTTTTCTTCAAACGTCCATCGATCCTATCTAATGGATGACGAAAATAAAGTTCGTTCAAAACTGTATATATATATATATATATATATATATATATATATATATATTTGTCTGTTACCACTCTAGCGATCGTGATTTTTGTTTGGTCGTTACCAAACTCGAATTTAGTCATTTAGGCAAAAGGAAAGTCATCAAGTTCGTTAATGGCTGAAATCGAACCAGGAAGGTTAGAGGGGAAGAACCTTTAAAATTCGAAATATCTCCGTTACTATAAGTCGGATCGAAAAAGTGTATAGAGCGAATCTTATTGAAAATTAAATTTATTGTCAGTATTATTAAATACATTTATTCTGTATCTTGAACATTAACCGGGATATTTGTATTTTTCTGTTTTCAGCCTCAGTAAACCCCCACTCCTACTCGTGTTACATAAACAATACTCTGTTATATAATAAACCACATTTTTCGAAGCTTAAATACCAAATATGGTTTTCGAGAGTCCTTTATTATACGAGGTAGATGAAATACGGGTATGTTCTTGTGTCCCCTTCCCAGTATTAAATTCTTGGACGGTGGTGTTGTGTTAGCAGTATGTAAATTTATCTATTATTAATCTTAACGTGGTAACCTTCTTAGTTTATGAAGCCCCTGCGTGACGGACTTTTATCTTTTTGGTCAAGAATGTTTCTTTCTATCTATTCTGCTCTGAGATGTTGGCTGACCAGTTTGTTTACTATTGAGTCGTTTCCTGTTGTGGAGGTTATTAAAAAGCAAATTGGCTGAATCATTTTCATTATCATTTGTATTTATTCACTTAATATTCACGATGGTGTTAAGTGTTACCAGTATGTAGATTTATCAATTGTAAAACGTCACGGGGGAAATCTGATTAATTTACGCGGTCCATGCGTGACGAACTTTTTACTTATAAAACGACAAGAAATAACGTGAATCGGTCATATTGAAACACGCCTAAATAAATAATGCAGACTCCACTGAGTAAGATATCGGCAGTGGGGTAAGACAGAATAGTTTCTGGTATTCATTCTTTCATGACAAATTTAAGAAAATTTCTAAAACAGGCTAAGCATTCAGCAGTGATGGAAGCACGGTGTTCTGGCGCATTTTCCTCTATACAGAGAAATGGAGAGAAATTATCCAGGGAAACATTGAAGAAAGGGTTGGAAGGTATTTAGTTTAACCGGCTGAATGTGGTTACTAGCGGTTAACTAGAATGATAACCCCACATCGCAATTCTAGAGTCGTGGTCATTTTCCACGAATTTCCCTCCATTCTAATGGTTTTCTCCCTGGAAGGGCCGTTAATAAAGGACGTGCTTCGCAAATTAATTAACGAGCATGAAATATTGTTAGAAAAGCTTTGCTTTGATTATTATCCAGAGTGCATTAGTTGATCAAAGTTATCAAAGCATGCCATCTTGGGGCAGACATGGAGCGAACACACGGAAGTACAAAGCGTCCAGAGTAATTATAAATGTCACTTACAAGTCACAAGCAGTTAGGCTGCAAAATAACAATAATGTCAAACATATTGGAATCCCTTCGCACACTACGTTGACAAGAGAAACCGTAAATGTTATAAAAAAATTAATTTGTTATACAAAATTTAATTTCTTTCCTTCTAGCAAATTTCCCCCAAGGGAAATCAGCTATTCAGGCAGTACTCATAACGCGATTATCTTTTGAAAGTTTTCTTCAAATGTCCATCGATCCTACCCAGGAGATAACGAAATTGGTACGTTCAAGATTGTATATATATATATATATATATATATATATATATATATATTTGTCTGTTACAGCTGTAGTGGTCGCAATTTTTGTCTTCTCATTACCAAACTTGATATATAATCGTTTTGTACAAAAAGAAAGATCATGTTCGTTAACAGCTGATATCGGATCAGTGGGGGGGGGGTTTAGAGGGGGGATTTTTGAAATAGTTAATATCTCCGTTATTATGCGTCAAATCGAAAAATTGTATAGAACCAATTTTATTGCAAATGTAATATTCTATAAATGTTGTTATGTACATTTATTTCTCTATCTTGATTATTAACTGAGGTATTTGCATTTTTTAGTTTTCGGTCTTCAGTAAAGCCCCACTCCTAGTCATCTCATATTAACAATATTCTATTGTTATGAAGCATTTTATATGAAGCTAACATACCAAGTACTGTTCTCATGGAACTTTTCAGTTTTGCAAATACGTGACGCACGTGGGAAATCTGCTTAGTTAACGCAGCCCCTGCGTGACGGACTTTTTGATTTCGTCGCGAGAAATTTAATATAATTATGAACATTTTTAAATAAAAATATAAATGTACTAGTATTTGGAATAATTTAATTCTGTTATAAAAACCTTTTTTAAAATGTTCTTTTTAATTCTATTCTAATGTTTATTTGTTGTTTTTATTTAATGTTTATTTGGCGTGTTTAATTTGTTTTGTTGGCTCAGTTTTCAGTATTCATAACGTGCGAGGACAATGAAGTGGGGTTTATTGAAGGCTGAAATTTAAAAAAAAAGTGCAAATATCTCGGAACATTTGTGATCAAGAAAGAATGTACATAAAAACATTTGTAGGTAATTTAATTTGCAATAAGATATTGGTTATATAAAATGTTTTGATCGGACTTAAGTAACCGAGATATTTATTTCAAATTTTCGAAATTTCGCCCCTGTAAACAGCCCCCTCCCACTGGTTCAATTTCTACCATTAACATACTCGATTTTTATTTTTACAAGAAGCGATTTAATATCGAGTTTGGTATTGATCAAAGGAACATTGCGACCGCTACAGCGTTAAAGTGTTTTATATATGTATACTTTTCAAGGGTCCTTTTTTTCGTCATCTCCTGGGGGGCGAAATTCAGGAAATTTCTCGAAAATTGCGCCATGAGTACAAGCTGAATCTCTTGAGGGAAATCTGTGAGTGGAAATTATGACATTTTGATCGATGCAAACTCTTACACTTCGAGTGACCATGATCGGCTAGGCACCCAGCATTGTTTGTGACCAAAGTTAGCCCCTTCTTTAGTCACGTAGCTACTTGATTGCCTCCCGGTACTGAATATTGATAGGGTTAACGAATGGAAACCCAAACTCGAAGCTCAAACACCACACAGTCGACTTAAAGTTTATAGGCCAACCATGATCCCAAACTGGCTGGAGCATACGATCAGAATGATTGGATTCGGGCGGATCAAGGCAAACGGAAGTCATTATGATAATTATGGTAACGCGTTATGGTAATTACAATAACCCATTATGGTAAGGTATCTGACCTGATAGCACAGTGGTGTACCATTAGCAAGCAAAACTCCTCCCGATTATATTGAATCCTCAGACATATAAGCATTTTGAAAGCCCGAATATCAAACCACTGAGTCTCTCAACACGGAGCATTCAAGATGAACGGTGTCTAGTATTATTAAATTTCTTGAAATTCCCGCCATGGTCGGAGAAAACAACTATTGAGGCTGAACATATGACGCGATTTTCGAAAAAATGACTTAAAATGTCCACCAATCATGCCGAGGAGTTGTCGAAAATCAGGCTTTCTGTTAATCAGGTGATCTGTTAACGCTCTAGTGGTTGCAATTTTCGTTTGATCGTTACCATACTCGATATTTAAGCGTTTAAATAAAAAAGAAATGTCAAGTTCGTTAAAGCAGAAATTGGAATTAAGGGGAATTTGAAAAATATGAAACATCTTCGTAACTATACGTCGTAACGAAAAATTGTATATAACCAATATTATTGAAAATGTACTGTTCTATAAATATTGTTAAATACATGTTTTCTCCATCATCAGTTTTAACCGAGATATTGGTATTTCTTTAGATTTTAGCCTTCAGTATATCCCCACTACCAGTCATCGCAAGTTAAGAATAAGACAATATATAATGAACCGTCATATTTCAACCTGAAATTTTTAAAATTGTGTTCAGAAAACATTTTCTAGTTGAGATACACGTAAATACGTTCAGATGACCCACCCCCGCGTCAATTGTTCTTGGATTACGAAAATTAGAGTGATTGAGATTATTCTGATTCATTATAAATTACAGTTCTAGATATAATAAATAGTTTTCAATAAAATTAATATATTATATACAGATTCATTTCGGTAATTGTTTTTCTTTCAGATCAAGAATATTTCTAACTATCTATTCAGCTCTGAGAGGTTGGATGATCTTTTGTTTAGAAGATTAACAAAACGTAAATTGACTGAATCATTTCTCATTATTATTTGTCTTTATTTACTTAATATACACGGTCATGTTATGTTTTAACAAGACGTACATTTATCTATTGTAAAACGTCACTTGGAAAATCTGCTTAGATATCGCAGCCCCCGCTTGATGTACAGTTCATGGTGTTACCATTGGACGTGCCCACATCTACTTGTAGCCCCTCCTAGTAATAATGTTATAAACTATTACATATTTTTCGCCAGCCTGCTGTGATTCCTTATTTAGCACCAAGGACTACCACTTTGTGCATGATTTAATGTTTCCCATTCAACTGCATGCGTTCAAGGTGACTAAAGTTTGAGATCCTGCACATATAAAAATAAATCCGACGCGCAGGGGCTGCGTAAACTAAGCAGATTTCTCACGTGAAGTTTTACAATAGAGAAATCTGAATACTAGAAACACCATTCGACCATCGTGATTAAATACAAACGGTCATGAGGAATCATTCAGTTAATTTTAATTAGCTCCCAACAGAAACGGCTTCTGAATTAAAAAAAAAATTGCTCTGCCAACTATTCAGAGCTGAGCAGATAGATAGACATATTCTTCACCAGAACGAAAATCAATTACTGAAATATTTCTGAATATAACAGTAACTTTATTGCAAACTATTTAGAATATCTAGTACTGTAATTTATAATGCATCTCAATAATTTTTATCGCAATCACTCAAATTTGTATAGTCCAAAAACTAAAGGAATTGGTGGGGGGGGGGGAGGGTATAAACTAGACATATTTCCATGTATCTCACAAAATAGAAGCTTATACGAACAGTAACGGAAACGGCCGAACATTAGCCGATCCGCACACACTTATTATAAATGCAAATATCTCGTTTAATATTCCAGATAGAGACTAAAGGTATATATTCTATAATTTAAAGCCACAAGCCCGTTTTACACCTGAATTAATCGGGCAGAACCGCTCGGTGGATTTTCGAGATCCGGGTACCGTTTTGTTCGTCATGGTCGCTTTTTGCTTTGAAAAATTGTCGGATTCGAGGTAGCTCCCTCTCCCGGCGAGATAAGCCCCTCCGAAATTTTTTATTCCCAGCCTCCCCCGCGACGCCTTAAATTCGCTGTTTCTCTGCCCGTTCCGAGTATCGCTTTACCGACCGGGGGAAAAACTCTCGGATAGATACCCTTTCGTTGTACGCCTCAAACGCGAATAACCGCCCACTCCCGTCCCGACAAATGACGATCGAACTCGAAAGTATACTTTTTCTCGCGACCCGCCAAACTCCCCTTCTATCGCCTCATTTTTTCTTTTCGAAGCGTCATTTTTCAGCTCGAGCGTACCGTCTAGGTAGCCACCGAGCCGATTTCCCCTACCGCACTCCGCCGCCCTGTACGGACCCTCCGAAATCGACCCTCCTAAAACTCCTCTCTTTCCGCCGCTCTCCCTCCTCTCCCGTTGGGCCTACGCCCACGCCGATTTCGGCCCCTCCTCCGGCTATCGCTCCGCTACCGACGCCCAAAGACCACCTCGGTCTCCGGTCGTTGGCCGGCGAGAAAAAAATTGACGATCGAAAAATTCCATAAATATTCGCCTAAATCGAGGAGTTTAAGCCCTCACGATTTAGGTGGCGCGTCGTTCGACCAGTCGGAATACGCGTCGAGACGAGCCGCACAGAGGTCGAGCCGGGAAAAAAAAATCCTGTTCGAATTGTGGGAGTGAGGATTTTCTAAAGGTGAATTTTTGAGAAAAGTGGTCAAAATCGCCGAATCCGAAAGTGCGCGTTTCGCAGGTGAATTATTCGGCCAGATCGGCTGGTCGTAGGGAAAAACTGATGCGCGCACTTTGTAGGGCGTATGCGGGTTTCTTCTTTGAAAAATTGTCGAATCTTCGATATCTCCACTCTGGAAGGAGCTACGGACCCTCAAAGTCGGCCATTTCGACACTTTTTTTATTACTCTTTGGGGCGTAACTGACGCTCATTTTTAGCCACGGTCGCGAGATTTGGCAGAGTTGTGCCCGGATAGATTACGAATCGAGTCGTGTGCGACACTTTATACCCTCTTTCGATTTCCGTGTTAAAATTTTTAATTTTCCTGAAATCGCCTGTTTTCCGGGAGTTTTTCGAAAAACCTGAATTAGTCGGGGACCAGCGCACTTCCGGCCGGGGCTTATCGCACCTCATTTTGAAGCTCCGAGTGTCGTGATATAGGGAAAATTCCGAAAACCCGGGATTTGTGTCTCTGGGCCGAGATAGGCCCTCTTGAAAAAAGGCTACTTTCGAAACGACCCCTTTTTTCAGGGGGCCCTGGCTCCCCGGAAGTGGGGGCTGGAAAGTCCGGATTCGAGCCGGTGACTCTCCAAAGACTGACGTTTAACGCCGTTCTGCTATAAATGAGGAAAAAGTACTGCGAATGAGGTTCCGCGAGGCGAGAAGGAGAAATTTCGGGTTTTCCGAGAAACGACGTTTTTGGGGCTCGGAATGGCGGACTTAAGGCCGCCCAGGGGGCCGACCGCTGGGCCGATCGGGGCGTACGGGGCACGGAATCGAATGAGACACTCTTCCGGACCGGACGAGACCTCGACCGTCCGGATCCGACGTCCTGGGCGAGAGCTACGATTTTTCGAAGGCGAAAAACGCTAACCTTTATTAGCGGGGGTATGGGGAACAGTTTTTCCTCAGCGAGACTCGAACGGATAAAACCCCCCCTTTGGGCTATTCGAGGGGGGCAATCTCGCAGGGGGGCAAAGGCAGGGACCGTAGGAACGATATACCGGCCTCAGGCACCGAGAATTCCCCTTAGAAAAGCCGCCAGACATTTTTAAAGGCGAAATTGTAGCTCTACAGGCTCGAAGGCCGTTAGGAAATGCGCTGCCGTACACACCCGGTATAGTGAGAAATGCGATCGCGAGTATGGCATTCTATAATTTAAAGCCACAAGCCCGTTTTACACCTGAATTAATCGGGCAGAACCGCTCGGTGGATTTTCGAGATCCGGGTACCGTTTTGTTCGTCATGGTCGCTTTTTGCTTTGAAAAATTGTCGGATTCGAGGTAGCTCCCTCTCCCGGCGAGATAAGCCCCTCCGAAATTTTTTATTCCCAGCCTCCCCCGCGACGCCTTAAATTCGCTATTTCTCTGCCCGTTCCGAGTATCGCTTTACCGACCGGGGGAAAAACTCTCGGATAGATACCCTTTCGTTGTACGCCTCAAACGCGAATAACCGCCCACTCCCGTCCCGACAAATGACGATCGAACTCGAAAGTATACTTTTTCTCGCGACCCGCCAAACTCCCCTTCTATCGCCTCATTTTTTCTTTTCGAAGCGTCATTTTTCAGCTCGAGCGTACCGTCTAGGTAGCCACCGAGCCGATTTCCCCTACCGCACTCCGCCGCCCTGTACGGACCCTCCGAAATCGACCCTCCTAAAACTCCTCTCTTTCCGCCGCTCTCCCTCCTCTCCCGTTGGGCCTACGCCCACGCCGATTTCGGCCCCTTCTCCGGCTATCGCTCCGCTACAGACGCCCAAAGACCAACTCGGTCTCCGGTCGAAGGGCGAAGGGCGAGGTTAATGGAAATGTAATGAAATGTTAATATGTTTATCTAATGTATGTCGTTAGAGTTTAAGTATGTTGTCTAAATAAAGCTGCTTGCAGCAGCGAGAGGTTTTTCACTTTCATACCCTTTTTTATTATAAAAATTTATTTAAAGCTAATTGAATTTCAAAATTGTTCTATTTTCTTCATTTATAGTTATGTATTTGCATTATTATTGTTGATTGTTTTGACATATTTCTATTATTAGTCTAGAACTATTAGTTTTGTAAAGACGTGTAATGCGCACCCTACCAGATAATCAAAGAACTAAGACGACTTATTTCCTTCTCTTATTTTTCCTTTTCTTTTCATTGCTCTCAATGTTTTTTTATTTGCAAAAACTTTCGTAATTCCTTATTTCACTTATATTATAACTTTGCTTATGTTTATTTTTGGCAATTTATGCCATTTAAATTGTCATTCCCTATTTCCCCTATTTACAAAAGTAAATATAACGGTTTATTCTAATGGATATTTTTTAAGTTATTGTACTTGGTAACGATTTCATAATATGTAAATTTAATTATACTTTTTATATCAATTTTTACTCTTATTATAAGTGTTTTCGTGAATATAGGTCATTCATTTTTCTTCAGGTCAATAGTACAACTTTTGTCATCTTCTTTCTTCTTGAATGACATGAAATAAATTATTTACCAACCGAATGGGGACCATTTCTCTCAGATGAAATTTACAGATGTAACGTTAAGAATTACGAATCTGGAAAATACATGTATAATTAAAATTTAGAAATCATGATGGTGAAGCCCGAGTCGATTTACGGCGATCCCGAAGGGATCGCTGTGCCAGTTGTGGCGCTGCCGAAGGCAGCGCTTTATTAAGGGGGTCAAGGGGGCGTAGCCCCCTTGCTGGCGTGAGCTAGTCATTATTTATAGTAACTGTAATTTGGTGTAAGTTTGGTTCTATACAGTTTTCGATCCGACGTACAGCAACGGAGATATTTCGAATTTTCGAAAATCCTCCCTTTTATCTCCCCTCCCACAGGGCTGATTTCAGCCATTAAAGAAATTGATCTTTCATTTTGCATAAAATGAGTAAACATCGAGTTTGGTAACGATCAAACAAAAATTACGACCCCTAGAGCGTTAACAGACAGATATAAATATATATATATATATATATATATATATATATATATATATATATATATATATATATATATATTATATAATTTTGAACGGACCTCATTTTCGTCTTCTTCTGGGGAGGATTGACGGACATTTGAAGACATTTTTCAAAAATCGCATTATTAGTACGACCTCAATAGCAGATTTCCGTTTTTGGAAATACGCTATTAAGTGTGTGTAAGCTGCGCAATACCATTATGTAAGATTGAATTCGGGGGTCATAAACGGTGCTCATTTCACAGTCAGATATAAATCTCAAGAGCCCGACTACCAAAACGGCGTTTCTACTGAACGCTAGGTGAGACGGAAACACACACTAACAATTTCACTTTCGACTACTTGATTTATGTTCTAGGCTAATTGAAAATAGCAGCTCTTAACATAAATACAGCTTGCTAATGAGATATTAACCTGCCCATTTGGGAAGCTTTCCATTTCTCAATTGTGCTGGTTGTGCTATGTACATTTCCGTTTATGCTAATTACAGAATGATATCTCCATCTTAATCACTTTTGGCTGCCTTGTCGATTATAATCGTGCGTGTGTAACATGTATAAGAGTGTCATCTCTATAATCAATGACGAATAAACTAGAATACTTTATACCTAACTAAATTAATGTCACCTTCAATGACCAATGATTTTAGTCAGGAGTGAGGGTTGTAAGGAAGCCATGAAATGAAATATCACGATATTTGATTACCTATTGGGTTTTCAGCAGATGTGAACACAACCAACGATGTTATTTAAAATAACATTAGTTATATACTATTAGCAGATTTCCCTTTCAGGGAAATCAGCTATTGAGGTAGTACTCATCGGAATTTTCGAAATTTTTCTTCAAATGTCCATCGATCCTACCTAGTAGATGACGAAAATGAGGTCCGTTCAAAACTGTATATATATATATATATATATATATATATATATATATATATATATATATATATGTATATATATAGGGCTCAGGTTAGCCATGCGAGTTAAAGCGTCGACCATTATCTCACATGGTAATCCTAGAGCGGCGAGTTCGATTCTCGCCTTGGTAAAGGAAATTATTTAGTGACGAAATTCATTAAATAACATCCTAAATCCCACCCTGGCTAGAAAAGGGTGGTAACCTGTAGATAACCGGTCCCAATTAGCCTTAGTTGCAAAAAGTGGACGTTAATAAATAATAATAATAATAATATATTAATATATATAATATATTCATATATATATATATATATATATATATATATATATATATATATATATATATATATATATATATATATATATATTTGTCTGTTGCCGCTCTAGCGGTCGCAATTTTTGTTTGATCGTTACCAAACTCGATATTTAGTAGTTTTATGTCAAAAGAAAGATCAAGTTCGTTAATGGCTGAAATCGGACCAGTGGGAGGGGGGGTTTAGAGGGGAGGATTTTCGAAAATTCAAAATATCTCCGTTACTATACGTCAGATGGAACAATTGTTACATTTATTCTCTATCTTGAGTGTTAACTGAGTTATTTGCATTTTTATTAAATCTGGGCGGCTAACGGACGGTGACATTCTCGCCAAAAGCTAGTTTGTGCATTTCCTTAACAGCTCGGGTCTCGTCTATTGTAAAATTTCACGAGGGAAATCTGCTTAGTTTACGCAGCCCCTGCGTGACGGACTTTTGTTTTGTTCTATAACGAAGTGAAAACGAGGAAAACACTAGAAATCAAAGCTGGGAAGTCTACAGTTTATTTGGTACCAACGGTTGTTTGCGGGAAAGGGATTACCCAATAGAATATTTTGAAGAATGGCTATTAAATACTATGAAATAGGTCTATTTGTTGTGTTTGGGGCTGCTTTGGAGAATATAAACATTACTTAGTTTAAAATAGAAATGCTATCCACTAATAAGATATTTGTATCAATAATGCTTTGAACAGCGAATTGGGATTGACTAGTAACCACTTAACGTTTAGTCTGACACACACAGCAATAGTTCTTCAATTGTCCAGAAAGCTGTACAATTTAATAAAAGTCCTTCACGCACGGGTTGCGTAAACTAAGCAGATTTCCCACGTTAAGTTATACAATGGTGAAATCTCGATGCGAG
Organism: Riptortus pedestris; assembly: GCA_019009955.1. Taxonomy (NCBI): domain Eukaryota; kingdom Metazoa; phylum Arthropoda; class Insecta; order Hemiptera; family Alydidae; genus Riptortus; species Riptortus pedestris. Next base: position 10,711,859 of record CM032232.1, read on the forward strand.
AGACGAACAGTTACGGAAACGGCCGACTAGCTTTTGGAGGGAAACTCACTCGCCCGTGAACTGCCCGTATTTAATAAAAATGTAAATATCTTGGTTAATATTCAAGATTGAGAATTAATAAATATAGGATTATTTATAGTAAATTTAATTTACAATAAGATTGGTTCTATACAATGTTTTGATCCAACGTATAGTAACTGAGATATTTCTAAATTTAGAAAATCGCCCCTCTCCCACTTGTTCGATTTCAGCCATTCACGAACTTGACCTTTATTGTTACATAAAACATTTTAATATCGAGTTTGGTAACGATCAAACAAAAATTGCGACTGCTAGAGTGTTAACAGACAAATATATGTATATATACATATATATATAAAACGCTCTAGCGGGCGCAATTATTGTTTGATCGTTACATATATAATTTTGAATGGACCTCATTTTCGTCATCTCCTGAGTAGGATCGATGGACATTTGAAGAAATCTGCTAAAATTAAAACTCAGACTTTGCATTGAATAACATTCACACTAATCATTCTGCCTAAATATTTCCCACTATATTTTCAACAGTGCAGACGTGCCAGATCTGGAAATATCTTTTTTTTCCTTTTTAATCTTCAGGACTACAAAAATGTATTAGTTTTCTTTAGTTGCCAAATGTTCGGGTATATGATCTAACATCAAGGGCTTGGAAATGTAAAAAAAAGTGTACACATTAAATTCAAAAATAGTGAATTCTCATTTTTTTTTTTTTTTTTTGGTTTTCAAACAATTAAATGATTAATTTATAAAATATATCTGTACATAGACCCGCATGACGCGTACACCTTTAAGAATGAAGGAATTCACGAAAATGAGGAAGTTAAATTTCTCAAGAGTTGAATACACCGTGATCAGCTCCTCCCTCCCCGTGGGAATGCTAGCTTTCTGTGAAAACTAATTTCTAACTGCATTCTGAAGTCAATCAGAAATTCCGCCACAGATATGCATCTGATATTGCATACCGACATTCCTACTGTGCAATCAAGAATACTGTCGCTGGCATTTTATACACTAACAGACATTTATCCGTCGCCCAGATCTGCCTGAGTTAAGCGAAATTGGTTATTTTACTGAAATGGCACATATAACATCAGACAGACGGTGTTCTCCAAGCCCTAGACATTTACCTAACATTGGGCCTACTAGAATTGACAAAAATGAGTCCCATTCAAATTTTTAGCAGGTTTCCCTTAAGGGAAATCAGCTATTGAGGTCTGACTCATGACGCGATTTTTTAAAAATATCCTCAAATGTCCATCGATCCTACACCGGAGATGTCGAAAATGAGGTCCGTTCAAAATTATATATATATATATATATATATATATATATATATATATATATATATATATTTGTCTGCTAACGCTCTAGTGGTCGCTATTTTGGTTTGATCGTTACCAAACTTCATATTTAAGCGTTTTACGTAAAAAGAGAGATCAAGTTCGTTAATAGCTGAAATCGGACCAGTGGGAGGGGGGGGTTTAGAGGGGGGGATTTTTTGAAAATTCAAAATATCTCCGTTATTATGTGTCGGATCGAAAAATTGTTTAAAGTCAATCTTATTGTAAATTAAATTTACTATAAATAGTTTTCTATACATTTATTCTGTATCTTGAATATTAACCGAGATATTTGCATTTGTATAGTGTGTGTTGTCGACGGAACCCCGCCATGTTCCGGACTCTCCGCCGAGAGCTCTGGTGGCCGTTTCCAGAACTATTCGTCCCTCTATACAATTTTTCGATCCGACGCAGACTAACGGAGATATTTTGAATTTTAAAACATCCCCCCTCTAAAACCCCCCCTCCCACTGGTCCGATTTCAGCCATTGACGAACTTGATCTTCCTTTTAGCAGATTTCCCTTTAGGGAAATCAGCTATTGAGGTTGAACTCATGACGGAATTTTCGAAATTTTTCTTCAAATGTCCATCGATCCTAGTAGATGACGAAAATGAGGTCCGTTCAAAACTGTATATATACGAGCATCTATGTATATATATTTATATATATATATATATATATATATATATATATATATATATAGATCTATATATTTGTCTGTTACCGCTCTAGCGGTCGCAATTTTTGTTTGATCCTTACCAAACTTCATTTTTAAACGTTTTATGTAAAAATAAAAATTAAGTTCGTTAATGGCTGAAATCGGACCAGTAGGAGGGGGTTTAGAGGGAGGATTTTCGAAAATTCGAAATATCTCCGTTACTATTACGTCGGATCAAAAAATTGTATAGAACCAATCTTATTGCAAATTAAATTAACTATAAATATTGTTGTATACATTTATTCTCTTACTTGAATATTAACCGAGATATTTGCAATTTTTATTGTGTGTGTGGTCACCAATAGGCTATGTTCGGAGTTTCCGACGAGAGCTCTGGCGGCCGTTTCCATAACTATCGTCCCTCGTGAATAGGTTTGGAGGTTAGGTTAACTGTTTTTTGGGCTAGAAACTACTGGGTTATTACGCCCTAAATAATGTTTTTTAGTTTTAGAGATCCCTTCCTACTACAGCTGTTATTAGGCGGATTTCTCTATTGTAAAACTTCACGTGGGAAATCTGCTTAGTTTACGCAGCCCCTGCGTGACGTACTTCCTATATATATATTTTTCTGGATACGTTTTAGCAATTAAAAAATCGATGTTTAAAAGTGTCATGTAATAATAAAAATTAACCTATTTAATATTTGTTAGAGCGAAACTCAACACGGAACGACTGGGGGTTTATAGAAGAAATAAAAACAAATTTTCAAATTTCTCTGTTCTCACATAAAAAAAAACATTATGTAATTCTAACTTACGGATAGCAAAATATGCTTTATTTTAAATTTATTTAAAACGAATAAAATCATCTCAAACACCTAATTCATCAAGAACTTATTAAGATAATTTAACAACAAGTTAAATTTTTATTCCACCATGAATCGGATTCATTATTACGAACGACCAAAGTATAACTAGATGTCGGTTTACTTGATCAATAAAAGTCCGTCACGCAGGGGCTGCGTAAACTAAGCAGATTTCCCACGTGAAGTTATACAATAGAGAAATCACCAAACTAGAAACACCATACGACCATCGTGATTAAATTCAAAAGGCAACGAGAAATCTTTCAGTCAATTTTAATAAGCTCCCGACGGAAACGGCTTCTGAATTTTAAAAAAAAGTTGGTCTGCCAACTACTCAGAGCTGAGCAGAAAGATAGACATATTCTTCACCGAACGAAAATCAATTACTGTAATATTTCTGAATATAACAGTAACTTTATTGCAAACTATTTAGAATATCTAGTACTGTAATTTATACAATAGAGAAATCTTTTAGTTAATTAAAATAAATTCCAACTGAAACGGCTTCTGAATTGTAAGAATAATTTATATTTTAATAACTCAAATTTTAGTAGTCCAAGAACTAAAGAAGGGGGGGGCGGATGAACAGAACGTATTTGCACAAATCTCACAAAGTAACGAACGTTAAAAACGACAGGTAAGGTTAGAGGAAGCTTCCACCTGAGCTGAGCATTTACGGAAACTGCCGACCTAATCCGATCTATACCCGACCACACTTCGTATAATAAATGAAATAAAAATGAAAATATCTCGGTTAATATTCAAGATAGAGAATAAATGTAATTACAATATTTATAGTAAATTTAATTTGCAATAAGATTGGTTCTATACAATTCTTCGATCCGATGCATAATAACGGAGATATTTTGTATTTTCGAAAATCCCCTCTAAACCCCCCCCCCCCCCCCCCCTCCCTCTGGTACGATTTCAGCCATTACAAACTTGATCTGTCTTTTTAAATAAAACGGTTAAATATCGAGTTTCGTAACGATCAAACAAAAATTTCGACCGCTAGAGCGTTTAAAAAACATATATATATATATATATATATATAATATATATATATAATTTTAACGGACCTATCATTTTTGTCATCTCTTGGGTAGGATCGATGGACATTTTAAGAAATTTTTCAAAAATCGCGTCATGAGTACGACCTCAATAGCTGATTTCCCTCAAGGGAAATCTGCTAAAAATTCGTTTAATGTTCAAATAATGTGTCACAAAACTTTTCGTAAATACTGGACCAATTCCTTCAATTTTATAATCAGTTCGTAAATAATGAAATATATATTAGTTATTTAAAGTGGAGTAATCTATAGAATATTACTCAGTTTCAGAGGATTTAAAAATAAAAAGTGAAAAGTATGGCAGAAACAGATTACATACAAGATTATATGGTTTAAAATTTAATAAAATCATAGCTCTCTTTCTCCTTCAGAATAATTTCCCGTTTCCGTTAGAGAGACTTTAATATACTTGAGCTAATGACGTCCTAGTCACTTTTCAATTAAACTTCATATTTTTAATAAGGTGAACCTAATTAATGAAAAGTTCTTTCAAAAGGAAAAGCACTCAGTGGACGCGGCTTTTGATGCAATGGGTCGGAAGTATCTTCTTTACTCTTCAACTTGGTTTTTAATCTTCATTAGTACTTAATGAAATCCTTCCGACTCGTAATATATATCCCACACATAAAAAGGTCCATCACTCAGGGGCTGCGTAAACTAAGCAGATTTCCCATGTGAAGTTTTACAATAGAGAAATCTGCCTACTGGTAACATAACACCACCGTGAGTAAATACAAACAGTAATAAAAAATCTTTCAGTTAAGCTAAAACGACTTCTGAATTGTATGAATAATTTATATTTTAATGTAACGTTACACAAAGTAACGAAGGTAAGGTTAGAAACGACAGGTAAGTTTAGAAGAAGCTTCCACTTCAGCTGATCAGTTACGGAAACGGCCGAACGGTACCCGACTTCATGTTCTACAGACATCATAAAAATGCAAATATCTCGGTTAATATTCAAGATAGAGAATAAATGTATATAACATTATTTATAGTACATTTAATTTGCAATAAGATTGGTTCTATACGATTTTTCGATCAACGGAGATATTTCAAAATTTTGAAAATCCCCCTCTAAACCCCCCTCCCACTGGTCCGATTTCAACCGTTAACGAACTTGACATCCTTTTTACATAAAACGATTAAATACCGAGTTTGGTGACGATTAAACAAAACTTGCGACCGCTAGAGTGTTAACAGACAAATGTATATATATATAGTTTTGAACGGACCTCATTTTCGTCATCTCCTGGGTAGGATTGACGGGCATTTGAAGACATTTTTCGAAAATCGCGTCATGAGTACGACCTCAATAGCTGATTTCCCATAAGGGAAATCTGCTAAAACACAATGCACATATCGCACAAGTATTTCTAAAGTGACATAAGTCAAAAACCTTCTTTTCTGGAAAAACGGGAAAAACTGTTAGTGAACTTAGGGAAAAGCCAAAACCATAACCAACTTATCATTTCCAAAAGTAGGTGGTAGGTGTGGTTATCCAAAATTGTTATTGCATAATGTCGATCCCAAGCCTTGAATACTCACGCTTTTTGATTTAATAGTCATAACTCAAAAACACCGTCTTTTGAGTTGTGTCACTTTAGAAATACCAGTGCGATATGTTGTGTGTGTGTGTGCGTGTGTGTGTGTGTGTGTGTCTCATTGAATCTAAAGGATACGCGAGTGTACAGTTATTAAAATCCACTTGATGGAACACTTGAAGGAAGAAAGGATGGGGAAATCCCAAATTCCAGCATATTCCCGTTGCCGTCGTCTACAAATTAAACTTTTCAACAATAAAGGCTTCAGTAAGAGCGGAGAAAATTCAACGCGTGGGTTCAATTTTAAGTGAGCCATCCACAACTCAGATATAGATCTTATAGTCTCACGATTTAGCGAACTTGTCCTCCAATGTGAGAGAGACACATTTATATATATATATATATATATATATATATATATATATATATATATATATATATATATATTTCATCGTTACCAAAATCGACAATTAATTGTTTTATGTAAGTCTAATGAAAGTTTAAAGTTCGTTATTGGCTGAAATCTAACTTATGGGAGGGGTAAGGGTTAGAAGAGAAGAAATTTCGCTTTTTGCTACTATAGCTAATTGGGAGAGGAATTTCGATAGCGCTTCATAATAAATTAAATTATTATTAATTAACGTCCACTTTTTCATCTAATTGGTACAGGTTATCTGCAGGTTACCACCCTTCTCCAGCCAGGTTGGGGCTAAGGAATTTATGTAATGAATTCCTTCACTAAAAAAATTCATCTGCCAGGCGGGAATCGAACTCGCCACTCTAGGTTTACAATGTGAGATTAAGGTCAACGCTTTAACTGGCATGGCTAACCTGAGGCCCTTAAATGTAATATAACCTTTTAAATGAAATAAAATCCCTTAAATCATAATAAAACAGCTTATTGTTAATATGACATGAGTAAGAGTACATGCAAATATCACGTTTAATACTCAATATAGTGAAAAAACGTACTTTTTATTATACTATTAAAATAACATGTGTTTTCAGTGTATCGTTTGAATACGCAAAGTGATACTTTTCTTTACTAGTACAGAACAGTAACAGCTGTTACGTATTGGAATATTCCTCATTATACTATCATTCATTGTATATTGCATACTTACTTAACCTGTATTTATTAAATCAAAACAATGTTTAATAATAGTGCGTGTTCAAATATTCCGGAAGATATTTTAAATGAAGCAAACATTGCTGTTAGTGAATTAATTCCGAAGAAATCCGGTCATAAGTATGAAGCTGAGTATAGGAAATCATCAACTGTAGCTGAGGGTTACCTAGAGGAGTCTCATCAAAGAAAACTAGAAGTATCCCACAGACTTTTTCATTCTTCTAAAAATAATAATCCTGGCCATTCATCTAATCTATCAATAATAATAACATAATTGAAAATGATGATTATTTCACAGTAGATAACCTTTTTAGAGTTGAAAAAGATGTAGTAGAATGCACAACAAACACAAAATTTGTCAATAATTAAGCAATCAATACCGCAAAAAGGTATTAATATAAGTAACAATAAAAATTGCTCAATAAATATAAATTTTAAATTATAGGTCTATTGCCTATTCTATTTATCTGTTGAATAACCTTTGCAGTTTAATAAACATATGTTTCATATTTTAGATTCATATCTTTATCTTCTGATAACCAACACTAAATAGTACCACAGAATATCCATTGTTTGTAAGACTTAATACTGCTGTGAATATTAAGTACAACAAATAAAGGGCAAGTCAAATGGTAAGAACCTTCCTGACAGCAAACAGCCTGAGTTCGAAACAAGCAGGTTAGCCAGGTTTTACCGGAAATAAAAGCAATTACCGAAATACATTTGAATATAAGTTATAAATTTTATTCATATAACTATTTATTATATCTAGTACTGTAATTAATAATAGAACGTAACCTACAACGTAATACGGCGGGATTGTAAACAAACAGGTTAGCCAACCTTGTAGTGCAGTACCGATAGATAGACCGGAAAAACTAACAATTAAAGATATATATATGAATATAAAATTTTAATTTTATTGGAAACTCTTTATTATAGTTTGTGGATTAATTTGAAATGAATCAAAATAATTTCTATCTCAATCACTCAGATTTTTGTAGTCCAAGACAAAAAACGGGGGGGGGTTCAACAGAACGTATTTGTTTGTACCTCGTAAAATAAAGCTTTCTTGAAAACAATATTTTGTATTTAACCTAATAATGAGGTGGTTCATTAGATATCAGCTTATTATTAATATGTCCCTAGTAGGAGTAGGGGTTTACTGAAAGCGGAACTCATTACAAAAAATACAAATATCTCGGTTAATACTCATTACACTGAAAATATGTATAGATTAATATTTATAGTAAATGTAATTTGCAATAAGATTGATTCAATACAAGTTTTCGATCCAACGTGTAGTAACAGAGATATTTCGAATTTTTGAAAATCATCCCCTCTAAACCCCCACTCTAAGAGCCCTCTCTTACATCTCTGATTTTAGCCATTAGCAAACTTGATCTTTATTTTCACATAAAACGACTACATTTCGAGTTTCGTGACGATCAAACAAAAATTGCGACCGCTAGAGCGGTAACAGAGAAATATATAGATAGATATATGTATATGTATGTATATATATATATATATATATATATATATATATATATATAGATAGATAGATATACAGTTTTGAACGGACCTCATTTTCGTCATCTACTAGGTAGGATCGATGGACGTTTGAAGAAAAATGTCGACAATTCCTTAATGAGTACAACCTCAATAGCTGATTTTCCCTGAAGGGAAATCTGCTAAAAAGTCATTTTCAACATACGTACGCAAAGTATCTTTTTCTGTACTCGGTCTTATTCCCGAAACTCGACCTCGTACAGAAAAGATACACTTTGCGTACTAGTGATAAAAATAACTATAACAACATTTATAGAACATTAAATTTGCTATAGGAATGGTTCATTACAATTTTTCGATGCGGCCCACAATAACGGAGATATTAAGAACAAGAGGAATTTCGAAAGTTCCTAATGTCTGCGTTATTATCTCCGTCGTATTGAAAATGTAATGTTCTATAAATGTTGTTATGTACGCTTTTTCACTACCATGATTATTAACCGAGATATTTGCATTTTATAGTTTCGTAAACATATGGAGTAAACCACTATTCATACTTATGTCAAATTAATAATGTGCTGTTGTATTATGATGCACTCTAACGTAAGCCTAAATACCCAAAATTGTTTTTATTGAACTTTTACGTTTTGAGCAAATACTTCTATGAGATAAATGGGAATTCTGTTTCGTTAACGCAGCCCCTGCGTGACGGGCTTCTGTTCTTTTCACTGATAGCGCTGATATGAAAAATTCATCATTTTGTGGACTTGTAAAGTGGTCTTACATTCGTTGGGATTACATTCAGCACTTGTATTAATGGACTTGCAAATCGCGGATGTCCAATATTTCACATCGGAATGAGGTCGGGTTGACCTTAGCTAGTCTGGAGCAAGAAGGCAATTCCGGGACGAGCTCTAGTGCCAAGTAAGAGGCCGTTATCCCGGTCCTGTTAAGCTACTGAATGCAGCAAGGTCAAAGACATTGGAGTATAGCTCTCCTAATGTAGCAGAAGCGATAGGAAACAGGCCAAAAGCTAGGCCATACAACATCTGCCCTCTGACTACCTCTTTTGGCCTCGGGCCAACTCACAAATGAACCTCCCCCCGCCCCCTGGCCAACGAATTATTTGACGCTGAATACCTAACTGGATCAACATTTCAACCTCAACGTCATATTTCATGCTTAACTATTTGGAAATGAGTTCCCCGCTCAATTTTCTGTCTTCTGATAACCTTGTACCTGGAAGCAGTCATGTACTTCCAGAACTACACTACCTTTTTTGGAAAATTGTTTTGCTAAAACACATACGGCCACAGACAATTTTAGCCGACATCCCTTAAGAGGAATCAGCACAAGTGATGAAGAAAAGTCCTTCACGCAGGGGCTGCGTTAACTAAGCAGATTTCCCAAGTGAAGCTTTACAATAGAGAAATCCGCCTAATAACAGCTGTAGTCGGAAGGGATTTCTAAACCTATTCACGAGGGACGAATAGTTCTGGAAACGGCCACCAGAGCTCTCGACGGAGAGTCCGGAACATGGCGGGGCTCCGTCGACCACAAACACAATACAAATGCAAATATCTCGGTTAATATTCAAGATACAGAAAAAACGCATAGAACAATATTTATACTAAATTTACAATAAGATTGATTCTATACATTTTTCGATCCGACGCATAATAACGGAGATATTTTGAATTTTCAAAAATCCCCCCCTCTAAACCCACCCCCCTCTCAGGTCCGATTTCAGCCATTAACGAACTTGACCTGTCTTTTTACATAAAACGGTTAAATATCGAGTTTGGTAAACGATCAAACAAAAATTGCGACCGCTAGAGCGTTAACAGACAAATATATTTATACATATATATATATATATATATATATATATATATATATATATATATATATATATAATTTTGAACGGACCTCATTTTCGTCATCTCCTGGGTAGGATCGATGGACATTTGAGGAAATTTTTCAAAACTCGCGTCATGAGTACGACCTCAATAGCTGATTTCCCTTAAGGGATATCTGCTAAAAATTCAAAATGCCTCCATTATAATGAGTCAGATCATAAAATGTTATGGAACCAATCTTGTTAAACTTTTATTTTCTGCAATTGTTGCTCTATGGATTTTTTAGTATCTCAAGTATTAAGGGAGTTATTAATACTTTCTGCGTGACAGACCTCTTTTATTGTGTTTCCCTATTTTTAGTTTTATTACTAGGTTCAAGAATTGTAATTCTCATTACAATCAAACAGGTCTTTTATCGACGTAGTTTTATTATATCTAAACCGCGTTTCTCCCGTACCATTTTCCTATAACCTTTACAAACAGACTCAAAACGTTTGTTGGTTTATTCACCTAATGACCCAGTCCTAATTATCTGACTAAACAAAAATATGTGATTGTTAATTAGCATTTCATTGGAGCCTACCAATAACGTTGCCCCGTTATTATTTTAATTCGAACATAATTTACTCAGGGGAATTCAATTCAGAATGTCGTTTAATTCCAATACAAGGGACCGGCACTAGTAAATGTGTATAATGACATCAAATGAACCTATTCTGAAGGTTCAGACTGTTACTTGCTCGCGAAAGTTATAAAGTCCGTCACGCAGGGGCTGCGTAAACAAACAGGTTTCTCACGCGAAGTTGTACAATTGAGAAATCTTCATACGAGTGCCGAACTGATACGGAAACGGCCGAACAAGCTTTTGGCGGGAAATTCACTCTCGTTCATTACTGGCCCTCATTTAATAAAAATGAAAATATTTCGGTTAATACTCAAGATAGAGAATAAATGTACATGATAATATTTATATTTATTTATTTGGAGCTTCGCCGCTGTGGCGATGTTGCTCGGGGGAAAAAATGTATATAAAAAAAAAAAAAAAAAAAAAAAAAAAAAAAACGAAACAAAATTAATTTAAACGAACATAACAGGAATGTAACATGAAAAATAGAAGAGTAACACGAAACAGGAATGGAACGGAAAACAGAAACAGACAAACAGAACTGAATTGAAAAACAGGACTGGAATGGATCATAATACCAAATGGAAAAACAAAACACAGAAATGGAAATCAAAAACAAAATGGAAAACAAAAACCAGAAATGGAACACAAAAACAAAATAGAAAAACAAATAGAAATGGAACACAAAAACAAAATAGAAAAACAAATAGAAATGGAACACAAAAACAAAATAGAAAAACAAATAGAAATGGAACACAAAAACAAAATACAGAAATGGAATATAAAACCAAAATGGGAAAAGGAAAAAAAAAAAAAATAAAAAAAAAAAAAAAAAATGGAACAAAAAAAAATAAATAGAACAAAAACAGAAATGGAACACAAAAACAGAAATGGAAAAACAAAACAGAAATAGAAAACAAAATGGAACTCAAATAATAGAAATTGAACAATAAATTGAAATCGAACAATAAATAGAAACACAACTCAACAAATTGACAAACATAATATCGAATCTAAAACAAAATATTAAACAAGATATAATAAAATATATAAATTGTTGAATAAAATGGAATAAGTATCTAAAATGAATTTAAAAAAAAATAAACAAATAAAAAAACACAAAAAAAAAAAAAAAAAAAACGATGAAATATTTTATTTTGAATATATATATTCAAAGAGTTTATAAAGAGCTCAGCAAACATACAAGCACACTAAGCACACACACACACATCACACACACACACACAAAACATTCACGCAAAGACTAGAATCGCAGAATACATTTATTAGAAAATTATAAAGTCTCTTTTAAAATGCAAGTATTAATTGTGAGTATTGTATATTCAAATTTGTGTGTATATGTTAATGTCTTTTAAATGTTGTAGTATAGTGGGTATGTATGGGCTACCTTCAGTAAGTAAGTCATGTAGGTCGTGGGGTATCTGTAAATGATCTCGTCTCTTGCAGTCTGTCAGTATGTGTTTTATTGTAAGAGTCAAATTGCATACATGGCATTTGGGCTGCTCTCTTTTTTTCATTAAAAAGCTATGAGTAAGGAGAGAGTGGCCAATGCGGAGCCTTGTTAAAATCACTTCTTCCCTCCGTGTATAAGTTGAATTTTTACTAGTCCGTGTGAATACAGTAGATTTAATTTGTCGTAATTTATTGTCTGTTTGTTGCCATTTTTGTTCCCAGTCTAGTAGTAGACTATTAAATTTATAGTAAATTTAATTTGCAATAAGATTAATTCTGTACCATGTTTCCATCCGACGTGTAGTAACGGAGATATTTCGAATTTTCAAAAGTCTTCCCTACTAAGCCCCCCCCCCTCCCACTGGTCCGATTTCAGCTATTAACGAACTTGATGTCTTTTTACATAAAACGTTTAAATATCGAGTTTGGTTACGATCAAACAATAATTAAGTATAATTAGTTATAACGCGACCTTTAGAGTGTTAATAGACAAATATATATATATATATATATATATATATATATATATATATGTGTGTGTGTGTGGTGAGATCAGATCACGTGTCTTATACCAGCAGGTGGGAAATCTGATTAGTCTACACAGCCCTTGCGTGATGGACTTTTACCTATTGTACAGTAATGACTTTATTATCTTAACATTCTGTCTTTGTCAGCACGATACACACTAACAAAAAGCAATCACTGTGATTATACGCAACATAAAAAATATAGACTAATAATTAAATTTAGTTAACATATTATATATATATATATATATATATATATATATATATATAAATCTCCTGTCACGATGTTTGTCCGCGATGGACTCCTAAACTACTTAACCGATTTTAAATTAAATTGCCACACCGTGAGCAGTCTGTTCCAACTTGGGAGATAGGATAGCTTAGATCTTTAATTATAGTCGCAATTTTATTTTATTGCAAATTATTTGTCTATAATTAATTGGCAGTCTCAATTATCTGTTAACTCCAAAAGATTCTAACAGATGTCGATACTTTTCGACTGGATTGAGTAAGTAATCAATAGATGGCACTGCTATGGTAAACCGACAAACGTGTCATATAAGCTACAATTCAATAGCATGATTACCACGTGTTATTGAGGCTAAAGTATAAATTAAATTTATTTTGTAGTAAACGAAATACCGTGAAATTCAATTATTTCTACTTTTTTAATTTTTGGTGTTAGCATAGCCCACCACGTAAATTGAAATTGAAGGTATTTATAATTTAAATTAATAAATATTACTGTTAAAGATTTAAGACTATCTGCCTTACCTACCTCATTCATAAGTTTAAATGTCATATGTTATTCACTAACAACTTTGTAATATGCTCATTCGTTACAAAATTAAATGGAAATAATAAATTTAAAAATTAATTCTTTTGTATTGATTTCTGCTTAATATAAACTGTAAGAAAATTTTAATCAATCGTGTTCAACGTCCTTCCCCTTCAAATCCTAATCCCTTGAATTTGTGTACCAACTTCAACATTTCCGTCTTGGTTCGTAAATAATTTCATTGTACTAAAGGGTTGTAGTCGTAGAAAATCTGTCATGGAGGTCACCATATTTTTTTACAAATACCATCTATGTAAAAAGCATGGTGGACCCCGTGACTGATGTTCTCCTACCGTTCCTCTTAAATTGTATACTACAATGTAATATAACAATAACTTTAGCCACAGCAACGCGTGGCCGGGTCTGCTAGTATATATATATATATATATATATATATATATATATATATATATATATTAAACTATTGTCAGCAATTCAGTTAATAACATTAATTAATTTTGTTTCTTTACTGTTATTATTCAGGACTTGCTTCCCAGTTTTGTTATATTTTCCATATATATATATGTGTTAACCAGGTTCATTATGGCTAACTGAATAGTCAATTTTCATTAAGGTTTGATTCTCGTCAGCTCATTTGAGTTGTTACCCCATTAAAATAGCATTAGTAGATGTTCCTCACACGATCGATCGTGCGCAATAATTCGGCTTTGAGCCACAACATGGCGGGGTTAATTAAATTGATTACAAGGTTAGGCACGCTTTCAGGCTCATTTAACAAGTTAAATGTGTTTATCACCTTCTAAAAGGCACCTTCTCCTAAGGTTTTTTTGTTGCTTTTTTTCGATTGATTTATAGTCTAGCACAATAAACGCAGGATCGCCATGGACTTGCCAACATAATATGACTTCTCTATAGGCGTTCTAGCCTTCGCCTAAGGATCTTTAAGGACTAAGCACGTTCTTATAGGTCAAATATGGGCTTCCAGTTTTACCAATTTGGTGTTTAAATTTTTGCGTAAAATACTATGAAATGCCTTAGGCCTTTACTTTTGCCCAATTTCAGACTTTGCGTCTTTCCTGAAGGCCAATTATAAACTTTGCGTCTTTCCTAAAGGGCAATTATGGGTTTTGCACTTTCCTGAAGGACGATTATGAACTTTGCGTCTTTCCTGAAGGGCAATTATGGGCTTTGCACTTTCCTGAAGGACGATTATGAACTTTGCGTATTTTCCTGAAGGGCAATTATGGGTTTTGCACTTTCCTGAAGGACGATTAAGGGCTTTGCAGCTTTCCTGAAGGACGATTATGGGGTTTGCAGCTTTCCTGAAGGGCAATTATGGGCTTTGCACTTTCCTGAAGGACGATTATGAACTTTGCGTATTTTCCTGAAGGGCAATTATGGGCTTTGCACTTTCCTGAAGGACGATTATGAACTTTGCGTATTTTCCTGAAGGGCAATTATGGGCTTTGCACTTTCCTGAAGGACGATTATGAACTTTGCGTCTTTCCTGAAGGGCAATTATGGGTTTTGCACTTTCCTGAAGGACGATTATGAACTTTGCGGATTTTCCTGAAGGGCAATTTTGGGCTTTGCACTTTCCTGAAGGACGATTATGAACTTTGCGTATTTTCCTGAAGGGCAATTATGGGTTTTGCACTTTCCTGAAGGACGATTAAGGGCTTTGCAGCTTTCCTGAAGGCCGATTAAGGGCTTTGCAGCTATCCTTAAGGCCAATTATGGACTTCGCAGGTTTCCTGAAGGGCAATTATGGGCTTTGCAGCTTTCCTGAAGTACGTTTATGGGGTTTGCAGCTTTCCTGAAGGGCAATTATGGGCTTTGCACTTTCCTGAAGGACGATTATGAACTTTGCGTATTTTCCTGAAGGCCAATTATGACCTTTGCAGCTTTCCTGAAGGCCGATTAAGGGCTTTGCAGCTTTCCTTAAGGCCAATTATGGGCTTTGCAAGTTTCCTGAAGTCCAATTATGGACTTTGCAGCTTTCCTTAAGGTCAATTATGGGCTTTGCGTCTATCCTGAAGGTCAATTATGGGCTTTGCAGCTTTCCTTAAGGCCAATTATGGGCTTTGCAAGTTTCCTGAAGTCCAATTATGGACTTTGCAGCTTTCCTTAAGGTCAATTATGGGCTTTGCGTCTTTCCTGAAGGCCAATTATCGGCTTTGCAGCTTTCCTGAAGGCCAGTTATGAACAGTTTCGGGGTAATCAGAAAGACTGTTTACGTTTTAAGTTCTTACGTTATTAGGTTGGTTAGTCCAGATCTGTTTACTTACGTCTTAGATCTGTCAAACGAGTGGTTTTAGTTAGTGTCCACGTAAAACGTTAACATCTTAATACGGGGAAACGACGCATGAAACCTACTGCCTAACGGACAACTAACTCAGTACAACTTTTGCCAGACCATAAGCATCTTGAGCACAATGCCAGCTGTGATCAGCCAGTGACGACGGTCTCCACCGAAAGGTATGACAACTGTATCATTTATACTGGCGATTCAAACTATTTGTTTGATTTATAAAACCATTTAGTTACTTCAGCTTACCTTTGGCTGTCCAGGCTTGGTGATGGCCTCTTCGTGTTCCAGGAGAGCTTCGACAGCTTCCACGAACTCCTCTGAGATGGCGTGAAGGAGAGCATCTTTGGTCTCTACCCTGTGCTCGATGAGCAGCTCTACCATCTCGGGGTTCTCGTTGTCTATGGCCATCAGGAGGGCCGACCTGCCTAGGGGATCAACACAGTTGAAGTTTATGTAGTTCGTCTCCAACGCTTTCTGCAACATCCTGAAAAGAAGGACATGGGATTAAGTTAAGTGACATCCTGGTATTCATAAAGCTGTAGCTATATGTCTGTGGCAATGGGCAGTGGAAGTTGTAAAAATATAAAACTAATGTCACACAGGGACTGCGGAAGCTAAGTAGATTTCCCACACGAAGGTTTAAAGTAGGTAAATCTACATACCGGTAACACCACCGTGAATATTAAATGAGTAAGTACAAATATCTACAACGGAAAGCAAGCGCCTGAATTGTAAATATGACCTGTTTGTTTACAAGTCAGGCGTTTGCTTAATAACACGTTAAGAACGGCACGGGGTCAATTGACCCCGTACGTAACTGTCTTCCAGGACGGGTCGGTTTTGAAGATAAATGTTCAAAAAATACTTTGACGGTTTTTGCTTTGTACTAGTAAATATAATTAAAAATAGTACGTTTATGCATTTCAAATCCAAAAAATACGTCGTATATCATTGAAAAAATGCACGGGGCTTTATGACTCCGTGCCGGCCTGGAGAGTGGTATTTGGGCTCTAGTCCGGCACGGGCTCATATAGCCCCGTGTTATTTCCCGTGCTTTTCCTGTGAAACCGCTTGTTCTGTTATTTACAAAGGCTTATGTAAATGACAGAACGCGTCCCCTTTCAGTTTACTTTTTGCTATCGTTTCGAAACATTAATCTGTATAATGAGCAAATCACGTGGCCGACAATTAGTGGATTTAGCTTTATTAAAAAAGTGTTCTGGGTGTTTCGAAAAATTAAGAAAAACATTGTCCTCTAAAGAAGCAGACAAAAACGTTAGAACGTATTGTGAAGAGTGCAACATGAAGTCACATTGTCTACAATGCTTCAACAACTGCCATAAATCTATGTCCTAACCATTGTGATAATGAAGACTTGTTAATTACAAAATAATTATTTGTTTATTCATATTTTTTCTTTATTATGTTTATTTTCCAATTATTTGTTTAAACTAAATTCCTAGTTCCTAGTTTTGTTTTTCTCGTTTTGTAATTTTATCTTTTAAAATAATAAATTTTGATTTAACGTGTCGTAATTTAAAGTTAAATCATATTCACCCATTTTAAAGTATAAAAAAAATTAAAATCCTTTGTTGATCACCAAAATTATCACACAAAGGAGAAAAAAAGTTCCCGACAAGG
The DNA here is from genome assembly GCA_019009955.1 of Riptortus pedestris. NCBI lineage: Eukaryota > Metazoa > Arthropoda > Insecta > Hemiptera > Alydidae > Riptortus > Riptortus pedestris. The sequence continues at coordinate 10,729,256 of CM032232.1, forward strand.
TGAAAAATGTAAGGTAAATATTCATTTCTAAGTCACGTAACAAAAAATTGATGAAAACACGGCCTGTGACTGCCATATATTTTTTGATGTCCAAAGAGTAAAAAAATGTTTGAATATAGCAATTTAGTTCATTTTTCGAGTTGTAGTAGCGCATTAAAAGGGGACATAAGTTCGGGGTCGATTGACCCCATGCCGTCCTTGTGGATAGTTGCACCATGGGGTCAATTGACCCCATGCCGTACTTGTGGATAGACCACATTTTTGATCTCCGTCCTGAACGTGATAAACAGGTCAAGCCAACCTCGGGAGACCGGAATACATAGATAGAAATATTCTAGGCCGGAAAGAAAAACAATTAATTTAATCCAAAACTATTTACTACTGCTAGTGTTGTAATTTATAATGAGTCAGAATAATGTTTATCTGAATCACTCTAATTTTAGTAATCCAAGAACAAAAGAGGGGGAGCAAAACTTATTTGCATATATCTCACAAAAGTTAATATTTCTATGAAAATAATATTCATTATTTAACATTGGAATGAAGTGTTTCATGATATAACAGCTTACTATTAATATGGCGTGATTAGGAGTGGGGGACTTACTGAAAACTATAAATTCATAAATCTCAGTTAATATCAAGATATAAAAAAAATCCGTCCACGCAGGGCTGCGTAAACTAAGCAGATTTCCCAAAAGTGAAGTTTTACAGTAGGGAAATCTGCCTTAATAACAACTGTAGTAGTAAGAAAACCTAAAACATTATTTAGGGCGTAATAACCCAGTAGTTTTCTAGCCCCAAAAAACAGTTGACCTAACCTCTAAACCTATTCACGAGGGACGAATAGTTTATAGAAACGGCCGCCAGAGCTCTCGCCGGAAAGTTTGAACATAGACCTACTGGTTACCCACACGCAGAATACAAATGCAAATATCTCGGTTAATATTCAAGATACAGAATAAAATGTATTAGAACAATATTTATAGTAAATTTAATTTTCAATAAGATTTTATTTTATACGATTTTTCGATCCAACCCATAATAACGGAGATATTTTGAATTTTCAAAAATCCCCTCATCTAAAACCCCCCCCTCCTCACTGGTCCGATTTCAGCCATTAACGAACTTGATCTTCCTTTTTACATAAGACGATTAAATTTCGAGTTTGGTAACGATCAAAAAAGAATTGCGACCGCTAGAGCGGCAATATACATACAAATATATATATTTGAACGGACCTCATTTTCGTCATCTCCGGGTAGGATCGATGGACATTTGAAGAAATTTTTCGAAACTCGCGTCGGACCTCAATAGCTGATTTCCCTTAAGGGAAATCTGCTAAAACTGTGAATGAAGCAACATTTATAGATCAATCAATTTCCTGTATAATTGTTCTATATAATTTTTAGACCTGACTTATAGTAACGGAGAATTTTCAAAATTCCACCTCTAATACCCCCCTCCCTTCCTACAATTTGTTCGATTTTCAGCCATTAGGAAGTCGATCATTTTTTTTTAAAAACACGATTAAATAATCAAGTTTCGCAACAACCACACGAACCGCTAGACACACACACACACACACACATATATATATATATATAAAATTGTAACCTCTGTCTGTACATTGATTTTTTTCGCGAAATTTCACGATAACCTATTCGTTTTTCCACATGTCATAGACACCATATCTGCATTTTGTTTCTTTCGTGTATGTTTGTTTGTATACCTTTTCACGCATAAAACTGTCTGAACCGAATTTTATGAAACTTGGTATGTATAATTACTACTAATATCCAACTTAGACTTTAGGCTATACTAATTTTCTCTGAGACGAACAGAGTGGGGGGTTATAAGGGAAGCCTGAAATTAAAAAAGCGATAGTTCGTTTTTCTATTGGGTTTTTCGGCAAATATGTATATAACAAAAGTTGTTTAGTTTGTTATGTAAAGTAAACTTTGTTATATACACTTTTGTCGTATACCGAAGTTTAAAATGCGTTATACGCTAAAAAAGTATAGCGGGGAGTCAATAATATTATTTGCCAAAAAATACTCAACCGAACTAAATAAAACTCGGTATGTGTATTAGCAGTGAGGCTTTCATTATAATAAGCCATACCAACATTTTCTATGGACTGCTGGGCAGGAGTGGGGGGGTTATAAGGGAAGCCTGAAATTAAAACTAGCGATATTTCGTTTCCTATTGGTTTTTCCGCAAATATAAACATAACAAAAGTTGTCTATTTCTTGTTATTTGGAGTAACTTTTGTCATATTACAGTTTTAGGCGTATACCTAAGTAATAAATGAGTAATACGTTAAAACTTTAGCGGGCACTAACGGCAGAACCGAACTTAACCAAAACTCAGTATGTCAATTAACATTAATTCTTCCATGAATTATAAGTTATATTAAAATTTTTAGGTTTGAACGGGAGGGAGGTTATAAGGGAGGCCTGAAATAAAAAATCACCCTCTATTAACATGTATAAGAGACGGGAAATATAAAAATATCGAAGACTTGAAGCGGCTTATCAAACAGATAATTTCTATTATTAGCAAATCCACGGGAAAGCCGGGTATCAGTCCTAATACACTGGGACGGGTAAAATGTCAAAATATTGTGCAATGTAAAGCCTGCTAAAAAATACCATCACCATTTCAGCCTCAAATGAATCCGGGGCGAAGCCGGGTATCTGAGTTAGTATATATATATATCTATATATATATATATATATATATATATATAAATTTAGAACAGACCTTACGGGAAATCTTCTAAAATGTGCGTGGATAATTGTTATCAGTTTGGAGTTTAAACCACAAATTCCAATACTAACTATATATTTTAATTCAATCAAGGAGTTGTTTGTTAACCTGATTCTCATGAATATGGGCTAAACCTGGTTAAACAATCGGAAATGAGAATAAAAAATCCAAATATATCTTGGATAATATTCAGATAGAGAAAATATTGTATAAACATAATTTATAGGTAAATTAATTTTGCAATAAGATTGGTTCTATACAAATTTTCTATGCTACTTATAATGACAAAGATATTTCGTATTTTTTGTAACCTGGTAAAGTTATAAAGTTGGAATATGCACACAGGCCACCTCTTTGCCGCCTGAAACTTAAAATCTCGAGTACTATTTAAAATAGTTTTACAAGATGACGAAATTCCAGGACGAAGGACGAAGTCCAAAACAAACCTTGAAAAGAGTTTGTACTAATTATTTAAT
>CM032232.1:10735000-10960000 GCA_019009955.1 Riptortus pedestris
TGGGACATCTTGTATATACACATCTACCTCGTTTTAAACAGATTGTCCTTAAGGAAAATAAGCTATTGAAATTTTCTCATTTCATGATTTCCGAAAAAAAGTTTGCAAACGATCATCGATCCTACTCCCATGTCCCAGAAGATGACGAAAATGAGGTTCATTTACATCACAATATATATTTGTCATGTAACTCTTTAGCAGTCGCAATTTTAGTAGGATCGTTACAAAATTCAAAAAGCGTAATGTATGATTGTAAAAGGGTAAGGATTAATTACCATTTTATTACTGTTAGAAAATAGGGTAGGGATATATTGTGATGATTATTAGGAACATGTCGCTCAAGATAAAAGTGTAATGTATGATTGTAAAAGGGTAAGGTTTAATTACCATTTTATTACTGTTAGAATCCCCTTATTCTCAGCTATGGATTATAAATATCCATGGAGGAAGATAAGGCTGATAACGTATCAAAAACATCTCTAATATGTGGTTTACATTTTAAGAGTGATAGGAAATCTCACTTTCTCCATAGACCTCTACTAGTGCCTGAGAACAATAATTATATTTTCTTCTCAGATAAAGAGCTTCTTACTGTTAACATGACCAAGTGCAGTAAGCATAAGGCATAATCAACAAAGAGAAAGAAGGAAAATAGGCACTGATTTTCGATATGAACTATTCGCGAAATAGAAACATTTTTACAACTATGGAAAGGTAATGGAAGAAACGGAATGAGCAGATTTTTAAAGAACTTTTACATATTCAAGCTGAAAGACAATTTCATGTACGAATGATTTTTTTTTTTTTTTTTTTTTTTTTTTTTTTTTTTAAAGGAAATAATAAGTTCTCATGTATCTTGAGAAGCGAAATCCGTCACTTAGGGACTGCTTAAAATAACCACATTTCCCTCGTGAAGTTATACAATAGATAAATCTACATACATGTAACACTTAACAACCTCGTGAATTCGAAGTGAACAGATATATACTGCTCAAAAATGAATTGGGATATTGGTTATTTTTTTCTTATCCTATTAATTTTGATTAAATCCACCTTAATTAAATAACTTTTTATGGGGGAAAAAAGACAATAATTTCTCATAAATATTAATGATGTTTATAATTTAAAAAAAAATGCTAGGCCCCATAAATACCACAAAACAGCCAATATCTCTATTCACTTTTGAGCAGTATATATGATAACGAGAAATCTTTCAGATAATTTACGCCAGAATTGTAAACAAACAGGCCTGCTAAACTCTCTGAAAGATAGACAAGTTCTTGACCGGAAAGAATTCAATTACTGAAATATATCTGAATATAATGTATTGATTTTATTGAATACTATATACAGTACTGTAATTTGTAATAAATCAATATAATTTTTATCTCAATCGGTCTATATCTAGTAATGCAAGAATAAAAGACGGAGGAGGGATCAACAGAACGTATTTGCATGGTTCTCCTATATTAAAGATCTCTTGAAAACAATATGTGGCATTTAACCTAGGAATGAAGTGGTTTATGACATAACAGCGTATTGTTAATATGACTTGAGTAAGAGTGGGGGTTTACTGATTTCCAAAAACTAAAATACGGAAAAATTTGGGTTAATATTCAGTGTAGAGAAAACATGTACATAACAACATACTGTTCGTACATAACGAATCAGCCTTGAAAGAAACCACAGTCCTAGAATGCTGCAACAAAATCACGCTTAAAAAGTCCGTCACGCAGGGGCTGCGTAAACTAAGCAGATTTCCCGCGTGAAGTTATACAATAGAGAAATCTCCATACGAAAGCCGAACAGTTACGGCAAAGGGCCGAACTACTTTTTGGCGGGAATCTCGAAACGTTCGTTATCGGCCCAAATTTAATAAAAATCCAAATATCTCGGTTAATATTCAAGATAGAGAATAAATGTATATAACAATATTTATAGTAAATTTAATTTGCAATAAGATTGATTTTATACAATTTTTCGATCCGACGTATAGTAACGGAAATATTTCAAATTTTAGAAAATCCTCCCCTCTAAACCCCCCTCCCACTGGTCCGATTTCAGCCATTAACGAACTTGATCTTTCTTTTTACATGAAACGACTAAATGTCGAGTTTGGTAACGATCAAACAAAAATTGCGACCGCTAGAACGGTAACAGACAAATATATAGATAGATTAGATCTATATATATATATATATATATATATATATATATATATATATTTATATATACTAGATATATATATATATATATATCTTTACAGTTTTGAACGGACCTCAATTTCGTCGTCTACTAGGGTAGGATCGATGGACATTTGAAGAAAAACTTCGAAAATTCCGTCATGAGTACAAACCTCAATAGCTGATTTCCCTTAAGGGAATTCTGCTAAAACACAATTACTAACAGGCACTATTATTAAACAGCAACAGAAATGGTATATGCCTACGAAAGGACAACATCTAAAATTATTCATTCCAGACATTAAAGAGTATTTAGGACAAAAATTAACATCAACAGACTATTACTTGACACAATTATTAACAGGACACGGAACAACAAATTCTTATTTTAATCCTTTTGGCCTAACAGATCAACCAAACTGTTACTGCGACTTTACTACTGAACAGAATTAAGGACACATGCTCTATGACTGTAGGCTACTACTGACGGACCAATGAAAAGAATTTAAACGGGTGTAAAACGTCAGAAAGACAATTGGCCTTTTGAGGAAAAACTAGTATTTTATAAATAAAATACAAATTTAGAAACCATGTTGATCAAGTGTATAACTTCATGCATTATTTAAAACTCCAATACTGTTAATGCAATTATTTAATTCATTATTGAAACCTACATTTGTTTTGTTTTCTGTTGAAAACTAATTTTATCTTAATAATAGTTTATTCATTGTATTAAAACGAATTGTTATGTAAAAAAGTCCGTCGCTCAGGGGCTGCGTAAACTAAGCAGATTTCACACGTGAAGTTTTACAATAGAGAAATTTCACGAGAGCCAGGAAACGGCCGAACTAGCTTTTGGCGGGAAAGTCACTCTCGTCCATTAGCCGGCCAGATTTAATAAAAATACAAATATCTCGGTTAATATTCAAGATAGGCAATAAATGTATATAACACTATTTATAGTAAATTTTAGTTGCAATAAGATTGATTCTGTACAATTTTTCGATCCGACGTATAGTAACGGAGATATTTTGAATTTTCAAAAATCCTCATCTCTAAACCCCCCCCTCCCACTGGTCCGATTTAAGCCGTTACGAACTTGATCTTTTTTTTACGTAAAACGACTAAATATCGAGTTTGGTAACGGTCAAAAATAAAAAAGTCGTCCGTCACGCAGGGGATGCAGTAAACTAAGCAGATTTACACGTGGAAGTTTTACTTTGAGAAGAATCTGCCTAATATACAACCTGTAAGTAGTAAAGGAACTCTCTAAACCTAAATAAGATTTACATTGTAGGGCGTCCGTAACTAACCCAGTAGTTTCTAGCCCATCACAAAAAAATAGAGTTTTAACATAACCTCCCACTAAACACTATTCACGAAGGGACGATAGTTATGGACAACGCCACGGCCGCCAAGAGGGCTCTCGTTCGGTACTAACAACTCCGAAACATGCAGAATACAAATGCAAATTAATCTCGGTTTAATATTCAAGATAGAGAATTAAATGTTCTATAAAATTAAAACATTATTTCATAGTAAATTTAATTTGCAAATAAGATTGGTTCTATACAATCTTTTGATTTCCGATGTATAGTAACGGAGATATTTCGAAATTTTCGAAATAATTCCTCCCCTCTAAACCCCCCCCTACCACTGGTCCGATTTCAAGCGTTGTTAACGAACCTTGATCTTTACTTTATACATAAAACGACTTAAATATGAAAGTTTGGTAAGGCGTAAGGATTTTTTTTTTTCAAACAAAAATTGCGACCGCTATTAGCGGTAAAAGTTAGGGTAATGGGGTATTTAACAGACAAATATATATATGATTATAGATTCATATATATTTTTTATTATATATTATTATATATATATATATATATATACAGTTTTTGAACGGAACTCACTTTTCGTTTCATCTACTAGCGTAGGGAGGATCGATGGACATATTGAAGAACACAATGTCGAAAATTTCCGTTCATGAGTACAACCTCAAATAGCTGATCTCCACCTCTAGGGGAAATCTGCTAATATCGAGCACATGTTCCTTACAAATGGATGGCAACCTAACTCCCGTGTTGTACGACGAATAAGTGAGTACAATGAACGAATATTGCATACAAAAACGTATATTTTTTTTTCATAGTTTTTTAAAGTAATTAATTCTTATGATTAATCATTTCTGATGCTGATAATATCTCACGGCTCATGTATTTCATAATGGATTTGGTACTTGAAGTGAACAGCCATGAATATGATTAATTGGTCCGAGTGGGGAGATCATACATTACCAAATTTCGCTTTATGTGTATATACAGCAACTATTCACACATGTGAGTGAGTGATGATCTCACGGCTGTTTGGAGATGAATATAGCAGAAGCTATTCCAGCTGGAGGAGGCATCATTATACACTCATCACTAATAGGCTCTTCTTCTTGATATGTTACACTCTCTGGGAGGACTCCGGCTATTGAGGTTGGCCTCTTGAAACATTATTCAAATGTCCACCGATCATAATCCCAGAACACAATGAGAGCCAGTCAAACTGGTGCTGCCATCAAGCTAAGCAGTTTTAGCAAATACCCCTAAAGGAAAATCGGCTTATGTGTTAAGACGTGGCTCATAAACGCGATTTTCGAAAAAAAAAATTTCATCAGAGAAGACCATGGACTCATACCTAGGAGATTATTATTATATAAGAAGAATTTATATATATATATATATATATATATATATATATATATTATATTATTTATATATATACAAAATTATATACAACATCCCTCGGTTTGACAGATCCTAGTTGTTTTTAAATAAGCAGATCTTGGACTAAACGTAAACAACTAATTACGGTGAACAAAGAGCATAAAACCCTCTGACTTGACGGACACAACCAACTCAGCTACAACTATTGTATTAATAAACAGCGCTTGTTGATTGATGCCATCGCATCGAAAGCGCTTTCCCAGCGGTACTCAAAAAAAAAAAAAAAACCATCAGCCAGATGGACGACGGTCTTCTCCACCGAGGAGGTATGACCAATATATATATTTTATATATACATATATATACTATATATATATATATGTCCGTATCGTATATATTTATATATATATGTATATTATATAACTATATGATAATGAAAGGTTGTTAATTATAATATTATATTTTATTTTAAATTTATTAATCTATTGTTACCGGCTACTTCTTAGGCTCATATTAAGTTTGCACGGCAAGCAATTATCGTTTCTCCTACACCATCTCTGCTTTTATATAAGAGTCTAATTTATCTAATTTAATCAGTGATTAAAGCACAATTATTAGGCTAGATAATATAATGGAGAACACCTTACTTTGTTTGGCATCTTGGGGAAGTCAGACTCACGATTCCTGTTACCTGATCAATTGACCTTTGGGACTCACAGGGCTCCGCTGTCAGTCCCTTGTCAGGTGCTGCTACCTCGTTAATTTTTAAAGCCCAGTACTAATCACTCTGATCTCATAGATATAGAGAGACTGCGGAAGAGAGTACCTCTAAGGCTCGACCGTTACAATATATTATATATTAGTGTGTGCGTGTAGTGCGTACAGTGCTGTGGGGGGTCGATGTGTGTGTCATGTGTGTATGTGTTTGTTTGTTAACGCACCTCTAAGCTGTCCGCCAATTTTTCGTTTATTTCATTAACCAAAACTCATCAATATTGCACGTTTACATCCTCTAAAGCGTTTTGTCCAAAAGTAAAGATTAAGTTCGTTAATGGCTGAAATAGGACGAGTGATAGAAAATTAAAAATACCTCCGTTATTATAAGTCGCATCGAAAAGTTGTATAGAGCCAATCTTATTGCCCATTTAATTGTCTATATATGTTGTTGTATGCATTTATTTCGTGTCTTAAATATTAACCTTGATAAATCAAATAAAGGTTTGGAACCCTGATATTTGCATATATTATATTTCTGCTTTCCTACTGAAGTCAGTCAAAAATATGGAGTTTCGTTGATTTCGATTTAGTTTTTCGCATCCTATAACATTGGTGACTCTTTCTATAATTTTTCGGGTATCCCTGATTCAAACTTCGTTATACAGCAAAAGGGCATTTAACAAAAGTTACTTTAAATCACAAAACAAACAATTATTGTTATATTTATTTGTTTGTTTGGCGAGCTCCGCAATTAGGTGATGTCGCTCAGTATCATTTATTTTCTCTTCCTTAAATTAAAATGTAAAAATAAAGAAAAATGATTTCAAAATTATTAAAACAAAGTATAAAATATATAGTCATATATAAAAAAATGAATAAAATAAAACTAAGGAACCATTAAAATAAAACTATAAGTTTTTGCGATAAATCCTGGTTTGAGGATGATGAAAGTCTAAGGCACAAGTTTAAAAATGTATTATACACCCTTGTTCACAAAAAACAAATACGAATTGGTAAAATAATTTGGGATAAAAACGTAGAGATAAGTGGAGTAGGTGTGGTTTAAAGTTTGTTATAAATGTCAATTGTCTTCAAGTGATTTAAGAGTGTATTTACATGTGGGCTGCCATTTGTTAATAGTTCGTACAAGTCGTTCGGTAATTATTGTTATATACATGTTTGCATATATTATATTTCTGCTTTCCTACTGAAGTCAGTATAGCAATACGCTGTTGTATCGTGAAATACTTTTTTTTAAAAAAAAAAAAAAAAATACCAAATATTGTCATAATTGAACATTTATTATGCCAGATATCTATCAATTAATATTTTACGTTCTTTGCCTCGAAAATGTTTATTTGATCTGTGCCTTACGTCTAACTCTTTCCATGAACACTGAAGATCATATATGTTATTGGCAGAAATAGGATATGAACTTAAATTATTGAGGTAGTTATTATTTTTTATTTGTTTATATTTAGGAATACAGGAAATAGCTCTTTTTATGCTTCGATAGTTTTATTACAAGAACATTAGCTGTATTAAGTGGCGCATAAACATTATTTAAAGAGAATTTCTGTTTACAGGCAAAAAACGTTCTATACTACTTACAACTCTTTGAATTCTGTGCTAATAGAACATTTTAATAAAAATTTAAAGCTAAAAGTTTACGTAGCTTATATTTTAAGCATAGTAGTTCAACAGAAATTCCCGCAAGAAAAATACTCCAAAAACAAGCATTTTGGAAAATAGGGTTATATTTATTCATTCGCCGCTTTATAGATTTCAAATTATATAAGAGAGGCTCAGGTTAGCAATGTGAGTTAAAGCATTGTCTTTTATCTCACATGGTAAACGTAGAGTGGCGAGTTCGATTCTCGCCTGGGAATTAGGAAAGTATTTAGTGACGAACTCATTAAATAAAATCTTCTGTCTCACCCTTGTTAGAAAAGGGTGGTAAACTGTAGATAACCCGTCCCAATAAGCCAAGTTGCATAAAATGGACGATAATAAAAAAAAAAAAAAATTATATAAGAGTAATGTATTTTAAAATCTTTATGTTGATATGGCTAACTAGTCAATTGCATTGCTAATTCGGTAAAAATTGTTTTATTTATTATTACATATGTTATAGTTTATATTAGCAGATTTCCCTTAAGAGAAATCAGCTATTGAGGTTGTACTCATGACGGAATTTTCGACATTTTTCTTCAAATGTCCATCGATTCTACCTAGTAGATGACGAAAATGAGGTCCGTTCGAAACTGTATATATATATATATATATATATATATATATATATATATATATATATATATATATATATATATCTATATGTCTGTTAGCGCTCGCGCGGTCGCACTTTTTGTTTGATCCTTACCAAACTTCATATTTAAGCGTTTTATGTAAAAAGAAACATCAAGTTCATTAATGGCTGAAATCGAACCATTGGGGGGGGGGATTAGAGGTTTTATCTCCGTTACTATACGTCGGATCAAATAATTGTATAGAACCAATCGTATTGCAAATTAAATTTACTGTAAATATTGTTCTATACATTAATTCTCTATCTTGAATATTAACCGAGATATTTGCATTTGTATTCTGCGTGTCACCAATAGGCTATGTTCGGAGTTTCCGACGAGAGCTCTGGCGGCCGTTTCCATAACTATCGTCCCTCGTGAATAGGTTTAGAGGTTAGGTTAACTGTTTTTTGGGCTAGAAACTACTGGGTTATTACGCCCTAAATAATGTTTTTTAGGTTTAGAGGTTTCTTACTACTACAGTTGTTATTAGGCAGATTTCTCTATTGTAAAACTTCACGTGGGAAATCTGCTTAGTTTACGCAGCCCCTGCGTGATGGACTTTTATATTTAAAATTTATGGACGGTATATTTAAAAGATTTCCCTTGAGGTAAATCAGTTATTGAGGTCGTACTCATGGAACGCGATTTTCCAAAACATTTCTCTAAATGTCCATCGAATCCTACCTAGGTTAAGAAAATGAGGTCCGTTCAAAATTGTACACACATATTTGGCTGTTTAACGCTTTAGCGGTCGGAATTTTTGCTTGATCTGTTGCTCTATGAGTTCTTTAATGACTGCTTAAATGTGCAATTTGATCTAAACCAGGGTCTCCAAACTTTCCACCTTAGGGCCACACTGAATTACTCAGTATGTTCCGAGGGCCTAAACCATATTATCATTGTTGCCGGTGTAAAAAGGAAAAAGTCCACCCTACCCCGGAACTTCAAATGGAAATGATTGATCTACAGTCAAGTGATATAATTAAGAACAATATCAAAACTCATCTATTTTTGGAATTTCCACTGAAGAGTCCTCACTGACAGACACAATGTGATGATAATTTGCATAAATTTGCTCGTGGGCTGTTTTTCTGTTTTGGTACTAATTATTTGTGTGAGAATACCTTCTCCAAAATGAAGTAGCACAAAAATGTTTACAGATCTAAATTAACTGATGAGCAACTTAAATCTTCTTTTTAATAATTGGTACAAGTAAAATTAGTCCACAACTACAAACTATTTCAGTGGAAAAATCTCCATTAGTATTCATGTGTCATTAAGCTTGTTATAAGTTTATGTTTTTATTAAAATGTACAAAATGTAGTTGGATTCATTTCAATAATTTGTTAGTTTATTATATTCAGAGATAAATTTTCTGCATATTATACATGTCTTAACGCATTACAATTCTGTGTATCTTTATCAACTTATTCACAAAAACCATACATAAGCCTACAACAATGTTACGAGTAGTTAGCCCATGACCATATCAATGTAGGATGTCATATTTAAATAGTTATTCAAGCATAAAAATAGAATACTTCAGTAAACTAATTTAATTTGCTATAAAAAATATGTTCTCAAAAAGGAGTTTTCAAGTATGCTAGCTCTCCGCTGGCCGGACAAAATCTGTCCGCGGCCGGATTGTGGCCCTCGCCTTAGTTCGGAGACCCCCCTCTAACATACTACCAGCATTTAACCCGTCCAGCCAAAATATGTTAATTGCAGAAAATTAACATAATTTCATATTCGGAACATGGAATAGTAGAGCATAGAGACAGATGGTTTTGAAAATTCAAAACAATAAATGAACGTTATTATATGAGATCGTGAAATTATATGACTATAATTTTTATAGTACCAGTCCCTGTTTTAAAGTATTGGCGCCCTACAATTGTTGTTATGTGCATTTTTTTTAACTCATATGTATCTTTATATAGAAATAGAGAATATTTGTTGAGATGACATCACAAATGTGTTGGGAAATCTATTTTAGTTTAATCAGCCCCTGCGTGACAGCCTTTTAGCAAGATTTTCCCTTAAGGGAAATCAGCTATTGAGGTCGTACTCATGACAGAGTTTTCGAAAAATTTTCTTCAAATGTCCATCGATCCTACCCAGGAGATGACGAAAATGAGTCCCGTTCAAATTATATATATATAATATATAAATATATATATATAATATATCGATATATAAATTTTTGTCTGTTAACGCTCTATGGTCGCAATTTTTGTTTTGATTGTTACCCCCAAAAAAACTAGGAATTTAATCGTTTTTATGTAAAAAGGAAGATTCAAGTTTTCGTTAATGGCTGAAATCGGACCAGTGGGAGGGGGGATTTAGAGGGGGGATTTAGGAAAATTCGAATTTACTTCCGATATTATGCGTCCGGATCGAAATAATTGTATAGAATTAATTCGTATTGCAAAGTTAAATTTACTATAAATAGTTGTTCCTATAAATTTATATTCTGTATCTTTTGAATATTAAACGAGATATTTGCATTTGTTTTCTGTGTGTGGTCGGCAGGATCCGGCTGTTCGGTACTTTCCGAAGAGAGCTCTGGCGGACGTTTTCTGTAACTATTCGTCCCTCGTGAATAGGTTAGAGGGGTTTCTTACTACTACAGCTTGTTCTATTAGGCAGATTTAATCTATTGTAAAACTTCACGTGGGAAATCTCCTTAGTTTACGCAGCCCCTGCGTGAAGGACTTTTTTTCTTTTCAACCAATAACTTAGTATAGAGTGTCATATTTATACATTATCCAAAAGAAAGGTAGAAATTATTTTAAAATAATATTAATGGTAGACCCTTTTCAATGTGAACAATGAGATTTGATTGGGAGGGAGGAATGCAATTATCCAGGATACAATTCCTTCCGCATTGTTTAATATCTTCCGTTTTATTCAAACTAAGAGGGCGGCTAATCCTGCTTTGAATGGCCCTTCAAGGATAACCTGAATAACAGGCAGAGGTCTCTTTATTCCTGCTTACCTCCTTCCGGAGGGATTTAAGGATTTAGTTAGGCATTGTCACTCTCTGCGGAAGGTTCAATGGTTTCCGAATAGCTAATATTGTTCGTTGCAAAGTAGCTATCTTACATGAATAGAGTATTATTATGGGCAATTGTTACTTCTTGTATGGTATTCTAAAGATAAAAAAAAATGTCCGTCACGCAGGGGCCTGGGGTAAACAAATGCAGATTCCACCTCGTGCTGGTTGTTAACACTACTTTCGATCTTCGTATTAGCCAACATATTCAGCATTTATATGTAAATATCAGTTGATGTAAAAAGTCCGTCACGCAGGGGCTGCGTAAACTAAACAGATTTCCCACGTGCTGGTAAAACACACTTTTGATCTCATATAGCAACATATTCCGCATTTCTATGTAAAAATCAGGTGAGTAAAGGTCCGTCACGCAGGGTGCGGCGTAAGCTAAGTAGATTTCCCACGTGCTGGTGTAACACTCTTTTGATCTCATATAGCAACACATTCCTCATTTCTATGTAAAAATCAGTTGAGTAAAAGTCCCGTCAGGCAGGGGCTGCGTAACCTAAGCAGATTTCCCACGTGCTGGTGTAACACTCTTTTGATCTCATATAGCAACATATTCCGCATTTCTATGTAAAAATCAGTTGAGTAAAAGTCCGTCAGGCAGGGGCTGCGTAAACTAAGCAGATTTCCCACGTGCTGGTGTAACACTCTTTTGATCTCATATAGCAACATATTCCGCATTTCTATGTAAAAATCAGTTGAGTAAAAGTCCGTCAGGCAGGGGCTGCGTAAACTAAGCAGATTTCCCACGTGCTGGTGGAACACTCTTTTGATCTCATATAGCAACACATTCCTCATTTCTATGTAAAAATCAGGTGAGTAAAGGTCCGTCACGCAGGGTGCGGCGTAAGCTAAGCAGAATTCCCACGTACTGGTGTAACACTCTTTTGATCTCATATATAGCAACACATTCCGCATTTCTATGTAAAAATCAGGTGAGTAAAAGTCCGTCACGCAGGGGCTGCGTAAACTAAGCAGATTTTCTACGTGCTTGTATAACACATTTTTGATCTCATATACCAACATATTCCATATTACTATGTAAAAATCAGATGAGTAAAGGTCCGTCACGCAGGGTGCGGCGTAAGCTAAGCAGATTTCCCACGTACTGGTGTAACACTCTTTTGATCTCATATATAGCAACACATTCCGCATTTCTATGTAAAAATCAGGTGAGTAAAGGTCCGTCACGCAGGGTGCGGCGTAAGCTAAGTAGATTTCCCACGTGCTGGTGTAACACTCTTTTGATCTCATATAGCAACACATTCCGCATTTCTATGTAAAAATCAGGTGAGTAAAAGTCCGTCACGCAGGGTGCGGCGTACTCTAAGCAGATTTCCCACGTGCTGGTGTAACACTCTTTTGATCTCATATAGCAACATATTCCGCATTTCTATGTAAAAATCAGTTGAGTAAAAGTCCGTCAGGCAGGGGCTGCGTAAACTAAGCAGATTTCCCACGTGCTGGTGTAACACTCTTTTGATCTCATATAGCAACATATTCCGCATTTCTATGTAAAAATCAGTTGAGTAAAAGTCCGTCAGGCAGGGGCTGCGTAAACTAAGCAGATTTCCCACTTGAAGTTAGGGCGCGTAACTAAGCAGATTTCCCACGTGCTGGTGTAACACTCTTTTGATCTCATATAGCAACATATTCCGCATTTCTATGTAAAAATCAGTTGAGTAAAAGTCCGTCAGGCAGGGGCTGCGTAAACTAAGCAGATTTCCCACTTGAAGTTATACAATAGAGAATACCCATACGAGAGCCGAACAGTTGCGGCAAAGGGCCGAACTAGCTTTTGGCGGGATACTGTCAACCGTTATCGGCCCAAACTTAATAAAAATGCAAATATCTCGGTTAATATTTAAGATAGAGCATAAATGTATATAATAATATTTATAGCAAATTTAATTTGCAATAACATTGATTCTTGTACAATTTTTCTATCCGACCTATGGTAACGGAGATATTTTGACTTTTCGAAAATCCCCATCTAATCCCCCCTCCTACTGGTCCGATTTCAGCCATTAACAAAGTTGGTCCTTCTTTTTACGTAAAACGACTACATATCGAGTTTGGCGACCGCTAGAGCGGTAACAGACAAATATATATATATATATATATATATACAGTTTTGAACGGACCTCATTTTCATCATCTACTAGGTAGGATCGATTTTAATTATAATATTAAATTATACGCCTAATATTTGCAATATTTTTGTTTCCATGCCTAAAGGTAATAAACGTACCAAAATAAGGGAGAAACCTCCTTATTAAATGAACTTATCTCAGATGAAATATAAAGAAGACAGATATATTGTATGAAGTGTGTATGGTCAACAAACTGTAAAAAAATATATATATATGTTTATGCATTAAAAGACCTTTCTCGATAAAAGTCGTTTTATGTCCTTCTGCTTGGCTAGAAGTGGAAGGAGATCAAAAGACGGGACCAAACAGCATAAAGGAGACATCCATAGAATATTTTCTTTTTTCGTTTTATGATTTTCTGAATTACTAAACCATCGAACCGACCATTTATTTTTTTGTTCTCGTGAAGCCATTTGAAAATCTTTTCACATTTCAAGAGATGTTGAATCCAAAACTTCTATTAAATAAAGTCCTTCACGCATATAAAGCATACCTGTGACACCACATACAACATATTCTCTATGATAAAACCCGATGAGTAGAAAGGGTTACTGAGAGCAGTAAACCAGGGAGGTACAATTAACTCGAGTTGGTTATTGAGTTCCGAAAAAAAAATGCAATTAACAACATTTGTAGAGCACCAATAGTTTAACAAGATTATTTATATAACATTTTACGTTCCGACTCATATTAACAGAGATATTTGGAAATTTCTAATTCCCAATCTATAAACCACCACTATTCCTATTTGATGATATTCAGTGTTCACTGAAACGGCTACTAATCGAGTATGGCAGAAATTAATAAACGATTTCGAGTAAAGAACAAAAATTCATCAAATACGTATTTGCAAGTGTCTCACAAAGTAATAGTTCAATGAAAACAATATTTGGTATTTAACCTTGGAATGAAGCGGTTCGTGATATAACAGCTTATTGTTAATATGACATGAGTAGGAGTGGGGATTTACTGAGGGATTAAAACCAAAATATGGAATTTTAATAGTAATTTTATTGACTTTTATAAAATACTAGCTCAGATACCCGGCTTCGCCCGGGAATTCATTTGAGACTGAATGGTGATGGTATTTTTTAGCAGGCTTTACATTGCACAATATTTTGACATTTACCCGTCCCAGTGTTTAGGATTGATACCCGTCTTTGCCGTGGATTTGCTAATAATAGAATTATTTGTTCGATAAGGCTTCACAGTCTTCGATATTTTTATATTTCCCGTCTCTTATACATGTAAATGTGGTGAATTTTTATTTCAGGCCTCCCTTTTAACCCCCCTCCCGTTCGAACCTAAAAATTTTAATATAATTTATAATCATGGAAGAATTAATGCTAATTGACATGCCGAGTTTTGTTAAGTTCGGTTCAGCCGTTAGTGCCCGCTAAAGTTTTAACGTATAACTCATTTATACTTAGGTATACAACATAAGTGTATATAACAAAAGTTACTCCAAATAACAAAATAAACAACTTTTGTTATGTTTATATTTGCGGAAAAACCAATAGGAAACGAAATATCGCTATTTTTAATTTCAGGCTTCCCTTATAACCCCCACTCCTGCCCGTCCATAGAAATGTTGGTATGGCTTATTATAATGTAGACCTCACTGCTAATACACATACGGAGTTTTATTTAGTTCGGTTGAGTCTTTTTTGGCAAATAATATTGTTGGCTCCCGCTATAATTTTCAGCGTATAACGCATTTAAACTTGGGTATACGACAAAAGTGTATATACAAAAGTTACTCTAAATAACAAAATAAACAACTTTTGTAATGTACATATTTACCGAAAAACCAATAGAAAACGAAATATCGCTATTTTTTATTTCAGGCTTCCCTTATAACCCCCACTCCTGTTCGTCTCAGAGAAAATTAATATAGCCTAAAGTCTAAGTTGGGTTAGTAGTAATATACATACCAAGTTTCATAAAATTCGGTTCAGCCGTTTATGCGTGAAAAGGTAACAAACAAACAAACAAACAAACAAACAAACAAACATACACGAAAGAAACAAAATGCAGATATGGTGTCTATGACATGTGAAACGAAAAGTTTTTTCATTTAACCAATTATTCATGTTCATTTTAGTTTCACATTTAACATTACGTTTTTGTTTCGTATTTTTTTTTCGTTTTTTGTCATTTAACCAATTATTCATGTTCTATTTCCTCTTCATAACTTTCCATGTTCTGTTTTACTATTTTTTTTCTATTAGTTCCTACTTTATTTTATTTTCCACTAGAATTATCACCCAGCAGCAACAATGAATTTATATTAACTAGAGTGAATATTTTGGAGTAATCTTTAGTACTTGTTTCGTGCGATAAAGGGTGTAAATCGCTAAACTTACATGACACAAAATAAATAAATAAATAAATAAAATATGGAAATATCTCGGTTGATATTCTTTATAGAGAAAACATGTAAAGAACATTACAATTTCAATAAGACTGACTGAATACAATTGTTTCATCCGACGCATAACAACAGAGGTATATCGAATTAGAACAACTTTATTAGAACCTAAAATACCAAATACTGTTTCCAACTGATATTTACTAGATGTGATACAGTACATTCTTATGATTCCATATACATATTGACATATATATAAATTTGCCTGGTAACGCTCTTTCCATCAAAATTTTTGTTTGTAAAGTCGATATTTAATCATTTTATGTAAAACAAAAGATCAAGTTTTTTAATGGGCCAAATCGGATAAGTGGGAGGTGAATGGCATTTAAGGGGGGGGTTCCAAAAATTTAAAATACCTCCGTTAATATACTTCGTAATAAATAATAAGTATATTAATAATAGTTATTACATTTATTGTTTACCTCCAAACTGTTTGTATCTTTTACTACAATAACTTGTATTTGAGATAAAAAAATTTGATTTGTATTCTTATTTCAGCAGATTTCCCTCAATTATGATTTTTCGTCCCTTACTCGAAAATATTTATTTCATACAGGCCAGGGATGAGCACCACGCTGCCCGTGGGCCGCTCGCGGGCCCTTTCAATACAGTTATGCGGCCCGCCAAGCATTTATAATAGTCCGTCACGCAGGGGCTGAGTAAACTAAGCAGATGTCCCACTTGAAGTTTTACAATAGAGAAATCCGCCTAATAACAGGTGTAGTAGGAAGGGATCTCTAATCCTATTCACGAGGACGAATAGTTCTGGAAACGGCCACCAGAGCTCTCGGCGGAGAGTCCGGAACATGGCGGGGTTCCGTCGACCACACACACAATACAAATGCAAATATCTCGGTTAATATTCAAGATACAGAATAAATGTATAGAACAATATTTATAGGAAATTTAATTTACAATAAGATTGATTCTATACAATCTTTCGATCCGACGCATAATAACGGAGTAATTTGAATTTTCAAAAATCCCCCCTCTAAACCCCCCCTCCCACTGGTCCGATTTCAACCATTAACGAACTTGATCTCTCTTTTTATGTAAAACGCTTAAATATAAAGTTTGGTAACGATCAAACCAAAATTGCGACCGCTAGAGCGTTAACAGACAAATATATTATATTATATAGTATATATATATATATATATATATATATATATATATATAATTTTGAACGGACCTCATTTTCGTCATCTCCTGGGTAGGATCGATGGACATTCGAGGAAATTTTTCAAAACTCGCGTCATGAGTACGACCTCAATAGCTGATTTCCCTTAAGGGAAATCTGCTAAAATTGATTTTATTATATTCGACTTTCTCCTATCAATATATTGTAAAACATTAATTATAATTTAACTGTAGTAAATACTACTGAAACTATTTTTTTTGTTACAAGCTGTAGCAACAACGATTCGTGAATGCATTGTAGGAAGGCTATTTCAAGACACTAAGACGGTCAAAAGATTGAAACATTCGTTAACCACTGCATAATTCACCAGGAAAATTTGTGTGTAAAAAGATTGAGTTGCCAAATGTCACAGTACCAATAATTGAACTAATCAGTTTTATAAAGTCGCGTGCTTTAAAGCACCGTGAATTTTTAAGAATTCCTGAAAGATTTAGAATCTAAATATGGCGATGTGGGTTTCAATACTGAAGTACGTTGGCTTAGTAGAGGAAACAGATCACACCAAGTAATTTTATGCACAGACACTTTAAGTTCTTTACTTTCCATGGGAAACATCTACTCCAATCACCCACTAATTACAAAAATACTAGAACTATTACAGGCACTAAACACTTGGAATTTTAAAATGTTGTGGTTACCCGGACACAAGGACATTAAACAAATGACTGATATCGACAAACATGCCAAACTAGGAACTCAAATGACTACTACTGACATAACTACACTAACACCTACAGACCTCAACAAGATTGTACAAACAAAAATACTCCAAAGACTGTCAAATACACTGGGTTTACGTACTGACAACAAACTATTGGAAATACAAAAACGGAATTTTACTGGATGGACAAAGAGGACAGTACGTAGATTCAAGAAGTGACCAAAGTACGTTGCTCACAAGACTACGTATTGAGGACTTACATTACCTGGACATCATTCTTACATAATGAACAGAAAAGGACAAGCCTACTGGTACTCATTGCAAACACTGGACTAACTATAAAAACACTTACTAAACACAATGCAAGAATTTACGAGCGTACGTAAAAACATTCCACATGACTTGAAGGAAACTACTGAATGAGGGTTAGCCCAAAATATTAACACCAATTCTGACATATCTAAAAACAATAGGGCAGTTTGAGAATATTTAATTACATAGAGAGAGGGAGAGAGAGAGCGAGAGAGGAGGAGAGGAGAGAAAGAGCGAGAGAGAGAGAGAGAGAGGAGTGAGAGGAGAGAGAACGAGAGAGAGCCAGTGAGAGAGTGTGAGAGGTGATAGGAGAGAAAGAGAGAGAGAGATGAGAGAGAGAGAGAGAGAGGAGAGAAGAGGATAGAGAGAGGAGAGAGATATGAAGAGAGAGAGAGAGAGAGAGAGAGAAGTGAGAGAGAGAGAGAGAAGAGAGAGAGAGAGAGTTGGAGAGAGAGAGAGAGAGACGAGGGAGAGAGACAGAGAGAGAGAGAGAGGAGAAGCGAGATAGAGAGGGGATCGAGAGAGAGAGAGAGAGAGAGGAGAGATCGAGAGTGAGGAGAGAGAGAGAGAGAGGAGAGAAGGAGAGCAAGAGAGAGAAAGAGAGAGAGAGAGAGTGAGGGAGACAGAGAAAGATTGAAAGAGAGAGAGAGAGGAGAGAGGAGAGGAGAGAGAGAGGGAGATAGAGGAGAGGAGAGAGATCGAGAATGAGAGAGAGAGACAGAGACAGAGGGAGAGAGGAGAGAAGAGGAGAACGAGAGGAGAGAGATGAGAGAGAGGGATAGGGATGAGGGAGAGAGGAGAGGAGAGTGAGATGAGAGAGAAGGGAGAGAGGAGAGAGGAGAGGTGAGAGAGGAGAGAGGAATGAGGGAGAGAAGAGAGAGAGAGGAGAAGATGAGAGTGAGTGTGAGAGGAGAGGGGAGAGGTTGTTGAGAGAGAGGAGAGAGAGAGAGAAGATGAGAGAGGAGAGAGAGAGATGGAGGTGAGGGGAGAGAGAG
Source organism: Riptortus pedestris (assembly GCA_019009955.1). Taxonomy (NCBI): domain Eukaryota; kingdom Metazoa; phylum Arthropoda; class Insecta; order Hemiptera; family Alydidae; genus Riptortus; species Riptortus pedestris. The sequence goes on from CM032232.1 coordinate 10,753,732, forward strand.
AGAGAGAGAGAGAGAGGAGGAGAGGATGAGAGAAGAGGGGCGGAGATGAGAGAGAGTGGAGACGAAGGAGAGAGAGGAGAGAGAGGGGAATGAGGGAGTGAGAGAGACGAGAGAGGAGAGAGAGAGAGGAGAGAGTGTGAGGTGAGGAGAGAGAGAGAGAGAGAGAGAGCAGGAGGAGGGAGAGAGAGTGAGAGAGAGGAGAGAGAGAGGAGAGAAGAGGGGAGAGAAAGAGTGGGAAGAGAGTGAGAGGAGTAGAGAGTGAGGGAAGAGAGGGGGTTAGAGAGAGAGAGAGGAGACTCGAGAGAGAGTCGAGAGAGAGAGACGGAAAGAGTAGAGATGAGCGAGATAGAGATTTGAGAGATGACTTGGTATGATGAGAGACGAGAGTGAGATGTCGATGAGAGAGAGGGGTTGAGCGAGAGAGAGAGAAAGGTGCAGAGAGTTGAAGAGGAGACCGACGTAGTGAGAGTGTGACGATGAGAGAGGGATGAGAGGAGAGAGAGGAGTGAAGAGAGAATGAGAGTGATTGAGTAAGGGAGATCATGTGACGAGAATGAGGAGAGAGAGAGAGAGAGATGAGAGAAGTTTTGAGGGAGAGATGACGAGATGACGAGAGATCGAAAGAGATTTAGTTTTTGTTCTCTCAAAGTTATCATAGTTGATCTTTTCACTTATTTATTTGACCGATCTGTTTTTATTTCTATGAATGTTCGTTGTTTCTTCTTTGTGTTTTGTGTTGCGTTTACCCTTAGTTTTGTTTCTATATGTATTTATTTCGTGTTCAATTTTCTGTTATTTGTTTATGTTGTTTATTGTTGTTTTTTGTTTTTGTTTTGTCCCCATGTCTAAGAAGAGCAAAGTCGCCATAGTTGCGGAGCTCTACGTAATAAATAAATAAATAAAAATACAATTGTACTCGGATATGAAAGGATATGCCTTTCCTCATTTTGCTAATAAAGAATGTATGTGTGATTTTGGGTTTCTTATCGACTTGACTCAGAATCTCAATGATCTTAATGTGGAACTTCAAGGCAAAGGACAGTAAATTTACAATGAGTATGAAGAAATTCAGGGCTTTGAGCGGATATTAAAATTGTGGAAACAGCATTTTTTGCAGAATAATGTGTCTCACTTTCCACATTTAGAAAAAGAAAATGTTACTACTTTTTAAAAATACGCACAATATATATATATATATATATATATATATATATATATATATATATATATTATATAGACAGTGGTTTCCATGAAAATGTTTTCCTCGCCATTTAACATTTAGAAAAGTCCGTCACGCAGGGGCTGCGTAAACTAAGCAGATTTCCCACGCGAAGTTTTACAATTAGAGAAATCTGCCTAAATAAACCATGCTAGTAGTATAAGTAACCTCTAAAACTATTCACGAGAGGGACGAATTAATTACAAAAAACGGCCGCTCCAGAGCTCAAGGCGGGGAAAGTCCGGAACATAGCCACTGCTGCCGAGCACCATGCAGAATACAAATGCAAAATATCTCAGGTTAATATTCAAGGATAGAGAATAATAAATGTATATAACAATATTTATAGTAAATTTAATTTGCAATAAGATTGATTATATAATATTTTTCGATCCGACAATAGTAACGGAGATATTTTGAATTTTCAAAAATCCCCCCTTCTAGAACCCCCCCTCCCACTGGTCCGATTTCAGCCATTAACGGAACTTGATCTCTCTTTTTTACGTAAAACGCTTAAATATGAAGTTTGGTAACGATTAACCAAAAAATTGCGACCGCGGACAGACAAATATATAATTAATATATATATATATATATATATATAATATATATATATATATTTATATATATATAAATATATAGATATATATATATAATTTTGAACGGACCTCATTTTCGTCATCTCCTGGGTAGGATCGATGGACATTTGAAGAAATTTTTCAAAACTCGCGTCATGAGTACGACCTCAATAGCTGATTTCCCTTAAGGGAAATCTGCTAAAAAGAAAATGTTACTACTTTTTAAAAATACGCACAATATATATATTTTATATAGACAGTGGTTTCCATGAAAATGTTTTCCTCGCCATTTAATATCGATGTAGAAACAGTAAATAAAGAATAATTGGTGAGATAAGTCATGGGAAATCTGCTTAGATTACGCAGCCCCTGTGCTTTTAGCCCTCTTAAGGGAAATCTGCTATTGAGGTCGTACTCATGACTCGATTTTCGAAAAATTTCTTCAAATGTCCATTGATCCAACCCAGGAGATGACGAAAATGAGGTCCGTTCAAAATTATATATATATATATATATATATATATATATATATATATATATATATATAATCGTTCTATGTACAAAAAAAGATCAAGTTCGTTAATGGCTGAAATCGGACCAGTGGGAGGGGGCGTTTGGAGGGGGGATTTTCGAAAATTCGACATGTCTCCGTTACTATACGTCGGATCTAAAAATTGTATAGAACCAATCTTATTGAAAATTAAATGTACTATAACTAGTGTTATATACATTTATTCTCTATATTGAATATTAACCGAGATATTTGCATCATTCAGTTTTCATCTTTCAGCAAACCCCCACTTCTACTCATGTTACATAAACAATGCTCTGTTATGTAATAAAACACATTATTCAAAGATTAAATACAATGAATTGTTTTAAAGAGACCTTTATAATACGAGATAAATGGAAATATGTTATCCTGACTCCCCCCCCCCCTTCTTAAGTTCATGGACTACTAAAATTTGATTGATTGATATAAACATTAATCTGATCCACTATAAATTACAGTATTATAGTAAATAGTTTACAATATAATTAATAAGTTATATTCTGATATATTTCCGTAATTATTTTTCTTTCCTGTGAGAAGTTGGCACGCCTGTTTGTTTTCATTTCAGGAGCTTCCCGTCTGGAGGTTTCTTATTATCGTTTGTATTTATTCAGTTGATGTTGACAGTGCTATTGTGTTACCAGTATATAGATTTACCTACTGTTAAACATCACGAGGGAAATCTGCTTAGTTTACGCAGCCCTTGCGCGACGGACTTTTAGCAGATTTCCCTTAAGGGAAATCAGCTATTGAGGTTGTACTCATGACGGAATTTTCGAATTTTTTCTTCAAATGTCCATCTATGCTACCCAGGATATATATATATATATATATATATATATATATATATCAATCTATCTATCTATTTATCTATCTATCTATATATTTGTCTGTTACCGCGGTCGCAATTTTTGTGTAATCGTTACCAAACTCGATATTTAGTTGTTTTATGTAAAAAGAAAGATCAAGTTCGTTAACGGCTGAAATCGGACTAGGGGGAGGGAGGGTTTAGAGGGGGAATCTCCGTTACAATACGTCGGATCGAAAAAGTATATAGAATCAATCTTATTGAAAATTTAATACACTATAAATAATGTAATATACATTTAGTCTCTATCTTGAATATTAACCGAGATATTTGCATTTTTCCGTTTTCACCCTTCAGTAAACCCCCTCTTTTACTAGTGTTACAAAAATAATGCTCTGTTATTTAATAAAAGATATTAATTGAAGCCTAAATACCAAATATTGTTTTCATTGAACTTTTACTTTGTGAGATATATGCAAATACGTTATGTTGACCCCCGCCCCTCTTTTGTTTTTGGATTACTAAAATTTGAGTGATTGAGATAAAACTGATTCTGATTCATTACAAATTACACCACAAGCTTTAGTAAATTGTTTTCAATAAAATTAATATGTTATATTCAAATAGATATATTTCATTAATTGTTTGTCTTTCCGGTCTATATATGCAGCGATACGAGGTTGGCATGCCTGTTTGTTTACTATTCAGCCTTGTATTGTACATTTACTGAGCATTCCCGCCTGTTACCTGTATGTATATTTATCTATTGTAAAACTTCACGTGGGAAATCAGCTTAGTTAACGCAGCCCCTGCGTGACGGACTTTTTTACTTGTTTTATAGTCAAATAAACTAAATGGAATAAAAATAAACAAATAAAATGTTAGAGTGGAATGAATAGAGTCGGAAAACCGAGATAGCCAGGAACCCCGTTTGAGGTTTGCCGACAGGGTTGTTTTGCCCCAGCCGCTCCCAGCTAGATGAGGCTACTGCCTCGGCAAATATTGAATGAACTAGAGCTGTACCCTATTAATCAATGGAACCCTTCCTTCGCTAAATGCTATCTCCTACCTAGGCAATGCCAGCTCTCTGCGAAATACGATGTCAGAGCTTCAAGATACAAAAGTCCGCCACGCAAGGGCTTCGTAAACTAAGCAAAATTTCCACTTGGTGGTTCAAATACATTTCTGATCTCATCTCACGTCAAATTTCAATGTAAAATTTAACAATGCTTAAGTGAATAAATACAAATGAGAAATCCTTCAGTCAATTTAATAACCTCGACAAAAGAAAGCGTCTGAATTGTAAACAAACAGTTCAGCCAATCTCTCAGAGCTGGATAGATAGATAGAAATATAATATTGACTGGGAATTAAAACATATTGAAATATATATGAATACTAGCGGGCCCATCAGACGCTGTTCTGCTTGATGTTTCAAGCGATTAGGATATAACATTTAATAATATTTTACATTACAACTAAGTACATTAATATTACATTTAATAACTTTTGCCATGTGCACGTTTTCCTAAAAACAAATAGAAAATGAAATATCGCGAATTATCATGAACCCCTTCATTCCAAGGTTAAATACCAAATATGCTATTCATTGAACTATTACTTTGTGACACATGACAAAGTACTACAATAGATCAATGGAACCTTCCCTTTTGATCAAAATCGTCTAAAAGGGGTGGGTGTGTTTAAAAGAAAGCTAAAATAAGATTTTTAAAAAAACATTTTTTGTCATGAAAAAAATTAGAAGTTAACTTGTATTATTATTATATGGAATGTTGATAAAAATCGTAATATTAACACTAAGTCAAAAGCTCCTTGGGTAACTTAGTTATGTTAAATTACTATAAAGAGATTATAGTGGAGTTTTATAATTGGGAAAAGAAAATTAAAAATATAGCTATATTGATAACAGACGATAATTATTTATTTTCCATAACTCACCTAAACAACATTACGATTCTCGTGGGAATGTGTTTTAATTACTGTGTAATTGAAGCGTAAAGAGTATGAGATATGGATTTGTATTGGTCCACGAATTTATAGACTGGATAAGACAATCGGCACTGATAACATCTTGATTTATTTTGACGTATCGATGCAGTTATGACGTATTCAGATAGCATATCTACCTCCCATTCCAATTCTGCCCGGCCCTAAACGAGGTTCGCCTTATCACCATTTACAATTTGGCTGTTGGGCACATTTACAATCTTCAACCTCGTTAAGTTTAGCAATTGTACAATTATGGTTGTGCTTCATTCACGCGTGGGCTTTACACGATAGCGGTTTTAGGTCTTATTCCCCAATGTGTTGTTTAGAAAGTCCGTCACGCAGGGGCTGCGTAAACTAAGCAGATTTCCTACGTGAAGTTTTACAATAGAGAAATCTGCCTAATAACAACTGTAGTAGTAAGAAACCTCTAAACCTATTCACGAGGGACGAATAGTTACGGAAACGGCCGCCAGAGCTCTCGGCGGAAATTCCGAACATAGCCGACTCTTGCCGACCACACGCAGAATACAAATGCAAATATCTCGGTTAATATTCAAGATATGGAATAAATGTATATAACAATATTTATAGTAAATTTAATTTGTAATAAGATTGATTCTGTACAATTTTTCGATCAGACGTATAGTAACGGAGATATTTAGAATTTTCAAAAATCCTCCCCTCTAAACCCCCCCCTCCCACTGGTCCGATTTCAGCCGTTAACGAACTTGATCTTTCTTTTTACATAAAACGACTAAATATCGAGTTTGGTAACGATTAAACAAAAATTGCGACCGCTAGAGCGGTAACAGACAAATATATATATATACAGTTTTGAACGGACCTCATTTTCTTCATCTACTAGGTAGGATCGATGGACATTTGAAGAAAAATTTCGAAAATTCCGTCATGAGTACAACCTCAATAGCTGATTACCCTTAAGGGAAATCTGCTAAAAGAAGGAGAGTTTATTCAAAGTTGAAAAATATAGTCCGTCACGCATTGGCTGCGTAAAATAAGCAGATTTTCCTCATTAAATATAACAATAGCTAATTCTACACACTTGTAACACAACACCATCTTGAATATTAAGTGAATAAAGAAAGACAAACGGTAATAACAAATATTTCAGTCCCCGGCGGAAAGCGTCTGAAATGTAAACAAACAGGTCTGTCAACTTCACACCGAAAAGCAAAACAATGTATTAGAATATAAGATATTACTTGTATTGAAAAGTATTTACTACATCTAGTACTGTATTTTATAATCAATCAGTATAATTGTTATTTCAATCTATCAAAATTTAGTTGTTCAAGAACTTAAGACGGGGGGCGGGGTGGGCAGAACATCTGTGCATATACCTCAGGTAATAAAGGTATCTTGAAAACAATATTTGGTGTTTAAACTTCAATTATTGTGGTTTATTATATAACAGTGTATTGTTTGTCACATGAGTAGAAGTGAAGGTTTGCTGAAGGCTTAAAACTGGAAAATGCAAATATCTCGGTTAATATTTAAGATTGAGAATAAATGTATATTTTAATATTTATAGATCATTTAATTTACTATAAGATTGATTTTATAGGTTTTTCGATCCGACGTATAGTAACATAGAAATTTCAAATTTTCAAACCTCTCCCCTCTAAACCCCCCGCCCCTACCTCTGCTCCGATTTCAGCCGTTAACGAACATGATCTTTCTTTTTACATAAAATTATTAAATGTTCAGTTTAGTAGTAAGTAGTGCTAGAGCGTTAACATACATATGTATGTAATTTTGAACGGACCCCCATTTTCGTCATCTGGGTAGAATTGATGAAAATTTGAGATAACTTTGAAAATCGTATCATGAGTACAACCTCAATAGCTGATTTTCTTTAAGGGAAATCTGCTAAAATTAGAAATATTCTATATTCTTAAAGCATTTTAAAACTGGAAACTAAACTCTAAATAGCTTTTAGTCCAAAAAAAATTCAATTAGAAAATTTTTCCTTTATTAAGTTGCACAAATGATTACACAAACTAGACAACATGAAAAACCACGACAAACATATAGAACAAATACGCCATAATATAACACTATTAAAAACCATAATGACTTTCATCCACTTCAAATGGGTCAAGGCACACGCCGGAATTATGGGCAATGAAATAGTCGATATCCACGCCAAAAGTGCCTCTAAATGCAGTGAAGAGGTAATTTACAATAAAACTACTCCAACTGTGTTAAAATCTTTACTGACGTGGTAGAAAAACGTATGAATTTGTGACAATCAGAGATGAAATCATACAGTATAAAAGGATTACGCCATCTAACGTTTTTTTGGGGTATTATAAATAATTTTTATTATTATATATGCACCCACCTGTGTTTATTGGGGTGCTTAAAATCACATATATATCAAATTCACCCTAACATACATGCCTTTATCTCACGCAAATACTATATGCTGGACACGGTTACTTATTTGTCAAAACGCGTACTTATTATACAGATTCCAAAACTTACTGGACTCAAATAGTTGTAATGCAGACAGTTCACAGGGTACACCCCACGTGATTTATGAATGTAGATGTACTCAAGATTTACGAAGTGAGTATATTAGAACTCATATTCCCGCTTGGTTGGACCTATCAGTCCTTGGGTTATTTTATTTTCAAAACATCTAAATTTATTAAAAGCAATAGCCTATGATATTCTTAAGCTGAGAGAGGAAAGAAAATATAATATTAATATTATGTATTTTGTTTTAATTTTATTATTTTTTTTTGTGAAGTTTAATTTTCATGTTCTTATTTACATTTTTAATATGTATATATATTTATATATATATATATATATATATATATATATATATTATATATAGATATATATACAGGGTGTCCCCAAACCAAACCGCCAAACTTTAGGAATTGATAGAGGATCGCAAAACTAAAACAAAAAGTCCTCTGGCATAGCACTTCGAACAACATTTACGTTGACGCTTTAGAAATTAACGATGTAATTTTAGAGAAGGTAAAACCTTCAAAATTTTCAGGGTTTTTTTTTCTCACTAAGGTAGACCCTTATAAAAACTGAAACATTTTATGTTTTCACAAAGTAAGGAATATTTAATTATTTTATTAATTTTCTAAATTTTTTGATCTTTTTTTGTTTTTAATCTTCAGTTATTGTTCATAATGTTATCTACATTAAATAGGTAATTTTTTTTCTATACTTGAATATTGTGATATATATAATTTTAAAAAGTATTTATTATTTTTTCTTAATAAAAAATATAATTTTTTTTTTTCAATTACCTTTCTGTTAGTATAAGATTAGAATACAATAATTGTATTGTAATAACATTTTATTGCTAAAATTCATTCAATGTATAAAAATCCGCTCTTCCATTGGCCTTAACTAGTTTTATTTTGCAGTAACTATTTTTAGTTTTTTGTGATTTTCTTAAAAACGAAGCGTTATTAAACCGCCCAGGCATATGCCAGAGGACTTTTTTTCTTAGTTGTTTTCGATCCTCTATCGATCCCTGAATGTTTGGCCGTTTGGTGTTTGGGGGACACCCTGTATAGTGTTTATTATATATTTTTTTTAAAAATTGTTAAATTTTTTGATTAAAATGCACATATAATGCAAATATGCATGGGATCTGTCACCGTTCGCATTCGTGCAAAAACTTCATAGAAAATAAAATCCTCCATCCCTCCTAATAGGGTTATTATGCTAGAGGGAAAATACATAAATAAAATAAATTACAAAAATCCTTGTAACAGATAATATCGAAGAGAGGAAGGAAGTTGTGCTGACCAGATTACGCATTGGCCATTCTTTGCTAACTCACGGACACTTAATGACAAACAAGGACACACCGACTTGTAGACATTGTAACGAAACTTTAACTGTACAACACACATATTGACTGACTGTCCACCACCACTCTTCACTTATTTCCTACATTAGCAGGATAAATAAACTTTAATTTTATTAATTTTCTATTTACTTATTTATTTTATTTTATTTTTTTTGGTTATCTTTTTTCCTTATTTTTTTTATTTATTTAATTTTTCTTCCCTCCCCCCTTCTATAGTTTCATTTTCATTTATATTATGTTCATTATCCTGATGTTTGCATATCGTACAATATCGTTTGCTTCATATGTGACCCTGGCGCGCCAATAACCCGTTTCAAAAATCACCGTTTGCCACCTCTTTTTCCGTATGTTGTTATTTTTTTTATTTTTTTTTTTTGCATTTCGCTTTTTTATGACACTTTAATAATGAGTAAATCGCCTGCGTTGCGGAACTCATTTAAATTAAATAAATTAAAATAATATCGATTTAGAAGTGAAATAGGTAATTAGTTAACGTCCTCGTTTTGCTACTATGGCTGATTCTGACGGGGTTTCTACAGGTTACCATACTTTTCTAGCCAGGGTAGGACTAGAATTTTATATAATGAGTTTGTAGGTAAATAATCTCCTATTGCCCATGTTAGAGTCGAACTCACGTCTCTAGGTTTACCGAGTGAGGTTAAGACCAACGCCTTTGGTCAAATGGCTGGCTTGAACCTCCCAAAATACAGATTTAAAACTTAAGAAAACCAACATATCTTAATCGTGGAATTAAGAAACTTTGTGTACAATACTACAATTCATTTGAATCAACACTTTACTACTTTTTAGTTTTCAGTCTTTGGTCTCTCGTTTCGTTAACTTTTGCATATTTTATCACTTGTCCCTCCTAAATGAAAAGTGAAAAGTACGGAATGAATACAAGAAACTAATGCTTTTGAATAATATTATTTCAGGGCTCAATTTTATTCATAAACTTCCTTTCTATGAGGGGCATCTACACGATGGCGGAAAGAATTCATTATCATAATCTATTTATTCAGAAAACCTCAAATCCCAGTTAGAATTATTTCTCGTTTCATATTATTCCATAAAGAATGAAATATATAGCACGTTTATACGTTTCAGGCGCAGCACACAAACTATTTGAATTGTAAGGACAACATGGAATAACTTTTCCTGTAACCTTGTCGGATTTTTAGCAGATTTACCTTAAGAGAAATCTGCTATTGAGGTCGTCCTCATGACGCGATTTTCGAATTTTTCTTCAAATGTCCATCGTTCCTACTCAGGAGATGACGAAGTTTGCAAATTCAAAATATCTCCGTTACTATACGTTGGCTCGAAAAAGTGTATGGTAGAGGGTAAAGGGGGTTACCAATCCCTAAAAAAAATGTCTGGTGTGCTTTGCCATGGGGTCTTTCGCGGGTACATCCTGAGACAGGTTTTTTTGGGACAGATTAACGGGGGCGATAGTCTGGGCGTAGTGGGGAATTTGGTTGAGAAGTTGATTTTCTGGAATGCGGTTTAGTGGGAGGACCGGGGGGATAATGTTGGGGCGGGCATTCCCCCCTTCCCCCGAGGCCACCTATAGGTGGGGGTGCCCGAACCGGGGGTGCAGGGGGACAGAATACAGATAGTATCCCCCCCCAAACCTATGGGGCAAACCAACCTAGAGGGACCTAGGGTAGTATACGATCTTATCTAAAACCGGTGTGTGTGTGGGTTGATGTTTTCGGATGGGGGAGAGGTGGGTTTAGAGAGAGTGTGGATGGGGAGGGTTCTTCTTGATGGGGGTTTTTGAAAAATCTTTTCATTGTTTGTGTAAACAAATGAAAGATTTTGAGAATTTAATTGAGAAATATCTTTTTCACTTAGTTTATTATTAAATCTATCCGGAAGAAAAACGTGAATTTTATCTTCTCTATTTTTTAATGTAACAACTATTCTTTTCCCAAATTTAGTATTTACTTCTTTAAATTCTTTAATTGGATATAAATGATCATATTTTAACTCTGTTAGTTTTAATATTGGAATATTTTGACATTGACCAACTTGTTTGACTCACAAAATCAAAGTCAACCCCCCCCACCCCTTCACACATTAGACCCCCCATCACCACATCCCACCACCTGTATCAAATGAAATACTTATAACCCTTTTATGATAAGTTTGAGCGGAATCGTTTGCGATATAAATTGTAATATACCAAACACCCCCCCCCCAACCACCCCCCCCCCCCCCCGGACCCCCCCCCCCCCCCCCCACCCCCCCACCCCCCCCCCCCCCCCCCCACCCCCCCCCCCTTTTTACTTGCTAATTGTGTTTTGTACCTGGAGGTACAAATATATATGTGATTATTGTTTCTGAGAAAAACTTGAAATATGATTTTATCAAGAATAATATAATAGAAATTTAGATTTAATGAAAGTGATAGTGATGATTAAAAATATTGTATAAACTATCAGGGTTTTGGCCCTATTTTATATAGGTTTAAGATAAATAGATCATAAAATTTTAGTAATTTTTATATATTTTCACAGATTTTTTTATATATATTTTTTAAAAAATTATGAAAAAAAACAATATTTTATGGATTTTTAGCGATTATTTGGAAATTAGTAAAATTAGCACGTGAGCATTTTTTTAGGGATTTAGGGTATTTTTGAAACTGTGCTCGTAACCCCCTTTTCCCTCTACTTATATATATATATATATATATTTTTGAATTTTATAGTTTTCCGTTTTCAGTAAACCCCTACTCCTACTACTAGCATATTAATAATAAGCTGTTATGTCATTAAATACTTCATAACAAGGTTAAATACCAAATATTGTTTTTGGCAAACCACTATTATACGAGATAAAAACAAATACGTTCCCTTAATCCTCCTTTTGTTCTTGAATTACTAAAATTTGACTGATTGAAATAAAAATGATTCTGATTTATTACAAATTATATCACTAGTTTTAGTAAATTGTTTTCAATAAAATTAATATCTTATATTCAGATATATTTCATTAATTGTTTTTTTCAACCGGTCTATGTATCTATTCAGCGCTTTGAGGTTGGTTGGTTTGTTTACAATTCAGCCGCTTTCCGTTGTAGAGATTATTAATTTGTAATTTGGCTGGATAATTTCGTATTAGCGTTTGTATTTATTCCCTTATCATTCACGGTAGTGTTATCAGTATGTAGATTATATTGTATTGCATATATTGTAAACCTTCCCGTGGGAAATCTGCGATGTCCACTCAGCAGAAATTCCTCTCTTCGTGTGCTCCTGTTACTTGATGGCCATTCCTTAACTTTTAGCAGATTTCCCTTAAGGGAAATCAACTATTGAGGTCGTACTCATGACGCGAGTTTCGAAAAAATGCCTTCAAATGTCCATCGATCCTACCCAGGAGATGACGAAAATGAGGTCCGTTCAAAACTGTATATTTATTTGTCTGTTAACGCTCTAGCGGTTGCAAATTTTGGTTAGATCGTTACCAAACTCCATATTTAAACATTTTATGCAAAAATAAAGATCAAGTTTGGTAATGGCTGAAATCGGACCAGTGGGAGAGGGGGAGTATAGAGGGGAGGAAATTCGAAATATCTCCCTTATAATACGTCGGATCGAAGAATGATATAGAATCAAACTTATTGCAAATTAAACGTACTATAAATAATGTTTTATACATTTATTCTCTATCTTGAATAATAATCAAGATATTTGCATTTTTCTTTTTTCAGCTTCTGAGATGAGATCTGATAAACTTCGGTCTAGTCCGTGAGTTTCCGTCAAGAGCGAGTTCGGGCCGTTCCCGCATAACTGTTTGACTCTCTATTCCTGAAATTTGTCTATTGTAAAACTTCACGTGCGAAATCTGCTTAGTTTACGCAGCCCCTGCGTGATGGACTTTTTTTCTTTTTATTTGTCTTAGTTTATTGTCGTTTGAGTTATCCCACGATTGTTGCCACAGCTGTTGTAGTACTTTAGAGCATTCGGCTAATACGTCTTGGTGGTCTGCAGAGTTTATGTCAATGTCAGTAATTTCCCTAATGTTTCTACATCCGGGAGTACCATGATAGAGTAATGTGTGTGTTATTAGAGTTAAGTCGGCGACAGTAGATGCTAAAGCTAATGTATTTATTCCCTTTGGATACACTCAGTGACCCCATTGTAGATATTGTTGGGCGATAAACAAGTTTACTTATTGGACTACTTCTAATTCAGATAAAGATTAAACAAGACAAATACCGGAAGTTTCCAAAGCCATAAGTTTGATAATGCTAGCAAGATGTTATATAGTGTTCCGCTGCTATTTGCTAAGTAGCCTTCGGATTCCAATTCCAAATTAAAAGTTGTTAGAGATTTTCGATAAATATCTTAGGTTCACAGTTATTTTAAACCTTTAAAGTCAAGCTAAATGTCTTCTCCAAAGGGCAACCAAATTATAATTATTGGCCTAAGCAGTATTTCCAAAACTTCGATGTGTAAACATTTATACTTGACTTTGAGTATTTCCTATTTTGTTGTATTACCTCAGACAACAGTGTTCTGCATCAAAATCCTCCATTCTATAGAAATGCTGTTTTGGCAGATTTCCCTTAAGGGGATTCAGCTATTGAGGTCGTACTCATGACGCGATTTCCGAACAATCTCTTCAAATGTCGATCGATCCTACCTAGAAAATGACAAAAATGAGGTCCTTTTTATATATATATATATATATATATATATATATATATATATATATATATATATATATCTGTTACTGCAATAATTGTTTGATCGTTACCAAACTCGATATTTAGTCGTTTTATGTAGAAAGAACGATGAATTTCGTTAATGGCTGAAATCGGGCAAGGGGAGGGGGGTTTAAAGGGGGAGAATTTAGAAAATTCGAAATATCTCCGATACTGAACCTCGGATCGAATAATTGTATAGAACCGATCTTATTTTGTTATTTACGTTTTTACACTATCTTCATTATTAACCGAGATATTTGCATTTTTATCAAGCGTGTGCGGATAACGGACGAGATGAGAACGGCTTATGTCGGCTCTATTCGTGAGTATCCGAAAGCTAGTTCGGCCGTTTCCGTAACTGTTTGGCTCGTTACTACTACTGTTACTAATGTAAGCAGATTTATCTATTGTTCACCTTCCCGTGGGAAATCTGCTTAGTTTACGCAGCCACTGCGTGAACGACCTCTTTAGCAGATTTCCCTTTAAGGGAAATCAGCTATTTGAGGTCGTACTCATGACGCGAGTTTCGAAAAATTTTCTTCAAATGTCCCATCGATCCAACCCAGGAGATGACGTAAAATGAGGTCCGTTCAAAATTATATATATATATTTATCTATATATTTATATAGATATATATATATATAATATATATAGTATATATATATATATATATATATATATATATAGATAGGATACTATTTTGTCTGTTAACGCTCTAGCGGTCGCAATTTTGTGTTTGAATCGTTACCAAACTCTGAATTTAAATCGTTTTATGTTAAAAAGGAAGATCCAGTTCGTTAATGGCTAAAATCGGACCAGTGGGAGGGGGGGTCCTTAGAGAAGAGGGATTTTCGAAAATTCGAAATATCTCCCGTTTTACGCATAACGTCGGATCAAAAAATTGTAAATAGAACCAAATTCTTAATTGCAAATTAAATTTACTATAAATATTGTTTTCTCCCCCCCCCCCTCCATACATTTATTCTGTAATCTGTTAATATTAACCAAAGGGAGATTATTTGGATTTTGTATTGTGAGTGTGGTCGGGCTATGTTCGGGAGTTTCCCGCCGAGCGCACTAGCGCTAGTGTGGCCGTTTCACTAACTATTTCGTCCTCGTGAGAATTAAGGTTTAGCTACTAGGCAGATTTCTCTATTGTAAAACATTAAAACGTGGGAAGTCTTAGTCTTAGTTTACGCAAGCCCCTGGCGTGAGACGGACTTTTTTTTATTTTAAATGCGAATCCAAAAGAACCAAATCTCTATGAGCCACCATTTTGTGTCAAATTTGTGTTAGGATCATAAAATGAGGCGTTTTTCGACATTTTGATTATTCCTTTTATCATAGAAAACTTCAACCATAAACATAAAAAAATATTTGATTTTGAAGCTAGTATTACTTCATGAAAAAAACTACGAAAGCAGAAGTGTTAGGTTTCAAGAATTTGTTATGCCTCTTGATGGGATCTTGATGGTTGAAGGCCATTGCTTACAGGGGCCCAAAGTGGTTATACTAAATTTGCAGTTCTTATATGAGTCAATCAATACACAGTGAAAACCTAAAATATAAAACAAACATTTATTGTTTATCAGGAAGGGATCATTTGATGCAGATAAGTTGGAGAATGGTAAATTTCGTCTGCGTTTATTGAATATAAACAGAAAACAAATTGTCTTATATTCTTAGCCGAATTTAATACAAAAAGTGCTTTAAGGCAGAGGAATAATGTGCGTGAAGTATATAACGTTCCAGAGGTTTGTAGCTCGGGAAGTGTGTATATCTTGAAAAGCTATGTCCGTTATTAATGTTGCTTGTGTGGAGGCACCTTCTGAGGGTGTTGTATGTGTCCGTGCGTGCGGCTCTTTGAGATTGTGTGAATACGTGCTGCGAATATCGGCCGGGCTTAAAAAGACCGTGCTTTGAGTGCGATTTGCACAAACATGTACATTTCATCTCTCTCTCTCTCTCTCTCTCTCTCTCTCTCTCTCTCTCTCTCTCTCTCTCTCTCTCTCTCCTTCCCTCGTTCTCTCTCTCTCTCTTTTCTCTCACTTCACAACACACACACACACACACCACACACACAACACACACGGATC
The DNA here is from genome assembly GCA_019009955.1 of Riptortus pedestris. Taxonomy (NCBI): domain Eukaryota; kingdom Metazoa; phylum Arthropoda; class Insecta; order Hemiptera; family Alydidae; genus Riptortus; species Riptortus pedestris. The sequence continues at coordinate 10,769,588 of CM032232.1, forward strand.
AAGTTCGTTAACGGCTGAAATCGGTTAAGATGAGAGATTTTCGAAAATTCGAAATATCTCCGTTACTATACGTAAGATCGATAAAATATAGATAGAACCAATCTTATTGCAAATTAAATTTACTTTTAAATTTGTTATACACATTTTTGACTATCTAATATTAACCGAGATATTTGCATTTTTATTAAGTGTAACGGACGAGCTATGATTCCCACCAAAAGCTAGTTCGGTCGTTTCCGTAATGATCGGCACTTGGATGGAGATTGCTCTATTGTATAACTTTACATTGAAAATCTGCTTAGTTCACGCAGCCCCTGCGTGACTGACTTTCTATATTGAGAACGATCTCAATAGCTATTGGCCCTTAATGGAAATATGCTAAAAAATATTACCTGAATAACTGTAAACTGGTTTTTTAGCAGATTTCCCCTTAGGGAAATCAGCTATTGAGGTCGTACTCATGACGCGATTTTCGAAAACTTTCTTCAAATGTCCATCGATCCTACCCAGGAGATGACGAAAATGAGGTCCGTTCAAAATTTATATATATATATATATATATATTATATATATATATATATATTATATATTATATATATACTAGCAAAGGTACCCGGCTACGCCGGCGAATTCATTTGAGGCTGAATGAAGATGGTATTGTTTTTGGCAAGGCTTTACTTTCCACAATATTTTTTTTATTTCCCTGTCCAGTGTTTAGAATTTATACCGTTGTTACTGTGGATTTGTTAATAATAAAATTATTTGTTATTTAAGACTTCACTGTCCTCAATATTTTTATATTTCCCGTCCTCTGTGTATGTAGTTTTTTTTTATAAAGTGATGGACCATATAATTCATAATCCTAGAATGTATTCTATCTTCCAAACCACGTATGAATAAGTTTCTTTCCCTTCATGCGGTACAATGTCCAATGGTGACAGCTGTTTTAGGTACGGTATAGCCTCTATTAAAACACTCTTTCATAAGTCTCGATTGTAAACTGTGTATTCATATTGGTTTTCAGTAAAGTATATCATAATACATTAACGGAGCAGAGCCACCCATACCAGAAATACCTGAGTGCACCTCCCTAGCGTTTATTCTAGTAAATTATTTATTTATGATAATTAAAGAAATTCACATTCCTGAGAATAATAATACATTGCTATAAGCATCAATTAACATGTAAACATAGAGCAATATGAGGTCGGAAGGAAAGCGGCAGAAATGATAGGACAAAGGAAGTAGCTCGACACTTACATAGCCTCAGTGCTGCCAACCTGCAATGCATTTTGGATAGCTATCCTCTAATACATACATTCAAATATATTAAAAAATCATATTACATTATCTTCACAATTCTAAAACTGTTTCGAATTATTTTTTCCGTTTTTATATTAAATAATGTATTAAATACACTTAGAGAAGGGAAGGGGGCAGTATTCCTTATTTTGTGCAAACTGTTACTGGCGTTTGATAAAAATAACATAGTTTTGAATTATTAAGAAAAAAAATTCTAACATGGATTTGAATTTACTTATCCAGGGTGAGGATTACCTGGGAAGTTCATGGTGGAATGTATGGTTGCGCATAATCAATATTTCTAAGCAATTTACTTGCTTCATCACTTATTTTAAAAAATAAAAAAAATAATTATTATACAAAATTTAAACTAATTAAAAAAGTAAACAACTTCTGTTTATGGTGCACAATTGCCAAAAACCATATTGACGATGAAATATCGCGAATTTTTATTTCAGGCCTACCGCATAACCCCCATCCCCTTGGAACATAAAATTTTTAGTTTTGTTTATAATCATGGATGAATTAATGCTAAATTTACATACCGAGTGTTGTTAAGTTCGGTTCTACCGCTGCTTAGTGCCAAATAAAATAGTGGCCCCCGCCCCGCTTTAGTTTTTTTGCGTATATCTTTCGGGTTATTACTTTGTTATAAATGAAAAGTGTATATAACAAAAGTTACTATAAATAACCAAAATAAACAACTTGTGTTTTGTTTCTTATTTGACAAGAACACCAATACGAAACGAAAAAATATCACTATTTTTAATTTCTGGAATCCCCTCATAACCCCACTCTTGCCCGTCCCTAGAAATGTTGGTATGGCTGGTTATAATGAAAGCGTTTGTTGCTTTTGCTTATGCCGATGTTGTAGTATTTTCGGTTGGATCATTTGTCCCAATATTTAATTTTTTCCTTCCCGCTATAGGTTTTTAGCATATATATCTTCGTATATAATTCGGTATACGAAAAATGTGTATATAACAAAAGTTACTCTAATTAACAAAATAAAAAAAAACCAAACTTGTGTTATGTTCATATTTGCCCGAAAAACTAATAGGGAAAACGAAATATCGTAATTTTAATTTCTGGCTTTCCCTTATAACCCCAACTCCTGTTCGTCTCAGAGAATTTTTTATATAGCCTAAATTCTTAAGTTGGGATAGTAGTAATATACATACCAAGTTTCATAAAAATTCGTTTCAACCGTTTATGCGTGAAAAGGTACAAACAAACAAACAAATAAACAAACCAAAACAAAACAAACAGTCACCAAAGAAAACAAAAATGCAGTTATGGTGTCTTATGACATGTGAAACGAAAAGTTATCGTGAAATTTCGCGAAAAAAATCAATGTTACAGACAGAGGTTACAATTTTATATATATATATATATATATATATATTATATATATATATATATATATATATATATATATATATATATATATATATTTGTCTGTTAACGCTCTAGCGGTCGCAATTTTTGTTTGATCGTTACCAAACTTCATATTTAAGCGTTTTACGTAAATAGAGAGATCAAGTTCGTTAATGGCTGAAATCGGAGCAATTGGAAGGGGGGTTCAGGGGGAATTTTTGAAAATTCGAAATATCTCCGTTATTATGCGTCGGATCGAAAAATTGTATAGAATCAATCTTATTGAAAATTAAATTTACTATAAATTTTGTTCTATACATTTATAATTTATATTTAATATTAACCGAGATATTTGCATTTGTATTGTGTGTATGGTCGACGGAACCCTGCCATGTTCCGGACTGTCCGCCGAGAGCTCTGGTGGCCGTGTCCAGAACTATTCGTCACACGTGAATAGGTTTAGAGATCCCTTCCTACTACAGCTGTTATTAGGCAGATTTCTCTATTGTAAAACTTCCGTGGGAAATCTGCTTAGTTTACGCAGCCCCTGCGTGACGGACTTTTTATTACTACTTTTTATTAGTGTCATGTTCTAGCTCGGGTTGGTTAAGGATTTTATTTAATGCAAACATTTATTTATTTTATATTCATTGGTTGGAAACATTATGTTATTGTCTATTCTAGATGTTATCATTAATAATGCCAATGAATATGGAAGCTCATATGAGCATTTTATATAGATAGTGACAGTTACCAATTTAGCTTAAGAACTGATATTTACAGTATCCTTATATTATTATATATGGCAAAGTAATTAATATACCTTATTGTGATAATGGAATTTTATTTGTAAGCCATTATTCAACAATAATCCCCTATTGGGATTAAAGGCTGAATGCCGGCTGAGCATAGAGAACCCAAGTTGTTTGGAGTGTAAAACCACTAGAATGGTGGATATGTGGTTATCCTCTTGACCCAGGTGGCCCCTGACCCATGGGTCCTAGAGGGAATCCCACGCCGGTTTATGTATACGGGAGGCAGTAAAATATACCCACCCAACATGGCTGGGGCTAGCTATGCCCTCAAATATCCATAGATCCACTACCTAAGCTCTCTCTCTCTCTCTCTCTCTCTCTCTCTCTCTCTCTCTCTCTCTCTCTCTCTCTCTCTCTCCCTCCCTCTCTCTCTCTCTCTCCCTCTCTCTCTCGCTCTCTCTCTCTCACTCTCTCTCTCCCCCCTCTCTCTCTCTCTCTCTCTCTCTCTCTCTCCTCTCTCTCTCTCTCTTTCTCTCTCTCTCCTCTCTCTCTCTCTCACACACACACACACACACACACACACACGCACACACATTTCTTTATCTGAAAAAAGATTTGTCTGGCCAAATCTATTGTATTTATTCTGTTAGTGCCTGCAGCAACACGAAGTAAATTAAAAGAATTGAAGAAATTGTCAAAAAATAGTTTATTAGGATTAGGATTAGGATTTATTGGGGCAATAAACTGTGAGGTTTATTATACCCTTCAACTTACTCAACACCGTCATATAATTATTTATTTTGGCGTAGCTCACTCTGAACTTTCTGTCCATAGCATCAGCTTACTAGAAGTTACTACTTTTTTTTTATATAATGTTATTTATATGATAAAACACGTTAATATAGAGTAATATATGTATATGTAACCAGCACTTTTTTCCCCTCCTTTCTTCCCCCACCCCTTTTCTTTTTCCTTATCTTGCCCCACTTGCCTTACATGTTTATAGTTTCTATATTATATTTCTATATATGTTTATATCTATATATGTTTCTAATAACAATATTAAATTATTAATAGGTGGCCAGACAAATCCACTTTCATTTACTACATATAACATATAAAAAATTACTTACTAACTTCATATTTAATTATTCTAAAAAAAATAAAAAAAGATTGTTTAAATTTAAATTATGTCTTTTAATAAGTTTATAAATGTGTCTATGGATTTTGCACAATCTTTAACTGGTGCTGGTGCATTTCGTGGAAACCCTTGCTTAGAAAAAAACTTGTCTAGGATAGGGCACTCTTCGATAATGTGCTGAATGGTCTGTGGCACTTGGCACGACTCATTCACTTCCTAATGTGTCCGATTCTCATCCTGGCGCGATTTTCGAATATATATATATATATATATAGATATATAGATATATATATATATATATATATATATATTTGTCTGATACCGCTCTAGCGGTCGCAATTATTGATTAAACATTACCAAACTCAATATTTAGTCGTTTTATGTAAAAAGAAAGATCAAGTTCGTTAATGGCTGAAATCGGACCACTGGAAGGGGGGGGGGTTTAGGGGGGCTTATCGAAAATATCTCCATTAGTATACGTTGGATCGAAACATATTACAGAATCAATCTTATTGCAAATGAAATTTACTATAAATAATTTTATGTACATTTATTCTGTATCTTGAATATTAACTGAGATATTTGCATTTGTATTCTTCATGTGCTCGGCAGCAGTGGCTATGTTCGGACTTTCCGCCGTGAGCTCTGGCGGCCGTTTTCGTAACTATTCGTCCCTCGTGAATAGGTTTAGAGGTTTCTTACTACTGCTTAAATCTGAATTCTGCTTAGTTTACGCAGCCCCTGCGTGACGGACTTTTTATAACTTATTATGTTATCTTTTGTTGGATTTCGCTGGAATATTTTTAGAGCCTTGTTCTTGAGTTTTATTGCTTGACGGCAGTCTTCATCAAACCAAGGTGCTTAATTGGGTATAGGGAGGAAACTAAGTTTGGCTCTCACAACAACTGCAGAGGTATTGCTATTGGTATTTCCTTTGAGAAGTTTATGACTCTTATCAGATATTTTTCTAGATAAACAACCGAAACTGATAAAACATATATATTTCTCAAACTCTCCTAGACCTGTATTATCCTCTTGATAAATAAGAAAATTGAGACCTCATGTCCATTAGGATGGGCAAAAGAAAATTACTTCTAAAAATAGTTTTCGAACAAAGGTTTAGAAAGTTTATTAATAAACATGTTTTCTACAGTAATAATAGCGCTAGATAGCAATTTTTTATATATATATATATATATATATATATATATATATAATCACCTAATTTAGCTGTTTCTCAGTGTAATTAGCTATATTAGTAAAGATTAGTATCAGAGAATAATCGATTATTGACAAAGAATTTATTTTCAAAAACGATATATTAACTTAAAAGGCATCTCTATCAAAATGGACGCTGGGTCTGAAAGGGTTAAAAAAAACGTAATATGTACGCAGTAATTTATTGTGATAATTGTCATAACATTATCTATTCAAGCCAATTGTAAATAAGTGTTCTTTTAGTAAGACTATCATTTATTCTATCAAACCCAAAACAGTACCTATTACATATAACAAAAAACTAACTTAAAAAATGCTCTTCCTTACACTATAACCACGAGTACTTGAAACATAATTAAAGAAAATGAGACAGGACTTTTCATATATACAGATGGCTCGAAATATGCAGAAAAATGTGGCTTAGCCACCATAGTGGGGAACTAATTACTAACCTGTAGACTAGCGGACATATCAAGCAACTTGACTGCAGAACTACAAGGCTTACTCCTTGGAATGCAGGACCTTACTAACGTACAACAAGACAACATTCATGTTTTTACTGACTCCTACAGTTTTATACAGTCAATACTTGATCTTTACTAACTCAGCGACTCACGAGAAGGGTAACTACTGGCTAACTTATAAACACAAAAGAATAAAGTAATAACTATCCATTGGATATCAGGACATTCAGGCATCACGGAATATATTTCGGCTGACAAACATACAAAATTAGCAACTCAACATGACGTATTACACACTGATCACACTACTGGACACGATGTCATTAAACTTATTAAGATAGAGGTCAGTGGAAAATGGGAATTGAAATGGCGACAAACACACACAAAACTACGAGAAATAAAATACACTATTCATGAATGGCAGTCAAGTAAGAAAACTAGAAGAGATGAAGTAGTTCTTGCTCGTTTGAGGCATGGCCATTGAGTCAGCAACACAGGGACACCTCATGACTAGGACTGAACCACCTTTATGCTCACTGTGCAAAACACAACTAACTATCAAACACTTACTTACAGACTGCAGACTAATAACTGACAAGAAATTACCTACCAACCTATCAGAACTAACGTACTACACGACAACAGCAATGTCACAATCATGATACACCCCAAGAGACAAAAGTTTACAATCAGATTACATTATTTTTGTTTTATTTATACTAACGTCCACTTTTTGTAACTGAGGCTAATTGGGACGGGTTATCTACAGGTTACCATCCTTTTCTAGCCAGGGTGGGATTTTAGGATGTTATTTATTGAATTTCGTCACTAAATAATTTCCTTTGCCCAGGCGAGAATCGAACTCGCCACAGGTTTACCATGTGAGATATGTAGAGGTCAACGCTATAACTCGCATGGCTAACCTGAGCCCCACTAAAAGATTAAACATTAGAGTTAAGTAACTGCATTTCTGCTCCTAATAATATCCACTAGATAAAAAGTAACCGTGCTTTCTATGACTGTAAACATTATAACATATTTTTTTTATAATAAGGTGGCTTCGCCTAAAATATTTTACTTTTATAAAAAGAAAAATTGTGAATTGCTCCAATTGTGACTCGCCTAAATAAATAAATAACCAGATAATATTTAACAATAATCATTTTCACGGATTTGAAGATAGAATTCCCATAAAATACACTTGTGCCTGGGACTTTCAATTGAGAGCGAGGCAATTCCACAAGACCTCGTGGCGCAACGGTAGCGCGTCTGACTCCAGATCAGAAGGTTGCGTGTTCAAATCACGTCGGGGTCACGCTAACTTTTTTTCTTCCCGAGTTTTTTCCCTATAATAATTGTTAAAGTGTCTATATCGAATATAACATTTTCTTTCCTTTTATTTTTCCTTAAACCTTACATTTATTTAACAATATTAAATAAATATAATTGAGTAATAAAAAATAACAGTAGAACTAATTTGATTACTTAAACAAAAAGTTGCGCGAAAAAATGTTAAGAAAATAACTAGTAAAAGAAAATTATTTTATATTCATTAACAAAGTTGTGTAAAAATTAGTTTTTTTTTTTTTTTTTTTTTTTTTTTTTTTTTTTTTTTTTTTTTTTTTTTTAATATGTATATTTTAGTAGATTTCCCACTTCCCACAGGGCAAATCAGCTATTTGGGTTGTACTCATGATATTCAAACAATCTCTTCAATGTTCATCGATCCTACCTAGGAGATCGTTCAAAAGTATATATATATATATATATATATATATATATATATATATATAATTGTGCTGATGTTTTCGACCAGGTTGTATTTATATGAGGTGTGTTGTTCTTTTCGGGGAGCTTTGGTCAATGTTGGTGAATGAATCTTAGTTTATGCCAATATTTCGAGAATTTTTATTTTCTCTTCCTCAGGGCAAGACTAAATATGTTCATAGACTAGTATACATTCTTATTGCACTATGACTAGGGTTATATGTATATGTATAACCCTAGTCATAGTGCAATAAGAATGTATACTAGTTCTATGAACATATTTAGTCCTGCCCTGAGGAAGAGAAAATAAAAATTCTCGAAATATCGGCATAAACTAAGATTCATTTCACCAACATTGACCAAAGCTCCGAGAAGAACAACACACCTCATATATATATATATATATATATATATATATATATATATATATATATATATATATATTCATATAAATATAAATATGTTACCGCTCTAGCGGTCGCAAGTTTGATTTAATGAAAGAAAAATTGTATAAAGCCAATCATAATGCAAACGTTTCATGTAAAACTAGTAGATCAAGTTCATTAATTGCTAAAATCTGAACAGTGATCGAATAAAATATTTTAGAGAGAAGCAGTCGGCGTTACAAAATTCTATATATAAGCGTTTTATGTTAAACTAAAAATAGTTCTCTAACGGCCGAAATTTGACTGAAGGGAGAGGAGGGGGGTTGAAGGGAGTCATTTCGAATACTGGAAATATATTCGTTATTTTACGCCGGAACGAAAAATGGTTTATTTATTTGGAGCTCCGCAGCTATGGCGATGTTGCTCGGAAAAAAAATGTATAATATTAAAAAAAAAACCAACAACATAAAAACAAAAAAACGAAACGAAACAAAATTAATAACGAAACATAAAACAACATAACAGAAATGTAACATGAAACATAGAATAGTAACACAAAACAGAAATGGAAACAGAAAACAGAAACAGACAAACAGAACTGAAACGAAAAAAACAGGACTGGAATGGATCACAATACCAAATGGAAAAACAAAACACAGAAATGGAAATCAAAAACAAAATGGAAAACAAAAACCAGAAACGGAACAAAAAAACAAAGAACAGAAATGGAACACAAAAACAAAATAGAAATGGAACGCAAAACTAAAATGGGAAACAAAAACAGAAATGAAACACAAAACCAAAATGGGAAACAAAAACAGAAATGGAACACAAAAACAAAATGGGAAACAAAAACAGAAATGGAACATAAAAACAAAATGAAAAAAAAAACAGAAATGGAACACAAAAACAAAATGGGAAAAAAACAGAAATGGAACACAAAATAGAAATAGAACAAAAATAGAAATCGAAACACAACAAATTGAACAAACAAAATATAGAATCCAAAAACAATTTAAAAAACTAAAAAGTGAAAAATGGTTTAGAACCAATCTTATTGCAAATATAATTATATATTATATGACAGTATATACATGTTTTCTCTATCATGAATATTAACGAAGTTAGTTGGATTTTTAGTTTTTGGTCTTTGGTAAACTTCCACTAGTACGCATGTAATATTAACAAAACGTTGTTATAGCATGGACCACTTCATCCGAAGGTTAAATATAAAATATTGTTTTCAAGAGACCTTTACTAAGTGAGCTTCGTGAAAATTTGTTTTGCGATGACGTCATCAATCAAGATTTTACATTCTTTTTTCGAAAAAGTTTATTTGATCTATAGCCTACTCGATATGTAACCGTTTCAGTCAACAGTAAAGATCGTATTTGTTATTGCCAGAAATCGGACCTGGAATAGTGGGTGTCTAGAAAATTCCACATATATCCGTCATTATAAGTGAGATCTTAAATTGTTATAGAACCAATCATGTTTATCTTTCATGATCTACAATTGTTGTATGCACGTTTATCGTAGCACAAGTATTGAGTGAGTTATTCATACACTCGTGATTTCAGACTTCAGTAACACAAACCCAGCCCTTCTACTTATCGTTTTTAGCAGATTTCCCTTAAGGGAAATCAGCTATTGAGGTTGTACTCATGATGTGATTTTCGAAATTTTTCTTCAAATGTCCATCGATCCTACCCAGGAGATGACAAAAATGAGGTCCGTTCAAAACTGTATATATATATATATATCTATATATCTATCTATATATTTGTCTGTTACCGCTCTAGCGGTCGCAATTTTTTGTTTGATCGTTTCAAACTCGACATTTAGTCGCTTTATGTAAAAAGAAAGATCAAGTTCGTTAACTGCTGAAATCGGACCAGTGGGAGGTGGGGGTTTAGAGGGGAGGTTTTTCGTAAATTCAAAATATTCCGTTACTATACGTCGGATCAAAAGTTATACAGAATCAATCTTATTGCAAATATAATTTACTATAAATATTGTTATATACATTTATTCCCTATCTTTAATATTAACCGAGATATTGCATTTTTATGTGAGTTTGTTTCATAGAAATAGAGAGAGAATAAGTGATAAGATAAGATCACTAATGTGTTACCAGCAGGTGGGAAATCTATTAATTTACGCAGCCACAGCGTGACAGAAGTTTTTCATATGAGTTGTTCGTCTCTATGAATCATCCTTCGGTCGTAGCTTTTAATTTTGATTTTAATAATACTACTATGATATATTTTATTTTTAAAATCATATGCAACTAACTTTAATTCAGTCTAAATTCAGTCCGGTAAATATATGCAAATAATATGTTTTAAAGGAAAGTTTTAGCAAATAAGTAACTGTGAAAATGGTCCTCCGGGCCGGATAACCATTCTCTTAGTAAATCACTTACTTAATAGTTAATAATATTAAAATATATTAAAAAAAATGCTAAAAAAGCTTGATCAATCGTGGAGACTAACAGGTGTGGTTGTATGATCATTTTTCAAAAATAAGGAGTAGCAGTAAAGGAGTTATTTAAAAGTTTTTATTTTTCCTCAAGAATTACACTCTACCGAGACTGACAACTGCTATTAATGAATTAATGGACTTTTATTTCACGGAAAGATCAAAGAACGAGTATGGTCGTATATCAGAATCGATCAAGTTTCGAGTCATGAATGCAGCGTGAGTGGCTAATTCCATTTAATCTTAATCTGCTCGAACACAGTTGTGGCGAACTGATAAAAGAGTTAAATAACTCCAATTGTTGTATTTAAAACGATAAATAAATAAAAAAAAAATATTTGTTTATCTGCCGTAACGATCTGGTCCGTTATTGGATAACCTGCCATGCAACAGCTACAGAGTTCTCTCATTAAAGACGAAATGCCCCGTGAGATGGCGTGACTAGTGAATAACCCCTGTAGCCGCGCTAACGATCAAAGCACTCAGTGAGCCGGGCCAATTGTTTTCATATAATCACTGAGGCATTAGTTAGGGCAGCCGGTGTTTGAACTTTGTGTGTGTTATTATCTAATTTGCGTCAATTGCGGACGTCAATCAAACACGCATCTCGTGCAGCGGGTGAATTTCGAAGCTTTCAGCGTGTGTGATTTTGCACCGAAGGGAAATCACTCATCGGCTAAAGGCAGTCCACACTTTCATTAGTGGATATCCCTTAAGAGGAATCAGGCTTTGAGATAGTATTCGTGGCGTGATTTTCGAAAAAGTTACTCAAATGTCCATCGATCCTACCCAGGAGATGACGAAAATGAGGTACGTTCAAGATTATATATATATATATATATATATATATATATATATATATATATATACATATCTTTTGTTTAATCGTTACGTAACTCTATATATAAGGTTAATCAGAAACACTTTTGTGGCTCCTCACAATTTATTTTTACAAACGGTTAGCGCTTTCAGGAATTACATACCTATCTAAACACACGACGGTAATTTTGTTTTATGAAATTTTAATGTGTAGATAATAAGTAAGCTTTTATTAATTTATTAGATTAATAGATCTCGCTCTCTCTCTCTCTCTCTCTCTCTCTCTCTCTCTGTCTCTCTCTCTCTCTCTCTCTCTCTCTCTCCCTCTCCCTCTCCCTCTCTCAATATATATATATATATATATATATATATATATATATATATATATATATATATATAGTAATGTGTAGATATTTTCAGCTCCTAGATGTGTTTGATACGAGCTTGCTGTATGGGAGTTTTCATTTTTTTGCCAGTCAGTAGTTTTCAGCCGAGGACACTCCCCAAAAACCTTTTTGAAGAATTACGAGAGGTCTGCAATTATTTTAGAGGATTTTGTGAATAAACTTTTTTTTTCCCTTTTAGGAACAAAGTGTTCTAGAGGGCATGCAAGCAGGAGGAAAGATTTCACTGAGTACAGCGTTCGGTCAGCTCCCAAAATAAATAAATTATTGTACAAATCAGAACAGATGGGCTGCGAGAGCTGGAAGTGAGTAAGGCTACACTGGAGTGGATCACCATCAAAGTGCTCAGTGGAACCTGGTTCGTTTGAGCCAAGTTCAGTACCTTTCCTCGAGGCTTCAGGGCAGCTGGCAGACCAAGAGAAGGTGTAGGATAGGCTCGGCAAGTATGGTGGAAGGGTCCCGAATCTATAGTGTGCTCATTTCAGGACCAAGACTGTGGAGCGACGCTTCGGCATAGGAATCATTGATTGTATTTATTTATTTAAGAATGTTTTTTTTTTTTTTTCATTTTATTATTAAGATGTTTTTTATATATATTATATTTCTATATGTTTTATATTTCTGTTGGTAGTTTTAGTTTTAAGTAGTATGTGTTTCTAAGAGTAATGTTTTACCTTTGGTTTTTATATTTTTTTATTTTTATGAGTATATTTATGGTCATGATGTATTATTTTTAAACAACTATGTATGAGGCTTTTTTTTGTCGTTGTTCTCTTCTGTTTTGTTTATTTTCTTTATATTTTTTTGTTAGAGATACTTGTTAGGTTAAAGCAAAGAACTCCTTTTTTGGGTGCTAGCACCTTTTTTTATAATGCCCTTTAGGGACATCGAAGGGGTTAGGGACCTCCTTATTAATTGTGTATTTTATAAAGTATTATAGGTTAGGTGAATTATGTTATTGTTATTAGTATTATATTATTCAATTTTGTGAAATGTATTTAAAACCCAAATAAACAAGTGAAAATATGGTGAGCTCAAAAATGCATCATGTATTTGTAATTTACATTTCAGAATAAAAATCCGTTCTAGGAGATACAGTGCTCTAATTGCATAATTAAGAGTCTCTAAAATAACTCTAGATATATATTGTTTTCGTATTATTGATTTTATGAGATTTATTTATTGTTTTAGTATCTATAAATTCTATGTAAGCATACTTTATATATAATATGGTATACACTGTTAGAAAACATTTTTTTAAAGGGAAGAGCAGTAGATGGAAGCAGAAAATTTCGGAAGCGTATATCAGCCATCCATCTGTCATACCTAATGATATAATATATGAAAAGCTGTCTATATCATTGGCTTAGTGGGAATGAAAATATATTATTATATAAACAATGATAAATGAAATTGTTTCTGATGATTCGAAATGATATCAGTGAAATGACAGCCTTGCAATGCCAGTTATCGGGCCGATGCGCTAAAGTCATCAATCTCAAGTGCTGCCAACGAAATTGAAGATAGAACGACACTTCTGTTTTTTAACGTGTGTGTGTGTGTGTGTATGTATGTGTGTGTGTATATATATATATATATATATATATATATATATATATATATATATATCTTTGTCAACTTTATAATACTCCCTTCAAGTAAAATATGCGAAATGAAAAAAAATATAAAAGACATCTCCATTTCTGTAAATCCAATTTATCATACTTTGTCACACAAAATTTGAGGAAGGACGAAGTACTCAGATGTAAAAAGTCCGTCACGTTGGCTTGCGTTAACTAAGCAGATTTCCCACATGTTGGTTTAACAACCTATTGATCTCCGCTCCCTATATATTAGCAGATTTACCTTAAGGGAAATCAGCTATTGAGGTTGTTCTCATGATTTTTTTCAAAAGCCCATCGATCCTACCCAGGAGATGACGAAAATGAGGTCCGTTCAAAAATGTATATCTATCTATATATATATATATATATATATATATATATATATATATATATATATATATATATATATATATGTCTGTTACCGCTCTAGCGATCGCAATATTTGTCTTATCGTTACCAAACTTGATATATAATCGTTTTATGTAAAAAGAAAGATCAAGTTCGTTAATGGCTGATATCGGTCCAGGGGGAGGGGGGGGGGTTTAGAGGGGGGGATTTTCGAAAATCAACACCAAACTTATTGAAAATGTAATGTTCTATAAATGTTGTTTTGTACATTTTTTTCACTATCTTGATTATTTACTGAGATATTTGCATTTTTTAGTTTTCGGTCTTCAGTAAAGCCCCACTCCTACTCATCTCATATTAACAATATTCTATTATGTTATGAAGCACTTTATTTGAAGCATAAATACCAACTATTTTTCTCATTGAACTTTTAAGTTTTGAGATAAATGCAAATACGTGGCGCACGTGGGAATCTGCTTAGTTAACGCAGCCCCTGCGTGACCTACTTTTTTTTATGTAAGGGAAAATTGGATGAGTAGAGTGCTTTCAAAGTGCTTCCTTAATTACAGCTGAGTTACTCTCAAGTAAAAGTTATAAACAGTTGGTATGTGCAAAATAAATGTGATTACTATTATTATTTCTATGTTTATACCAGCATTGTTGGGGATTAACATGCTAATTATGTTCAGTTATTATAATATCTTAAAACTGTTGAATGCTCTAAAGCTCTACGTCTTATATGTAAAAAGGGGCTGCGTTAACTAAGCAGATTTTCCACGTACAGCTCCAACACAAATGTGATCTCATATCACCACAAACTCTTTTTATAGCAGATTTTCCTTAAGGAAAATCAGCTATTGAGGTCGTACTCATGACGCGAAATTTTTCTTCAAATGTCCATCGATCCTATCTCAGAGATGACGAAAATGAGGTCTGTTCAAAACTGTATATATACATATATATATATATATATATATATATTTGGCTGTCGCAATTATTGTTTAATCGTTTAGAAACTCGATATTTAATCGTTTTATGTTAACGGAAAGATCAAGTTCGTTTATGGCTGAAATTGGACCGGGGGGGGGGTTTAGAATGGAAGAATTTTGGAAATTCGAAATATCTCCGTTACTGTTCGTCGGATCAAAAACATGTATCAAATCATTCTTATAGGAATTTAAATGTACTATAAATATTCTCATATGCATTTATTCTCTACCTTGAATATTAACTGAAATATTTGCATTTTTCAGTTTTCAGCCTTCAGCAAACCCCCACTTCTACTCATGTTACTTGAACAATGCTCGGTTATGAATTTAACCACATCATTCGAAGCTTAAATACCAAATATTATTTTCAAGAGAGATTTATTATACGAGATACATGCAAATATGTTCTGTTGACCCCCCCCCCGTCTTAAGTATTTGGACTAATTAAATTTGATTGATTGAGATATAAATTATTCTGATTTATTATAAATTACAGTACTAGATATAGTAAATACTTTTCAATTAAATTAATACGTGAGAGAGAGAGAGAGAGAGAGAGAGAGAGAGAGAGAGAGAGAGAGAGAAAGCGAGAGAAAGTGAGAGAGCGAGAAGGAGGGAGGGAGAGAGAGAGAGAGAGATAGTGAGAGAGAGAGAGAGAGAGAGAGAGAGAGAGAGAGAGAGAGAGAGAGAGAGAGAATTTATATAGAGAGAAGTATTATACACAAATGGATGTTATTATACAAGATTTGTTACAAAATTAAGAGATTTTGGCACAACTTCTGACGTAGTCGTCCTTCAGTCATTGCACCTAAATTATAATGAGTTGCTCCACTTGACTTTGGGAGGCTGCCATGATACTTCCTTACAAGTTGTTGAAGATGCACTGAAATAGGAGCAACCTTTAATTCCCTGTGAATTCCTAACAAACCAGGGAGCATTTGCCCCTATCCGAAGTACATTGCTCTGGAAGGACTGTAGTCTCTTTTTGTGTGTGTTGCTGATGCCCAGCCAGACTGGGCATGCGTATGTTAATATAGGGAGTATGAGTGGTTTGTAAAGTAGTGTTGCAAAAGTTAGTTTCAGTGGTGTATTTTTGCTCATTAAAGGGTATAGTTGTGTAAGTCGTGTTTGTGCTTGTTGCAGTTTAATGTTGATATGATGCCGCCATGTAAGTCGTGTGTCCAAATGTACTCCGAGATAGCGGATGCTCTGGTCCTTCGGTGTCCACAGGAATTGAGTGATGCCCTATTATCAGTTCAGGAAGATCTTCTTTCTTGAAACGACGAAGAGCAAATATCTTGGCCTCGTTTTATCAGGGTTTAACGAGAGCTTCCAATTCTTGAACCATCTTGAAACCTGTTTGGCTGCTGTTTGGAGGTCGAGTATGGAGGAGTTCAGTGATTCGTCTTGAGTGAGGAGGAGTGTGTCGTCTGCGAATGTTGCTAAGAAAGAATTTTCCGCCTGCGGGATATCACTGCAGTAGAGGATGTACAGCAAAGGGCTAAGTATAGATCCTTGCGGTACGCCAGCTCTGATATTCCGGTTCATGCTGAGAGTGTTTACTTTCACTTGAAATGTTCTTCCTTGTAAGAAGGATGCAATAATACTATAGAGGTATGCTGGAGTGTTTGTAATCCTAAGTTTGTGCAGCAATCCTTCGTGCCATACCGAGTCGAAGGCATTTGAAACATCGAGCAAGAGCCCCGTTGTATACTGCTTTTGCTCGAACCCTTTTTTAATGACTTCCGATACCCTTATATTGGGTATATTATATTATAATATATACTATTATATTGGACGGCTGAGTGATGAGGTTTGAAGGCAAATTGATGGTGAGGGATGAAGTCCGTAAGATGCCTTCTAAGTCTATCATTAAGCAGTCGTTCTAGGAGCTTCCCCGTCGTGTTAAGGAGGCTTCATCGGGCGGTAACTTGCAGGGTTTCCTCGGGGTTTTCCTGGTTTGTTGAAGAATATGACATGAGCGTGTTTCCACTTCCCTGGAAATTATGCTTGTCTGAGGCAGGCGTTAAAGATGCTTGTGAGGAGAGCAATACATTTGTGGAGAAGCTTCTTCAAAACTGCATTGCTTATTAGATTAATGAGGAGAAAGTTGAGACAAAAAAAAAAAAAAACACGTGAATTTTCTTCGAAATTCATTTTAAATTTGTAATTACAATTCAGCTCCTTCTCTAGTCCAATACAAAAGAAATTTGAGAGATTGGTATAGTTTTGGGTGTTAAATGCCATATAAACTATCTCACCGAAAGGCATTCTGGGCGAACATTTATTGTTTAAGTAACATACTTTATGTAAATCTTGCTTGTTTTGCCCCAATTTAGTTAAGTAGAATCATAAAGAAATGCATATTTCAATATCATTAAAATTCATAGCCGAAAAAGTATAAAATATAGTTGGAAGGACATAAAAAACCATTTAATTTAATGACGAAAATAGCCATTATTTAAATAAACTTCAACCAGTTTCTCTCCTCTCATATATATTTAAATTAATTCACACATTGCCAAATGGAATATCCAGTACTTAGTCTAACGAGAAAAAAAAATCACTATTCCTTAATATATTTTGTGGGTTTTTTCCGTCTCAATGATATTAATTAAATTCGTATGTTTTTTCTCTGAACGAATCAACACATTTGTTTTATATTCATACTATTTTTAGCTGTCATATTTAGCTCGTTTAAAACTACACAAAAAAGTAAAACAAAATAGATTTAATTGACCTGAAAACAGGACATACATCCTCGCTTCTACCTAGCTCGTATAGAAAGAGTTGGATTCCTGATTTCTCATGAACAACTCTTTTTATTAAGAGCCAATATTATTTTAGCACTATTGAGGTCGAACTCATTTTCTAAAATTTCTTCAAATGTCCATCGATCCTACCCAGGAGATGATGAAATTGTGGTCCTTGCAAAACTGTATATATATATATATATATATCTATATATATATAATATATATAAATTATAATATTTGAATTTTGTTTTTTATTTATGTTTTGTTTCACTGTGTCCCACCGCTCTACGCGTTACGCAATTTTCTGTTTAAACTACCTTAACCAAGACAATCATAATTGCACGTTGTTATGTAAAAAGAAAGAATCAATTCGTTAACGGCTGAAATCTGGAACCAGTGGGAGGGGGTTTTAGTAATGGGAGGATGTTGTCGAAAATTCGAACTATTTCCGCTACCTGATAACGTATTCGATACGAAAAATTATACAAAATTCGCAACTTATACAAATTAAATATCACTATAAATAGTTGTTATATTACATTTATTCTCCGTATTCTGAATATTAAAACCGAGATATTGGTGCATTAATTTCCAGTTTCACCAAACCGCCACTTACTACACATGATAGCGTTAAGTACATCAATGACTCTGATTACAATAATAAGATCACATATTGGAAGTTTAAGATAACCAAAAATTTATACGGCACTGAACTGTCTTTATAATACGATATACATGCAAATATGCCCTGGTGACTCCCCGGCTCTGCCCCGCCAACTTAAAGTTTTGGAGTACTAAACTGTTTTATAGATCGGAGATAACAATTGATTCATGGCCATTATTAATTATCAGTACAAGTATATAGCACAAAAGTATAACTCAATAAAAATAAATGTTAATACACTGTGAATGAGATTTCAAGTAATTGTTTTTTCTTTTCCGGTTGTGAGGCGGGACCCGTTTGTTTACATATCTAACCTAAACGCTACCTGTCGGCAGGCTGATATGAACATTGGCTAAACATTTCATAATTCCGTTGTATCTACTGGCACGGAGTGTTGTGATAGCAGTATTATAGGTTATCTATTACTAAACTTCAACGCGGTGAAATTGCTTAGTTTACGCACCCCTGCGTGACGGAACTTTTTATTAAGAGCCACTATAATTTTAGCACTATTGAGGTCGAGAAACGCATTTCTAAAATTTTCTGTCAAATGTCCATTCGACCTACCCAGGAGATGATAAAATGGGGGGGCCGTGCAAAACTGTATATATATATAAAGGAATATTGATATATTTAAATAAATAATTAATATATATATTAAAGTAAATGTCTGTTACCACTGCTAGCGGTCCCAATTTTTGTCGTAGCGTTATCAAACTAGATATATAAACATTTGTAAGTAAAAAGAAAGATCCGAGTTTAGTTTAACGACACGCTGAAATCTGACTTGGGGAGGGGGGTGGGTTTAGATGTGTAGAATTTTTTCTAAAAATTTCATAATATCTCCGCTAATATGCGTCGGTATCGAAAAAATTGGTATAGAATCAATCTCATTGAAAATGTAATGTTCTATAAAATGGTGTTATGAACAATTCTTCACTATCTTAATTAATTAACTGAAGATACTTTGAATTATTTTAGTTTTCGGTCTTATAGAAACCCCCCACATCCTATTCATTTCATATTAAAAATATTATTATTAAGTTATGGCAGCCAAAAATACCAAATTATGTGCACATTGAACATATAAAAGTTTTGAAATAAAAGCAAATACGCGGCGCAACGTCGGAAATCTGCTTACACTGCTCAAAAAATGAATAGGGATATTGGCTGTTTTTGTGGAATGTATTGTGCCTAGCATATATTTTTTTTTTATTATCTAAATATAATTAATATTTAATAGAAAGTTATTGGTCATTGTATTCGCCCCTCATGAAAAAATAGAAATTTAATTAAGATCGATTTAATTAAAATTAATAGGATAAGAAAAAAATAACCAATATCCCTATTCATTTTTGACCAGTATAGTTTACGCAGCCCCTGCGAGATGGGCTTTTTATTAAGAGCCACAATTATTTTAGCACTATTGTGATCGTACTTATTTTCTAAAAGTGTATTCAAATAGCCATCGATCCTACCCACAAGAAGATACATAAATGTCAGTCACGCAAGATCTGCGTTAACTAAGCAGATTTTCAACGTGCTGGTATGACACACTAATGATATTCGCCAGATCTTCTGATTGAGACTACACAATTACATAATAACACCCTTAGAATATGAGATACGAAAAAATGTCCGAAAAAACAATTAAAGAGCATCAATATAATTACAAGAATGATTCTTATAACATGTGTTGACTCTGACTCATAATAAATCGACATATTTTTTGAATATTCGAATTGGTATCTCTATCAAACCGTCCCCCCACTATTCCCTGTGCGATATTCTGCCAGTATCAAATGTGATCTTTTGAGTTGAGCCACGAACCAGTTATAACCCAACGGTCGGTTTTACGCGGTCCAAAAATAATTCCGTCATCGGCGCGTGTTAGTCATGAAACATCCTCAACCAGTTTTTAACGGAAATACAGGTTTTTTAATATATATTTTGCAACGAAAATTGTTTTAGTTGTGGAGTTAAAACCATAAACAAGGATTATTTGATTCGAAAGAAGTAAAAAATTTTCACAATTGAGAAGTATTAAAATAAAAAAAGAATCTATGGGTTGATAAAATAAACAATTGGCTAAGATTCATTATTTAGCAATAAAACCTGGGACGATGATTTTTAAAATATAATTAAAAAACTTACAATTAGTCAAAAGAACTATTTTTAAATGCACAGTATTAATTATTATTTCAGACCTTTATGTGAACAATATAAACTAATTATCTAAAACATAATTTCATTCAAAATAATTAGCAACTAAATTACCTTTAGATAAGAAAGACGAGAAAATTTATATAAAATCATCTAAATTTAATGTGCAAATCCTTTAAGTAAAATAGCAGTTTAACTATTAATTTGTTTTGCGGCAGTCCTGCATTACAATTAGGACAACTCTGAAGCATGGAAACAAAGTTTCCAGGAAACGTATTTTTTTTATTTTTTTTGTAAAGTCTCACAGAAATGAGTAACTAGTAAACCTACATTTCTTTTCAGTTTTGCTTGATTCACATCATTTTCGTTAGTTCATTGATAGCGGGAAGGGACTTTTATTTATGCTGAGTTTTTGTACTAATACTTCAATGGCCAATGAGATCAATCTGCGAATCTTCAAGATTTCGAGTCCCTAGTTCGGTTGTAAACGTCTACAGTAAGTCACTGTCGTCATACTCATATATCTTTCACAAGTTCTTCTGCTCAAGCTCAAGTATTGAGCAAAGATTATAGAATAATAGTTTTATGGATCAATAAATAAAGAGAAACTTAATTGATGTATATATTTATGAAATACAGATTTCAAAAAAACGACCGAGATCGGGCGCGTGAGGGTTATCCTAGGAGATAAAACTGAATGACAGGTAAACTACACGGACTCCATCGAACATAGTCACACCACTGATATTGAGTGGAGGGGTTCCTCTAGAACTCAACATATCTCGAAAGCACTACAACAACCTTACTTTACTCAGCTAGGAGGTGTGGCAAATATTTTTTCTAGAAACGTGAATCTGCCAGATCACCGGCGACCCAGACGGGGGTTAAAAGTCAAGTAAGCTTAGATCAAATAAAACATATTACCTGGGACAAGAGGGGAAATTCAGATTGGGGGAAACGGTCATTGCACAAAGAGTTTGCAGTGAGTCTCGCATAATAAAGGATTTTCACTGAAAACAAAATTTAGTATTTAAGCTTATAAATGAATGAAAAGGTTATAATTCAACAGCTTATTGTTAATGTTAAGGAGTGCACTGAAGGATTGTTGTGTGTATATATAGCTCTTTGGAATATTTATATCTCTCTTTAAAAGGATAGGTGTAAAACATATGTTTTTTTTTTTTAGATTTAGAAGGCAGGCATTGTGCTTGGACAGTCATGAGTTGAATAATGAAGAAATACATAGTTAAGGATTCTATACATTGTTTTGTGCTTAAGAACAGTAAGAATAAGTTGGAGTGGCGGTTTACTAAAGGCTGAAAACTTAAAAAGTTCGAATGTCTGGGTTAATTTTCATATTGGGGAATACATTCAAATAACAACACGCAGAAAAATTGCATTTAAAATAAGATCTGTTCTATAAAATTTTTCGATTCGACTTCTTATAATAATAATGCATATTGAATTTTCGAAATTCCTTCCTCTAAACCCACTCTCTCCGCTACCGAATTTACCCATTAACGAAAGTGATCTTTAATTTTACTTGAAACGCTTATATATCGAGTGTAGTATAGATCAAATAATATTTTCGAGACGAGAACGTAAAATCTCAATTGGTGACGTTATCACGCATCTAATTTGCATATATGCATGCTCTAATGCACCACTCGTCCTGTGTACGTTCGATGATCATTTGAGGATATATTTCGAAAATCACGTCAATACCTGATTTCCTTTAAGGGAAGTCTGCTAAAGCGTTGTAAAAAATCTTGTTATGAGTGTACTACCTGAATAAATTATCCGAAACCCAAGGGAAATCGGAAAAGGGCTAAAAGCGTATTGAAATCTATAATTGGAGTTGGAGGAGAAGTACGTAAGTAAATATTAGTGAAGCAAATAGTTACACAGCCAACACATCACGTGTGTAGCGAGTGGAGAAAATAATCGAGGCCGTGTTTGAGTTGGCTTGGTATGATTACTGAGCCCTGTGTTTGTCATTGACGATGTACAAATAATAACAGTGAACTTTTCGAGTGGTCCATGTGTGTTTCAGCAGATGCCCAGGTGTTTCAGCTTTAACGCCGTCTGTTTCTCCAGCTGTCCATCTCACGCCATACTGCTAATGTACCGCCTCACTTCTCAGGAAGAAATTTACTGATTTTTTTTTTTTTTGTTTAAGTACGTGATTCCATTTGGGGAAATCAGATTGCTATTCAGACAGTAATCATGACTGTATGAAAATATCTCTTGATTTGTTTATTTACGGATCCGTGAGCTTTGCAACAAGGACGATATTGCTAGAAACAAAAAAAAATAACGAAATATACATAAAATAAAAATAGAAAACAACAAACAGATTAGAAATGCAACACAAAATAGAAAAGTCCGTCACGCAGGGGCTCCGTAAACTAAGCAGATTTCCCACGTGAAGTTTTACAATAGAGAAATTTCAGAATAGAGAGTCAAACAATTACGGGAACGGCCCGAACTAGCTCTTGACGGAAACTCACGACTAGACCCGAAGTAAGCCGAACTCATCTCAGAAGCTGGAAACAGAAAAATGCAAATATCTCGGTTAATATTCAAGATAGAGAATAAATGTATATAACATTATTTATAGTAAATTAAATTTTTAATAAGATTGGTTTATATAATTTTTCGACTCGATGTATATTAACGGAGATATTTCATATTTTCGAAAATCCTCCCCTCTGTACCAACCCCTCCCACTGATCCGATTTCAGCCATTAACGAACTTGACCTTTATTTTTGCATAAAACGTTTAAATATCGAGTATGGTAACGATCAAACGGAAATTGCGACCGCTAGAGCGTTAAAAGACAAATATATATATATATATATATATATATATATATATATATATATTTATAATTTTGAACGGACCTCATTTTCGTCACCTCCTGGGTAGGATCGATGGACATTTGAAGAAATTTTTCGAAACTCGCGTCATGAGTACGACCTCAATAGCTGATTTCCCTCAAAGAAATCTGCTAAAACAACAAAGAACTACAATATCCACTACTCACAAAAAAAGAAATAGAGTAACAAGTTGAACTAGAGGCGGAAATAATGAGAATTCTGAATATATTCGTTATTCTTCTACAGAATTTTCAGATCGAAAAATTGTATAGAGTCAATCTTATTTGAAATTATATGATCAGGAAATGTTGTTATATAGATCTTTTCTCTATATAGAATATTAAACAAAATATTCCATAACTTTATTTTCGGCCATCAATTTAACCCCCTTCTACTCATGTTGTATTAACAATAAGCTGTTTTATCATGAACTACTTCATTCCCATTTTAAATTCCAAATATTGTTTTTATTGAACGTTTGCATTGTGAGGTACATGTAAATAAGTTGTAATGCCGTCATCAATTAAGACTGTTCAGTCGTCAGTTTGAATTTTGAATTTCCCGCGCTCACGGGGTTCATAGACCCGCCACACACACATGCATATCGCCAAGGCCGTGGCTACAGCGGAAAAACACATGCGGTTCAAGAAGGCATCGGCCAACAACAAGGATACAGTCAGTTGGTTTTAGACCCTCACTGGGGTCAGTTGCTCTCAGACGTTGGGGTCGTTCATACGGCCAGAGGGGCCTCCCTCCCCTTACAGATCACCGCTTCGCTTCATAGATAACCGCTTCACAGATAACCGCTTCATAGAGAACCGCTTCATCGACAACCGCAGTTGGAAGTCACCCGTGATAGTCTATGTTCACCTCTACTAGAGTCAACAGGTTCATTCTGCTCCCGCCTCTCTTCTTCTCTGCCACGTGCCCATCCAGATTTATCACCGCAACAAGACTTCATCATCTCTAGGAAGTGCATGATTCCCGCTATTAACCACCTAATTTACTGCTTAAATTTCATGTTTTGTTATAGAGATATATTTAACTATTCAATTTACCTAATTCTTAAAAATCAAAGTTGTTTGTTTTCTTTCTTTATTTTCTTATTTCTTAACTATTCAATATACCTAATTCTTAAGAGAACTCACATAGTTGTTTTGTTTTCTTTATTTATCTTTTTCCCTCATCTCTCCATGAGAACTAACAAATGGTTCAGTCTAAATTCTCTCCCAACTCTTTCTTACCTTTAACACAAGATTTCCGCCATTACATTTTTGTGCCGACATTTTCTATTATTACCGCTAAAGCTTACCCCACGCCCCTACATTTTGGTGCCGAAACCCGGGACTAAAAAGCTTCCCCGCCCCGACATTTTGGTGCCTCGAGTAAACCGGGAAGTGTTCATTATCCGGAAGGGTTTATCATATTCCGGAAAAGTAAAACAGACATTCCCCCGCTTTAGAATATAATAAAAGTTCACCGCTTTAACAAGATTATTTTGAATTATAAAAGTAAAAGATTCCCTTTCTCCCCCTTTAAAATAATAAAAGTTTAACTGTTTAATTAACACAAAACCCCGCTAAAAAACAAGACTAATAAATTGAATTATAAAAGTATAAAGGTTAACCCACCGCTTTAGATTTATAAAAAGCTTCACCGCAAAAACCAGACTATTTGAGGTTCTTACATTAATTGTAAAGTGTACAATCATTTCTCTTTATTTCCTTATCCTTATAAAATTGATGTTCTTTATTTCTCATTTTTGTATATAAAAAGTGTATTTCTTCAATATGGAACCTAAAGCTCAACAACGAGGACACACCCGCTTTCATCAATGTTAATAAAGGAATCCAAAGAATAAAATGGAAGATACTCTTCCAGGTGATTTGTAAAACCTTTAATAACCGCCAAATTTGTAGATATCAAGAGCTCACATGCGTTACTACTTGTAGCCGCCAATTTTTGGCGAGAACAGCAGTCTCAATCATTCCCCCCGCCTCCATCAATCCCCTCCACCCCTGCTCTCAAAAATGCCCAGCGCAAATTTGAATGCTCACCCCTCCTTCCTGGCTCATCCCCTCCAACCTGCTCTTCTTTGAATGCTCACCGCCTACCTCATGTTCCTCTCAGGCTCATCTCCCCTCCACAACCCTGCTCTTCAAATGCCTTCGCGCAAATTAGAATGCTCACCAGCTCACCTACTTCATGTTCCATTTTTGCTCATCCCCTCCACCCTGCTTTTCTCCTTTTTCCTCCTTACCGCTTTATTTAGGAAGGCGGAATTTTCAAACCTCGATAAACCAACTAGCAGCTCGCATGAACCTACCTCATTTGAAAAAATATGATAACCAGCGTCGCTTTGGCTTTAAACCCAACTCACAAGAAATGCTGGACTGTCAAAACAATTTCACATGCCTCCTCTTCACGAAATGAAAAGTTGTCCCTTATAAATGTGTTTCCGACCAAGCACAGCAATAGAAAATTTAAATGTTCCCGCTTCTAGCTGCTTCCTCTCTTTCCTGTCTTGCAATTCATCAGGGCTTAGATGCCCATATTTCTCAAAAGGAATTCAGTTTCTCCCACCGGGAAGATTTTCTCCCGCTCTCCCTCTCCGACTTGGTGAACTATGTAAACAAAACATTGAGTACCATAAGCTAAAGTAAATCTACACCATATAGAAATCTTAAAGAAGTTCCCGCTCCTCGCAAGGATACTCATCACTCTCCCTCCCTCCTTTCCCCGCTTTTTTTCCGGCCTACCGCATAGAACCCACCAAGAGAGCTTCTCCACCCAGCCCGCCCCTCGGCAAACCGCTTTTTGAAGGCGATCGCTAACCATCAAACAATACACGCAAAGTCCTTATTTGTTTATTGCCCGGCCAAAGAAAGAGAAGAGTGCAGGCCAAGCCCCATAGCATTTATTATCATTGTCCAGACTTCCCAGGGCTGTCTGGCTCTTTCGTCACTAACAGTGTTAAAAAACAAAGTTGCAGTTAGTGGATGCTATAACTGGCTGGGGTACCATGGAGTTCGACACTTCAAATTTTCAAGAACGGCCAGGCAGCCGCCGATATTTAGTCACACCACCACCATTCGCGCTGCTTCATCGCACCCTCATCCTTGTGGCGTTAATCTCAATGCTACCCACCTGCCGCTCCTACGCCCCACCAACCCCCCCCCGCGCTCTTCAGACAGTTCCACTTCCCCACCTGATCAAAATATCAACGCCTAGTCTGGAACTCTGTCCCGTCTGTCGTTTCCCGCACTCGCTATTTCAGGCAAAGGCATCTTACCTCCCCACCACACAGAAGAAGTCACCCACTCCACCGGCAATGCAACTGGCCTACCCTCCCAGGAATATCAAAGAAACGATTCATCTAAGGCTTCCCGCAGCTTCAAATCACACACTTCTTTCTTTCAACGATTCTCAGCAAACATCTGTCTATTCTTCGGAGAGGAACTTGTTTAAGCCCCACCGCACTAATGATCCTTAGCTTTCCCGCCATCATCACTCCCCGGACTTGTCTCCTCAATGACTCCCGCAACACGGACCCTCCGCTTCATCAACGCTCACAGGATATTCCCGCTCCAACTGAAGAATGGTTTCCGTCCAAATCTAAGCCCATTATACTCCGGTCTCTTCCTTCTGTCTCGTTGTCTGGTTCATCGAAGCATTGCCCGCTTTCTATTCTTCCCACAGCACAGATCTCTCTCAAATGTTCTTCCCGCTCCGCACATGTTTAGAGCCCTTGTTGATTCCTGCAGCCAGGCCAGTTTCATCACTCAAAGCGCCGCTTCCCGCTTGGGCTCGGCCATCATTCGTCCCAAGTGGATGTTCACGGATTGGGTGACCCTGTGGGAGTCAGCTGTCCTGGCTACATTGCTGTTTTATTTCCAGTATCGCCAGATAAAATGATCACCGCACAGTTCTTCGTTATTGAGTCCATCTGCTCCGCTATGCCTGCTGACCCGCTTGACATTGGGCCTTGGAATTATCTGCATGACCTCTCTCTCCTTCGCTGATCCAAAGTATGACCGCCCGGCTCCCATTGACATGTTGTTTGGAGTCGATCTAGTTGCACATATCCTTGTAAGCCCGCTATCATTCATCCCTCTAAAGGTGGCCCTCTTGCTTTCATGACCAATTTGGGTTGGTGTCTCCTGAAGCCGTGTTGTCTCCCATCTTATCCGCGCCGCATCAGTTGGGCATCCATCGAAGTCGCAAACCATCCGCAAGAACACAGAGTCGTCGCCGCACTGAGAGTAATCCTCAAGGAAAATCCGCCTTAATTCAAAGACATGCCCACTCAAGTTACAGTCAAGCATACTGACTCACCGCCTGGGATCCATCGAAGTTGCCTCACAATCTTTTGTGAAAACGTTTTCCGCTGTCTCAAACTTGCAACTGAATAAAGACCTTCAGAGATTCTGGGAATTAGAACCTGTCACTTCCGCCGCACCCATAAATTCAAAAGAGGAGCTTCTAAAAGAAGAAATGTTCACCCGCAAAGTTTCCCGCCAAGGTTCTTTCTCCTTGAAAAGTTTACCACGTTACTGGTCAGCATTGAGGGCCATCCTCAATAGTTGCCCCGCTGCCCCCCTCTCTGCTGACCTCCATGATTTGGATGTTGCTGACGACCTGGACATTTTCTTTCCCTTTTCATTCACCGCCCTCTCCACGTTCTTCATGCAAAGGAACGTCCTCGTCAAGCTGTGTCCTCTTCTTACTCAATAATGCCGATCATCGCGCCATGGGGCGGGGGATGTTCAGTCGTCAGTTTGAATTTTAAAATGTCCGCGCTCGCGGGGTTCCTAGACCCGCCACACACACGTGAATATCACCAAGGCCGTGGCTACAGCGGAAAAACACATGCAGTTCAAGAAGGCATCGGCCAGCATACAAAGGAATAGGGTCAGTTGCTTTTAGACGCTCGTGGTGTAGGTGGCTCTCAGACGTTGGGGTCGTTCATACGGCCAGAGGGGCCTCCCTCCCCTTACAGATCACCGCTTCGCTTCATAGTTAAACCGCTTCACAGGATAAACCGCTTCATAGAGAACCGCTTCATCGACAACCGCAGTTGGAAGTCAACCCGTGATTGTCTATGTTCACCTCTACTAGAGTCAACAGGTTCATTTTGCTCCCGCTTCTCTTCTTCTACTGCCACGTGCCCTTCCAGATTTATCACCGCCAACAAGACTTCATCATCTCTAGGAAGTGCATGATTCCTGCCTATTAACTACCTTATAATGGCTTGCATTATGAGCGCAAGTATCGCCATGAGTACTCATATATATTATAAGATCCACCGCTAATTTTGTATGTATAGTTATGGCCGCCATATTATTTCATAAAGTTTGTTTACTGCTTAAATTTCATGTTTTGTTATAGAGATATATTTAACTATTCAATTTACCTAATTCTTAACATATTAGTTCATAAAGTTTGTGTACTGCTTAAATTTCATTTCTTTATTTTCTTATTATACTTAACTATTCAATATACCTAATTCTTAAGAGAACTCACATAGTTGTTTTGTTTTCTTTATTTATCTTTTTCCCTCATCTCTCCATGAGAACTAACAAATGGTTCAGTCTAAATTCTCTCCCAACTCTTTCTTACCTTTAACACAAGATTTCCGCCATTACATTTTTGTGCCGACATTTTCTATTATTACCGCTAAAGCTTACCCCACGCCCCTACAATTGGTCCCGAAACCCGGGACTAAAAAGCTTCCCCGCCCCGACAAAGACGTTTCGTTTTTTTTTCCCCGAAATTGTTTTAGCAGCTTTCCCTTAAGGAAAATCAGCTATTGAGGTCGTACTCATGACGCGATTTTCGAAAACTTTCTTCAAATGTCCATCGATCATACCCAGGAGATGACGAAAATGAGGTCCGTTCAATATATATATATATATATATATATATATATATATATATATATATATATATATATATATATATATATATTAGTCTGTTCACACTCTAGCTGTCGCAATTTTTGTTTAATAGTATCCAAACTCGATATTTAAACGGTTTTTTATGTAAAAGTAAAGGTCAAGTTCGTTAACGGCTGAAATCAGGCCAGTAGGAGGGGGGGGGTTTTAGAGGGGCGATTTTTCAAAAATTCAAAATATTTCCGTAATTATGCATTAGATCGAAAAATCGTATAGAATTATTCTTATTACAAATTACATTTACTATAAATATTGTTATATGCATTTATTCTCTTTAACCGAGATATTTGCTTTTTTAATCTGCGTGTGATCACCAGTAGACTATGTTTGGACTTTCCGCCGAGAGCTCTGGCGGCCGTTTCTATAACTACTCGTCCGTCTTGAATAGGTTTAGAGGTTAGGTTAACTGTTTTTTGGGGCTAGACACTTCTGGGTTATTACGCCCTAAATAATGTTTTCGGTTTAGAGGTTTCTTACTACTACAGTTGTTATTAGGCAGATTTCTCTATTGTAAAACTTCACGTGGGAAATCTGCTTAGTTTACGCAGCCCCTGCGTGACGGACTTTAATTGATCTATATCATACTGGACATTTAACTGTTTCAGTCAACACTAAATATCATATTTTAGCAGATTTCCCTTAAGGGAAATCTGCTATTGAGGTTTTCAGAGGGGGAATTCTCAAAAATTCAAGATATCTCTAACTGAAACTGATGATATTGATTTTTTAGTTTGGTCTTTTAGCAGATTTCCTTTAGGGGAAATCAGCTATTGAGGTCGTACTCATGACGGAATTTTCAAAATTTTTCTTCAAATGTCCATCGATCCTACCTAGTAGATGACGAAAATGAGGTCCGTTGAAAACTGTATATATATATATATATATATATATATATATATATATATATATATATATATGTATATATATGTCTGTTAGCGATCTATCTGTCGAATTATTGTTTAATCATTAACTCGATATTTAGTAGTTTTATGTAAAAAGAAAGATCAAGTTCGTTAATGGCTAAAATCGGACCAGGGGAAGGGGGGGGGTTTACACGGGAGGATTTTCTAAAGTTCGATATATTTCCGTTACTATACGTCGGATCGAAAAATTGTACAGAATCAATCTTATTGCAAATTAAATTTACTATAAATATTGTCATATACATTTATTCTCCATCCTGAATATTAACCGAGATATTTGCATTTTTATTAAGTGTGCTTGTCGGAATTTTTCTGAGTAGTTCGGCTGTTTCCGTAGATTGGCGCTCGTGTAACCTAACCTTTCTTGCCTTCTAACCTTTTACTTTGTGAGATATATATATATATATATATATATAGATATATATATATATATATATATATATATATATATATATATATATATATATATATCTATATATATATTTGTCAGTTAACGCCCTAGCGGTCGCAATTTTTGTTTGATCGTTACCAAACTCGGAATTTAATCGTTTTATGTAAAAAGGAAGATCAAGTTCGTTAATGGCTGTTACCGCTCCAGTGGGAGGGGGGTTTAGAGGGGGATTTTTGAAAATTCACAATATCTCCGTTATTATGCGTCGGATCGAAAAATTGTATAAAATCAATCTTATTTCAAATTAAATTTACTATAAATATTGTTCTATACATTTATTCTGTATCTTGAATATTAACCGAGATATTTGCATTTGTATTCTGTGTGTCGTCGGCAGGAGTCGGCTATGTTCGGACTTTTCGCCGAGAGCTCTGGCGGCCGTTTCCATAAATATTCATCCCTCTTGAATAGGTTTAGAGATACCTTACTACTACAGGTGTTATTGGGCAGATTTATCTACTGTATAACGTCACGTGGGAAATCTGCTTAGTTTACACAGCCCCTGCGTGACGGACTATTTAGAATATTAGTGTATAGTCTTAATATGATCGAGAATAGTTTCTATATGTAGACCCCCCCCCCTTTGACAGTAGTTCATGTAAATCGTGTGGTAACTGTAAGAAATGGGGTTATTTGCAGTCAGTCAGTATATGTTTTACTGTCAGGTTCAGGTCACAACATCCAGAAATTTGTGTTTAAGTGTCCACCGATCCTAACCAAGAGAAGGATAAAAACGAAATTGCTCTCAAAATAAAATTAAGGATTATGTTCGTTAGTGGCTAAAATTCGACTAGTGAAGGAGGTGGTGGTCAGAGGAGGAATTCTCAAAAATTCAAGATATCTCTTACTGAAACTGATGATATTGATTTTTTAGTCTGGCCTTTTTGAAAGTTGTGTCGAGTTTCATGGGATTTCA
The DNA here is from genome assembly GCA_019009955.1 of Riptortus pedestris. Taxonomy (NCBI): domain Eukaryota; kingdom Metazoa; phylum Arthropoda; class Insecta; order Hemiptera; family Alydidae; genus Riptortus; species Riptortus pedestris. Next base: position 10,801,371 of record CM032232.1, read on the forward strand.
GAAACTCAAACACAAATGTGGTTATACGCTCTTGTCTTACATTATTCATATTAGATAGAGAAAGTTAAACTCGTTCATTGGGAAGTTCGCTATCATTTCCTGATCCCTGTAAAATGAGAAGTAAAAGCGGCCGAATTTCTTCAAGGCTGGTGACGTAGTCTGTGCAATATTGCAGTCATTGCACGCTAGATAAAACCTGCACAAATTATTGCTCTAGCCTTTGAGGTTCTCTGCTATTGTTGCTACAAAAGCACAGGCTTATCAGACAACCTCTCTCTTGACTTCTCTAGATTACTGTTCCTCTTCTCTCTCTCTCTGTCTCTCTCTCTCTCTGTCTGTCTCTCTCTCTCTCTCTCTCTCACTCTCTCTCTCTCTCTCTCTCCCTCCCTCTCTCTCTCTCTCTCTCCCTCTCTCTCTCTCTCTCTCCCTCTCTCTCTCTCTCTCTCTCTCCCCCTCCCTCTCTCTCTCTCTCCCTCGCTCTCTCTCCCTCTCTCTCTCTCTCTCTCTCTCTCTCTCCCTCTCTCTCTCTCTCTCTCTCTCTCTCTCTCTCTCTCTCTCTCTCTCTCTCTCTCTCTCTCTCTCTCTCTCTCTCTCTCTCTCCCTCTCTCTCTCTCTCCCTCTCTCTCTCTCTCTCTCTCTCTCTCTCTCTGTCTCTCTCTCCCTCTCCCTGTCTTTCCCTCTGCCATATATTGAGTGCTCGAGTTCCATCATTCTTCCTAACAATCGAGCCCCAATAAGCAATAGGATCCTAATAAGGATGACAGATGATCTGGACCTCCCCTATCTCCTTCCAACTACCCTTGGGCCAGCAAATAAACTGTGGCAGGCCTCTGTCTTCAATTAACCCTCCCCAACCAACCCTCGCTATAACTCCAGAAGGAAGGAGTTTTAGGGAGTACTTCTCCATTATTTTATTTTATTATTTTTTTTCTAATTTGAGGACATCTCATCAATAGTATATTTCGTAGCAAGGGCCAAAAGTGGGCGTTTGCCGGCCCGAGATATTTTTTGACCGAGCCGAGGTCATGAAAAGTTCGAGGGCCGACAAAAGCACTTTGGCCCGAGGCACGAACGCTATTTTTCACCATACTACAATAAATATAAATACGATATAACATTAATCAAAAACAAGATTTTCTTTTGGTTAAGTGTACCTCTTTGTTAGAAGGTTATCTTGTGGTTATGGGGACATGATGAATGTTTAATGTATGGATTGTTTTACGTTATGTTATTATGTAAGTTAATAAAGAGAGATGAACATATGTGTGTTTCATTTCATACAACTGATATATTTCAAAATGCTAAAAAAAGTTAGTTCGTTTATTTTTGATTTATAGAAATGTTAAAAGTACAATTTTGGTTGTTTCAAAACATAATACCCTTTGAAGATTCTATTACTTGTTTTTTTTTTTTTGACACATTCACACTTTTACTCGTAGTTGGATTGTTTCTGATTAAAATATCCTCTTGACAATCTTCAAATAAATCATCAATTGTAAAGAGAGACTGATTTTCATATTCAATAGTTCCAAAATCGATATTTGATGTCGAAGTCGATGACTCATTCACTTTACTAAACAGTCTGTTAGAAACTTCCAATTTCGATAATGAATACTCTTCGTCATACCTATCTTTTGATTTTGCTGGTAACAAATCTGCCATGATTTCTTTTGCTCTTCTATTTATAGATTCTGATATATTATTAGCCATAATTACTAAATAACTAAACAATAATACGAGCAAAACAAACTAATATAATGTATATAATGAAATGAATGACTTAAAATAATAAAGTGCTGATTTTGCGGCCCTAGGGCGAAATATTCATTTTCGGCCCTAGGACGGCGAAGTGTAGCTTTCGGACCGCAAATTAGCTGTGTAAAACAGGTGATTACATCGTAGTATGGTGAAAAGGTGATTTAATCTTTTAAAACTCAAAAATTGTACCAAGTAAAATATCAAAATTAAAATAACTAAGAAGTAACAATAACAAATAACAAACGTATATAAATGTTTTATAACACATTTTACAAATGAATATAATGCTATATACAAGTAATTACAACGTGGTACAACATTTTATTATTAATATGGCATTAATGGGATGAGAGTTTACTGAAGCCTGAAAACCAAAATTCCAAATTTCTTCATTAATATTCATGATAGAGAAAAGGGGTGCATAACATTATTGATAGGTAATTAAATTTACAATTTTTTGATGCTACTTAAAATAACAGAGATACCTTAAAGTTTTGATTTTAACTTCTAAAGTTATATATTTTTAATAACCAACTCGATAAATATGTATTTCATGCAAAACTAAACTTAATGTTCGTTAATGGCTGAAATCGGACTGGTGGGAGGGGCAGTTTAGAGGGGGGGGATTTCGGAAATTCGTAACATTTTTTATTATACATCGTATCGAAAACATGAATAGTAACAACAGTATTACGCATTTAAATATCCGAGATATTTGCATTTCTTAGATGTATGCCATTAGTAAACCACCGTTCCTACTCAGTGGTGGTTACACTCCTACTCTTGTCAGAAAAGCAGTAAAGCAGTGGGGTTTTTAATACCAACCCTTCAATTGCTGTTCTATTCATTTTTTTCATACTTCAAGTATTAAGCGAATTATTCGTTCTGTTTTCAGTCTTAAATAACTCCCCTCCCTCGTCTACACATCTATATATAAATAGAGAATACGTGGTGAGATGAGATCACAAGTGTGTTATACGAGCAGATGGAAAATCTGATCGATTTACGCAGCTCCTGCGTGACGGATTTTTTACATTTCTTGGTAGGTATACTTAACTTTTTATTACTATTAATTATATATGCATCAAATATCAGACGTTCTCAGGGAAATTATATAAAAAAGTTTTTTTATTGTACGTCCACTTTAAACTACTAGGCTAATCGGGACGGGTTATCTACAGGTTACCTTTTCTAACCAGGGTGGGCACAAGGAGTTTATATAATGTGTCCGTCATTAAATAAGTTTGTACTACCCAAGGCGGGAACCCGCCACTCTAGGTCTGCCATGGGAGATTAGGACCAACGCCCTAACTCGCACGGCCAACCCGAGCCCCTATAAAAAAGTCCGTCACGCAGGGGCTGCGTAAACTAAGCAGATTTCCCACGTGAAGTTATACAATAAAGAAATTTCAGAATAGAGAGTCAACGAGTTACGGAAACGGCCCGAACTAGTTCTTGGCGGAAACTCACGACTAGACCCGAATTTAGCCGATCTCATCTCAGAAGCTGAAATCAGAAAAATGCAAATATCTCGGTTAATATTCAAGATAGAGAATAATTGTATATAACAATATTTATAGTAAATGTAATTTGCAATAAGATTGGTTCTATACATGTTTTCGATCCGATGCATAATAACGGAGATATTTCGAATTTTCAGCCGTTAAGGAACTTGATCTTCCTTTTTACATAAAACGATTAAATACCGAGTTTGGTGACGATTAAACAAAAATTGCGACCCCTAGAGTTTTGAACGGACCTCATTTTCGTCATCTCCTGGGTAGGATCGATGGAAATTTGAGGAAAGTTTTCGAAAATCACGTCATGATTACGACCTCAATAGCTGATTTCCCTTAAGGGACATCTGCTAAAATGTTGACCATTAACGTATACAGACATGCAGGAGTTTCGCCAAATTTTGAAATTACGCCGAATCATAAAATTTATATTTCACCAAAGTAAGGTGATTTATTGTTACTATCATTTCTACATTATAGCAGATATCCCTTAAGGGACATCAGGTATTGAGGTCGTACTCATGACGCTATTTTCAAATGTCCAACGACCCTACCTTGGAGATGACAAAATGAGGTCCGTGCAAATTTGTTTATATATATATATATATATATATATATATATATATATATATATATATATACATACATAACTTTGACTGATAATGCTCCAGTCGTAGTTGCTATTTAACCTTACCATATTTCGACGTTTTATGTAATACTAAAGATCAAGTTCGTAACGGCTGAAATATGACAGGGCGGAGAGGTGGGGTTTAGAGGAGGAGAAGTATCGAAATATCTTCCTTATTATGTGTGGAACCATAAAATGATGTATAGAAAAAATCTTATTATGTTATTATAAGCTTTTTTTTTCACTATTCCTATAGATTATTAACCGAGATATTATTTGCATTTTTTAGTTTACCGCCACTCCTACTCATGTCTTATTAACAGCAAGCTGTTATGGCGCGCTTTATTTTAAGCTTAATTACCAAATTTTGTTCCCATTAAACATTTAATTATTGTGAAAAATGACGGATGTGATACCGGACTTTTATATAGAAATTGTCGTACAGAAATTGTACATAGGAATTGTCATGCATCTTCAAACTAGTGAACAACATCTTCAGAGTTTCAGAAGAAGATTAGGGTAAATGAATGAAATGTCATGTGTTTCATAGATTAAAAATATTTAAATGAACCTTATGATTTAATATTCTAAGGAAATATAGAAGGACTAAGAATGGGAACAAAAATTCAGTCTGTGAAAAAAATATATTCATGCCATGGAAAAAGAAATTATACTTTAATAGTAGGTATATGAGTTTTAACAAAAATTACAGGTTAAATATTAAGTAATAGAATAGTACTGATGTCTCGTGGTCTGCTTTGCTCGGGAGCTGTGTGCGGACTGAATAGGTTTCATGAAAAGGGACAGACGTTGATAAGGAATTTACAGATTGAAGCATATCTGCTGACATTTAGATTAAAGTTGTGATTTCAGGCATTTATCAACTCTCTGTCAACAGGTTCTGTGTCCCCCGCGGTATTTATCTACTCCCTGCAACTGAGACTATGGCACTTTTTTTGATTTTCGGCAAACATTTACCTGAAATTGTCGGCCGTAATAACTTTAATTTTCTACAGCTCTCATTCGTGGGCCCCAATATTCATCATCACTTTATCAGATTTCCATAAATCGCTATTGAGGTTGTACTCACCGCGCGATTTTTGAAAAATGTCCGGAAATGTCCATCGACCCTAACCAGGGGATGACTAAAAAGATGTCCTTTCTAAAATTATATATAATTGTCTGATAAGACAAAAGTAGTCAAAATAATAAGTATTTAAATTAAAAAAGAAAGTAGCAAAAAAAAAGAAAAGAAAATAGCGTCCGTCAACCAGGGGCTGCGTAAACTAAGCAGATTTCCCTCTTGAAGTTTTACAATAGATAAATCTACACACCGGTAACACAACACCACCGTCAACATTAAATGAATAAATACAAAAAATAATAAGAAACCTATCGACGAGAAGCGTCTGAAATGTAAACAAACAGGTCTGCCGACCTCACCAGAAAAATAAATACTGAATTATATCAGAATATAACACATTTATTTAATTGAAAACTATATATTATATGTATCTCATATAATAAAAGACTCTTGAAAACATAATAATAATATGAAACATGATTAGAAGTGGGGGTTTGCTGAAAGGTGATAAGTGAGAAATGGATATATCTTGGTTAATATTCAAGATAGAGACTAAATGTATATAACAACATTTATAGAACATTTAATTTGCAATATTTGTTCTATATCATTTTTCGATGTCATGTATAGTAACGTTTGGATTTTTTGAAAATTCTCCTCTAAACCCCACCCCTCCCACTGGTCCGATTTCAGCCATTAACAAACATGATCTTTCTATTTAGGTAAAAAGATTAAACATCTAGTTTGGTAAAGACCAAACAAAAATTGCGACCGCTAGAGCGTTAACAGAATATATATAATCTTGAACGGACCCCATTTTCGTCATTTCCTGAATAGGATCGATGAACATTTGAAGAATTTTTTTGAAATCGCGTCATGAGACCTCAACAGCTGATTTCCCTTCAGGGAAATCTGCTAAAGAGAATATGTGGTGGGATAAGTTCACTTGTGTGTTTTACTCGAACGTTGGAAATTTTTAAACAACACATTCTCCTAAGACCTAAAACCGCTATCGTGTAAAGCCCACGCGTGAATGAAGCACAACCATAATTGTACAATTGCTAAACTTAACGAGGCTGAAGATTGTAAATGTGCCTAACAGCCAAATTGTAAATGGTGATAAGGCGAACCGCGTTTAGGACCAGGCAGAATTGGAATGGGAGGTAGATATGCTATCCGAATACGTCATAACTGCATCGATACGTCAAAATAAATCAAGATGTTATCAGTGCCGATTGTCTTATCCAGTCTATAAATTTGGGGACCAACACAAATCCATATCTCATACTCTTTACGCTTCAATTACACAGTAATTAAAACACATTCCCACGAGAATCGTAATGTTGTTTAGAAGAGTTGTAATGAAATTGACATTGCATTACATAAACCCATTATAAATGACCATATATTTTATATTCTGAGTATTCCCAGCACAGAGCACATTAAGGTTAATATGTATGAATGCTTAAATGTATTGTTTTTACCTTTAAATAAGAATTACATCCAATTTGGAGTGAAGTCACCATGTGCTCTAGCATTTTCATAGATAACGCCTATGGATTTTGATAATAACATTCACAGCTCTTAACGTCGGTACACTAAGTAATAATACGGATGAATTTCGATAATTAATTCACGTTAAATGCACTTTTTGAGCGTATTTCGATCGGCAGATCAAGGTTCACTGCCGGATTAGCCCTATATAAGGAGCCCCTCACGACGGATTAAGATCAGTCATATTCAGCATCCTCTGGAGGGGAGACCCTTGTTGGTGGAACACCGGTAATCCTTTTGCCAGATCCGGCCTGCCTGACCAGTCTACTGCCTGTACTACCTCTCACGGCTAAGTCAGCATTTCTAACAGCTAAGTGTTTCAATTGTAATATAGTCTAAGTATAATTAAGTGTCCCCCATTATATTTTCAAAGGTGCCTCTTCATTTTAAATATTAATATTTATAATAGGAGAATATTTTTATTAAAAATAAATTTATATATATTTGGTTTGGATTTGAGTCGATTGTGGGTGGCTCTTCGTAAATTCTTGTTAGTGGTTTGGTTGTGGGATTTTTCATATATTACAGCTTCAACTGCTTATCACCGCAGCCAGATCGCAACAGAGTTATGGCAAATAAATAATTATCGTCTGTTATTAATACAGATCTACTTTTAATTTAATTTTTCCCATTATACTACTCCACTATAATCTCTTTATAGTAATTTAACATGAGTAAACACTCTCTCTCATTTTATTTAACTTTCTTTACCCCCGCTTTACCTTAATGCTGCCCTTTATACAAGCGGTTCGTTCCAATTTCTTTTTTTACAATTTGGAAACCTAAATTTTAATAGGTCACAATAGCTCGTCCTTACTACTCAGGAAATGAGCAGTGAGGTCAAGCCTAAGTTCAATAAAATGTGGAGCGGTGAGCAAATATTCAAAATCGGCAGAAGTCTTAGGGCGCCCGCAAATGGAATGCCGCTGCCTCTGCACAGCGGGACTACAATAAACTCTTAAACTATACGTAATTTTCTATTTACATTAAATTTCCATAGTTTATATATTTTCAACTTACATTTATATTACCTTCTACCAATTGTTTTTTTATTTAAACACGTCCGCAGCATAAGTCTTAAATGCGCAGAATATATCTTATGTTTCAACTTCTTTGTTCAAGGTAAAGGGAGGGCAATCAATCAAAGAATATTCTCCTGGTAATTTTTTTAGCAAAGCCATATTTCTTTACATATTCCTTTTTCGGCAAATATGCACGTAAATAAAAGGCGTTTATTTTGTTATTTAGAATAACTAAGTATATATGAGTTATACGTTAAAAGCTATAGCGTGATTCAACTATTTTATTTGGCACAAGGGACTCAACCGAACTAAACAAATCTCGGCATGTGTATTATCACTAAATCTTTCATGATAATAAGCTGTAACATCATTTCTAGGGACCAGCAGGTGTTGTAAGGGTGGCCTGAAATTAAAAAAAAGTCCGTCACGCAGGGGCTGCGTAAACTAAGCAGATTTCCCACGTGAAGTTATACAATAGAGAAATCTCCATAGGAGCCGAACGGTTACGGCAAAGGGCCGAACTAGCTTTTCGCGGGAAATTCAAAAATCCGGTATCGGCCCAAATTTCATAAAAATGGAAATATCTCGGTTAATATTCAAGATAGAGAATAAATGTATATAACAATATTTATAGTACATTTAATTTGCAATAAGGTTGATTCTGTACAATTTTTCGATCCGACGTATAGTAACGGAGATATTTCGATTTTTCGAAAATCCTCCCCTCTAAACCCACCCTCCCACTGGTCCGATTTCAGCCGGTAACGAACTTGATCTTTCTTTTTACATAATACGACTAAATATCGAGTTTGGTAACGATCAAACAAAAATTGCGACCGCTAGAGCGGCAACAGACAAATATATATACAGTTATGAACGGACCTCATTTTCGTCATCTACTGGGTAGGATCGATGGACATTTGAGGAAAAATTTCGAAAATCGCATCATGAGTACAACCTCAATAGCTGATTTCTCTTAAGGGAAATCTGCTAATGGCGATATTTCGTTTCGTATTGGTTTTTTTGAAATGTCAAAATATAGTAGACAGTAAAGCCTTGCCAAAAAAATACCATCATCATTCAACCTCAAATGAATTCCTGGGTGAAACTGGGTACCTTAGCAAGTCTTTTATAATTTGTTCATTACAGAATATAACTGCTTAACTCATAAATAGATTTATTGGAGCAAAAAACGTATTGTACAATCGCCTGGGATGGTTGCATTGTTGTAGAATACGAAGTTGGAATGGTTCCAAGTATTCTCCAAGCAATTACCAACATTGTATATATACAATGTTTGGAGGTGCTAATTGTACTGAAGGAAAAGCAGCAAACTCTCTCGACTATTTCCCTAGAGAAAATATAATAATGCTAGCATCTCTAACTTGGGAGTAAGTCATATTCAGTTTCATCCCTTTTATCTTCAAAGTTTTAGCAGGCTTCCTGTGAGGGAAATCAGAAACTGAGGTCGTGCTCATGACGCGATACATAATCTTTAAAAACTGGATATATATGTGTTTCATCCAAAAGTAATAGTGAAGTTCGTTAATGGTTGAAATCGAACCTGTTCGAGGGGTTAGCACACTTATGGTCTTTTAAAAACTCACCCTCTAGACCAGGGGTCTCCAAACTTTCCAGCCTTTGGGCCATACTGATTACTCCAGTAAGTTCCGAGGGCCAAAACCATATTATCATTGTTGCCGATGGTAAAAAGTGAAATAGTCCACTGATGAAAAAAAAAAAGTCCGAAAAAGTACGCAACGTTTAAAAAAGGCTGCAAATCGGACTAAAGTCCGCAAAACGGCAACACTGCATATTATTAATTTTCCTGTCATTATCTGTAATTTCTAGATCAGTCGTAGAGTACGAGCCATGAGGAGTAACGTGACACGACATCTGGTGGACACAAGTGGAAATAGGTAGTACCTGTAGTAGTTGGATTCATTTCAATAATTTGTTAGTTATTATATACTGAAGTTAAATTTTCTGCATATTATACATGTCTTTACTCATTACAATTCTGTGTTTCTTCATCCAACTTATCACAAAAACAATAACAATAAGCCTACAACAATGTTACGAGTAGTTAGCCCATGACCATATCAATTAGATGTCATATTAATAATTATTCAACATAAAATTAGAATACTTCAGTAAACTAAATTTAATTTGCTATAAAAAATATGATCTCTAAAAGGAGTTTTCAAGTATGCTAGTTCTCCACGGGCCGGACAAAATCTGTCCGCGGGCCGGATGTGGCCCTCGGGCCGTAGTTTGGAGACCTCTGCTCTAGACTATCAAACCGGAGAAAAGCCATTAGGCAGACTTACTAAAAACTAATATCTGTATAGCTACAATTACCTAAATTGCAGAAAGGGACGAAAATACGTTATGAGCATCAAAACGTATTATAGTTATTTATTATACAAGTGACGAAAGTAGATCATTTTACAACTCGAGTGAAACGTTCACCCACACGAGCGAAGCGAGCGTGGTAATTTCACGAGAGTTGTAAATTCTACTTTCGTCACGAGTGTAATATTAAATTTTTTCAGTAATCGTGTAATACATGATCAGATCTAACCAGAATATGAACAAAATTAGGATGTTGTGAAGATTATGGTATATGTTGTTGGTAGGTTATAAGCATGGTTGTGAAAGGTTATAAGCATAGTTATAAAACAACTAGTGATGATTGTGAAGTAGTGCAGTTATAAACAAGGAAGGCAATTATTATTATATTTAAATTTTAAAATTTATTGATTATTTCCACCAATAATTCATTCACATTTCAATTTATTTTGTTGAAATAAATTCTTACAATGTTAAGAGACATTTAAAAGCATTTAATTTCCAACTTCAAATTATTTTTTAATTTATACTTATTACTAATTAAGAAGACAATTCACTTTCTTCACTCTATTGCAAAATGTTTTACTTTCTTCACTCATTTCAGTTTAGTAATGTTACCATTATTCAACGATTACAGAAAAAATAAATTTATCCACTGATTTTAGCTACGGAGGTAGGATCGATGGAAATTTGAAGAAGAATTTCGAAAATCGCGTTATGAGTACGACCTCAATAGCTGCTTTTCCTAAAAGAAAATCTGCTGTAATTGGGGGTCATCTCATAATTTGCTACTCAGGTATCTCATATTCAGTTTATAGTTAAAGTTTTCCTGATATTTATTAGGCCTGTATAATACACTTGTGATCTCATTTCACCAAATATTCTCAAATTCTATGTATCAGTCTAAAGAGGAGAATTAGGCCTGGGGGGGGGGGGTTACGAAGGCTGAAATCATGAATGCCCGCTTAAAACATGAGTCACAAAAAAGTCCGTCAAGCAGGGGCTGCGAAACTAAGCAGATTTCCTACGTAAAGTTATACAATAATCTCCATACGATTGACGGTGAGTTACGGAAACGGCCGAACTAGCTTTCGGCGGGAACCATAGCTCGTCCGTTATACTTAATAAAAATGCAAATATCTCGGTTAATATTCAATATAGAGAATAAATGAATATAGGAATATAAGAATAGTAAAATTCATTTGCAATAAGATTGAATTCTATAAAAATTTTCGATCCGACGCACAGTAACGGAGATATTTTTAATTTTCGAAAATCCCCCTCTAAACTCCTCCTCACACTAGTTAGATTTCAGCCGTTAAAGAACTTGATCTTCCTTTTTACATAAAACGATTAAATACCGAGTTTGGTGAAGATTAAACAAAAAATGCGACCGCTAGAGTGTTAACAGACAAATATATATATATATATATATATATATATATATATATATATATATATATATGTATATACTCTTGAACGGACCTCATCTTCGTTATCTCCTAGGTATGATCGATGGACATTTGAAGAAATTTTTCGAAAATTGCGTCATGAGTACGACCTCAAAAGCTGATTTCCCTTAAGGGAAATCTGCTAAAAATGAACAGGACAACAATTGTGCCTCACAATCTAGATTGGTTCTACAACATTTCACGATCCGTCATAGAATCTCTTGAAAACAGTATTTTGTACTTTAGCTTAGAACAAAGTGGCTCATTATACAACCGTTTATTGCTAATATGGCGAGAGGAGGAGTGGGGGTTTGCTGATGGCTGAAAACTAATGAATGAATAATATTAGAGTTACTGAAAATAGTTATATTCAAATATATGTAGTAAATTAAATTTGAAATAAAATTTATTCTATATAATGTTTCGATCGGACGTATAATAACTGAGATATATGGAATTTTCACCTATTAACGAACTTGATCTTTGTTTATTCATGACACGTTTAAATATCAAATGTCGTGTCGATCATACAGACATTGCTACCGCTAGAGAGTTATCACACACACACACACACACACACACACACACACACATATATATATATATATATATATATATATATATATATATATATATATATACATAATTGTAACACCTGAAGAGTCTTTTCAGTCCATATAAATGTCCCGTTCCTGAAATAAAAGTTTTTGCATTTTACGTCTAATGGATCGAAAAATTCGCCAATATATTTACTCGTTTTAGAATTCGATTTTCTACAAGAATCCGCATTAAACAAAAGTATGGCATTCAATAGAAAATTTGAAAGCTATGGCATCTGTAGAAGTACTGGAGAATTTAATTAATTTATTTTTTTGTTTGGAGTCACGCAATTTGTAGCGAAGTACTGGAGATGATTGCGATGTTGTATATTGGCAGTAAAGATTCTTCATTGGCCACAATTATAGCACCCCACCTCTCACCATTTTAAAAATACAATTCCCGATTTTAAGGGGGGGGGGGGTGGAAATGGGAAACTGGGACACCCTATATATATATATATATATATATATATATATAATATATATATATATATATATTTATATACTTCAACCACAAAAAAAAAAACCGGACACTTAGATTTAGTCTTATAATTTTGTTAAATACTTAATATATATGTATATTGATCTTTTTAATTAAAATAATTGGTTAATCTATATGTTATTTAAACAGAATCTGCCAAAAGCGATTAATTTTTATTGATTATTTACAAAAAAAAATACAAAATAAAAAAAAAGAAAAAGATAAATTAACACATTTAAAAAAAAAAATTATTCTTCATTTTTATTACAGTGAATGGTAGTCTTCGCTACCCCAAGCGTTTCGGCAATGTAACGTAAGCTCCGGCCTTCCATCTAAGTTTGAAAGACCCATTATTCTGGACCGAAATAAAAATAAAACATTCATTAAAGAAAATGCTTGGTTAATAATTAAAGATGTTTAAATGTGCGAAAAACTACTTACAGTTTAGATTAGATCAACTTCACGACAAATAAATCTAATCTGAGTTTTATCTAATTGTTTACTAATCCTGAAGGGATTAGTTCAATGGACTTAGACTCTAAAATCTCGGTAATAACTAGAATACCCACATAAAGAAAATTGCTGAAAATTAGCTTTTAATACGACAAAAATGAAGTGTCCGGTATATATATATATATATATATATATATATATATATATATATATATATATATATATATATATAATTTTGAACAGACCCCATTTCCGTCATTTACTATGTAGGATCGATGGATATCTGAAGAAATATTTCGAAAACAACCTGAGACAATATTTCGAGAAACATGAGTACAACCTCAATAGCTGATTTCCCTAAGCGAAATCTGCTCAGATGCTTCATTCCCTTAAAATAGGTAGAGGAGACGGTAATGCCTAAAGACGCCATTCTCATAAGTCTAATGCGGGGGCAAATGTTTGCTTTGGGGGCGTTATGAGATGGTTTCTGGATTAAGTGCTTCCTGTGTAGCTGGCTACTAAAGTGGTCCTGATCCGTCACTGTCTCATAATTACCACTTATGATGATTGCCTTGTTCGGTGGGGACTTTCGGCAAATGAGGGTGGTCGAAATCAAAGAAGTAAACTTCGGTCCATGCATTTGGACAAGTAAATATTTAATAAGATTTACAGTACATCATTAAAGGTTTTCAGCAGATTTCACTTGAGGGAAACGAGCTTTTGAGGTACTCGTGACGTGATTTTCAAAATAATTTCTCAAATGCCCATGGATCTTACTGTGGATGAATTGAATGAGGCCCGTTCAAAATTATATATTCTAGTCTGTTACAGCTCTAGCGGTCACAATTTTTGTTTGACCGGAAGCAACTTCGATATATAACCGTTTCATACAGAGCTAAAGGTTAAGTCCGTTAATGGCTAAAATTGAACAAGTGGGAAAGGCGGTGTTTACGATGGGGAATTTCGAAAAGTCGAAATATCTCCGTTATTATACGTCTGATCGAAAAATTATACAGAATAAATTTGATTGAAATATTGATATGTGCTTCTATTCTATATTTTAGCAGATTTCCCTTAAGGGAAATCAACTATTGAGGTCGTACTCATGATGCGAGTTTCGAAAAATTTCTTCAAATGTCCATCGATCCTACCCAGGAGATGACGAAAATGAGGTCCGTTCAAAATTTTATATATATATATATATATATATATATATATATATATATATATATATATATATTTGTCAGTTAACGCTCTAGCGGTCGCAATTTTTGTTTGATCTTTACCAAACTCGGAATTTAATCTTTTTATGTAAAAAGGAAGATCAAGTTCGTTAATGGCTGAAATCGGACAAGTGGGAGGGGGGGTTTAGAGGGGGGATTTTTGAAAATTCAAAATATCTCCGTTATTATTCGTCGGATCGAAAAATTGTATAAAATAAATCTTATTGCAAATTACATTTACTATAAATATTGTTCTATACATTTCTTCTGTATCTTGAATATTAACCGAAATATTTGCATTTGTATTCTGCTTGTGGTCACCAGTAGGCTGTTCAGACTTTCCGCCGAGAGCTCTGGCGGCCGTTTCCATAACTATTCGTCCCTCGCGAATAGGTATAGAGGTTAGGTTAACTGTTTTTTGGGGCTAGAAACTACTGGGTTATTACGCCCTAAATAATATTTTAGGTTTAGAGGTTTCTTACTACTACAGTTGTTATTAGGTAGATTTCTCTATTGTAAAACTTCACGTGGGAAATCTGCTTAGTTTACGCAGCCCCTGCGTGACGGACTTTTTATAACTAACGGAGATATTTCCATTTTTTAATATTAGTAAACCCCTACTCCTACTCATGTCATATTAGCATTAAACATATCACGAACCACTATATTCGAAACTTAAATATCAAATATTGTTTCCATTGGACGTTTACTGTGCGAGATACATGCAAATACGTAGTTTTTTTTTCCTAAGACACAGCTATAAATAATGAAAGACTATCCTAGTAGACCTAGAGACTAACTTTACTAATTAACTAACCTAAGACTAATACTAAACTAACCTAAGACAGAAAAGATGATAGGCTTGTGCTTTGGCACTTAGGTTGCACGGAGAGACTCCTTTCTCTATATCAGGGATATATTTTAAGGAGAGGATGAGGTGGGGGGTTAGGTTTGATTTATTTTTATTTTTTCTGTATGCTTTGAGGGTAGCTGGTATACCCCGACAAATTGAGGTGGTAGGGTGTGTTCACTCGTCAAGAAACTGATTACAAAACAAATATAAAAAAAATCCGTCACGCAGGGGCTGCGTAAACTAAGCAGATTTCCCACGTGAAGTTTTACAATAGAGAAATCTGCCTAATAACAGCTGTAGTAGTAAGTAACCTCTAAACCTATTCACGAGGACGAATAGTTACAAAAACGGCCGCCAGAGCTCACGGCGGAAACTCCCGAACATAGCCGACCACACTCAGAATACAAATGCAAATGTCTCAGTTAATATTAAAGATACAGAATGAATGTATATAAAAATATTTATAGGAAATTTAATGTGCAAAAAGATTGATTCTATAATATTTTTCAATCCAACGTATAGTAACGGAGATATTTTGAATTTTCAAAAATCCCCACCTCTAAACCCCCCCTCCCACTGGTCCGATTTCAGCCATTAACGAACTTGATCTCTCTTTTTACGTAAAACGCTTAAATATGAAGTTTGGTAACGATTAAACAAAAATTGCGACCGCTAGAGCGTTAACAGACATATATATATATATATATATATATATATATATATATATATATATATATATATAATTTTGAACGGACCTCATTTTCGTCATCTCCTGGGTAGGATCGATGGACATTTGAAGAAATTTTTCGAAAATCGCGTCATGAGTACAACCTCAATAGCTGATTTCCCTTAAGGGAAATCTGCTAAAAAAATCACAAATGGCAAATACGTAGTGTGATGACATCATCAATTAAGATTTTGAGGTCGTGAATCGAAAATATTTATTTCTTCTATACCATGCTCGATATTTAACTGTTTCCGTCGACACTGAAGATCATATTTGTTATTAGCTGAAATCGGAACAGGCATGGGGGGGGGTAGAAAGGGAGGGGAATTGAAAAAATCAAAATTTCTGCGATATTATGAGCCGAATCTTAAAATGTTATAGAACCAATCTTGTTAAATTATTGTTGATCTACAATTGTTGTTGTATGCATTTTCGTAACTTAAGTATTAAGCGAGTTATTTGTGCTTTGTTGTTATCAGCCTTCAGTAACCACCCCCAACCCCTCTATTCTTTGGTTTTCTACATAGAATGTGTGTCACACCATCACTTGGGAAATCTGCTACGCATACGCAGCCCCTGCGTGACACCCGTTTTTTCATCTTATCATTCTTTCGTCTCTGGGAAGCTGCTCTTTTCATATTACTACATATACTCTTCGGAACCCATGAGGTCCTTGATATCTTCAAAATAGGATTTTCTAGACCTTTCTCTTCCCCGTGCCCAACAAGAATCATACCTTCAAATATATTTGTAATGAAGTCCGGAGTGCCTTATGATATGCACAAGACATTTCACTCTCATTTTTAGCAGATTTCTCCTAAGGTAAATCAGCTATTAAAGCAGTACTCGTGATGCGATTTTCGAATGATTTCCTCAAATTTCCATCGATAGCTAGGAGCTGGCAAAAATGAGGTCCGTTCAAAATTATGTACTCAACCGCAAAAAAAAACCGGACACTTCATTTTTGTCGTATTAAAAGCTAATTTTCAGCAATTTTCTTTATGTGGGTATTCTAGTTATTACAGAGAATTTAGAGTCTAAGTCCATTGAACTAATCCCTTCAGGATTAGTAAACAATTAGATAAAACTCAGATTAGATTTATTTGTCGTGAAGTTGATCAATTCTAAACTCTAAGTAGTTTTTCGCACATTTAAACATCTTTAATTATTAACCAAGCATTTTCTTTAATGAATGTTTTATTTTTATTTCGGCCCAGAATAATGGGTCTTTCAAACTTAGATGGAAGGCCGGAGCTTACTTTACATTGCCGAAACGCTTGGGGTAGTGAAGTCTACCATTCACTGTAATAAAAATGAAGAATAATTTTTTAATAATGTGTTAATTTATCTTTTTTTTTTAATTTTGTATTTTTGTTTAAATAATCAATAAAAATTATTCACTTTTGGCAGATTTTGTTTAAATAACCTATAGATTAACCAATTATTTTAATTAAAAAGATTAATATACATATATATTAAGTATTTAACAAAATTATAAGACTAAATCTAAGTGTCCGGTTTTTTTTGCAGTTGAGTGTATATACTTGCCTGTTACTGCTCTAGCGGTCATAATTCGTATTTGATCGTAGCCAAACTTGATATATAAGCCTTTCATACAAGACTAATGGTCGAGTTCGCTAGTGGAACAAGTGATAGGGGCGGTTTTTGTGATGTGCGAAATATCTCCGTTATTATACGTGGGAAAGCAAAATTTTCAAAATAGATATTCTAACCATAAGCTGTTATATTGTGAAGTACATTATTTGAAGCCAAAGTACCAAATATTGTTCTCACTGAAATTTTACGTTTTGAGATAAATGCAAATGACGGGAAATCTGCTTAGTTTCTGCAGTTCCTGCTTGTTGTGTTTTTTTTTATTTTATTTAATTATGATTATATGCTTAAATATAAGCCCTTGGAGTTACTGGGGTAGTGGCTGTATCTGTGGCACAAAGGGTAAATTTTGTATTTAGCAAACTTGCAACGCAGAACAAGTTTTTTTTTTTTGTTTTTGAGCAACATTTCTGTATTTGTATGGTTTTCTTTTTCAGAAAGCTGATACCTGCATTGTACCGTGAATAAAGCCAGTGTTGACTTCTCGATAATCCGTAATATCACCTCGAGAAGGGTTTCCCGAAATAGATTGATGAGAAATCCTCGTAGAGCTGCCCTGAACGGCAGGCTTTAATTAGCAGCTAGCTCTGCCTAGCGGCCAACCCCCAACCAATCTCAGACAATATCTTATAATTATTGCTTTGCCCACGAAAGAAACCCCCTCCAACCCCCCCCCCTTTTGCCCGCTTTTCTCTAAGCTATCATTCTTTCATTAGGCTTCTCTTTTATCTGCTGCATTCTTATAAATGACTGTTCATCTTTCCCTTTGTTTTACTTTTAATTTTTTTTTTTTTTTTGAATATTGGAATGTTAAAAACTTTCAATGATTTTAAATCATTTTTATCTTCTGTCTTTACTAATTGGTTTCTTTTTTTTTTTTTTTTTAGACTTTCATAATTCTCGATCAGGTAAAGCGTTTCTTTATTTCAGCAGATTCCCCTTAAGGGAAATCAACTATTGAGGTCGTACTCATGATGCAATTTTCGAAATTTTTCTTTCCTTGACTGTTCGCTCGTGTTGAAAAATGACGCATTGAAAACAAAAAAACTCCGTAACGCAGGGGCTGCGTTCACTGAGCTGCTTTCCCACGTGCGTCACATAAATGCATTTATCTCAAGATGTATAAGTTCAATGAGTGGAATTTTACGTATTTAGGCTTCAAAATAATGTGCTTCATTATATAACAGCTTATTGTTGATATGGCACGAGTAGGAGTGGGGGTTTGCTAAAGGCCGAAAACAAAAAAAATCAAAAAATCGCAAATATCTCGGTTAATATTAATGATAGTGAAAAAACTTACATTTCAGCCGTTAACGAACTTGATCAATTTGTTTTTCATAAAACAACTAAATATCGAGTTTGGTAACGATCAAACAATAATAGCGAACACCAAATCGCGGCAACAGACACACACATACACACACACACACACACACACACACACACAATTTTGGACTGACCTCATTTTCGTCACCTCCTATGTACGATCAATGGACATTTGAAGAAAAATGACGAAAATCGCGTCATGAGTACCACCTCAATAGCTGATTTCTCTTAAGGGAAATCTGCTAAAATGGCGCGCAAAGAAAATTATAGGATAAAGTAGTAGTGTATGCAACGAGTACAATAACTGGTATTTATGCTTCAATTAAAGTGCTTCCTAATATAACAGCTTATTGTTAATATGACACGAGCAGGAGTGGGGGTTTACTGAAGGCCAAAAAAAAAAAAAAAAAAAAAAAAAAAAGCATATATCCTAATAATCAGGTAAATAGTGAAAAGAAAAAGTACTTAATAACATTCATAGAACATTACATTTGCAATGAGATTGGGTCTCTACAATTTTTCGTCCGACGTCCCTGTGGTCGGATTTCAGCATTCCGAAGACCACCTCCAGCATTGTTTTACATAAAATTTTTAAATGTCAATTTTTGTAACGATCAAACAAATACATACATACATACATATATATATATATATATATATATATATATATATAAAATTGTAACCTCCGTCTGTACATTGATTTCACATGTCATAGACACCATAACTGCATTTTCTTTCTTTGGTGTCTGTTTGTTTGTTACCTTTTCACGCAAAAACGGCTGAACCGAATTTTATGTAACTTGGTATGTATATTACACTAACCCAACTTAGACTTTAGGCTATATTAATATCCTCTGAGACGAACTGGAGTGGGGGTTATAAGGGAGGCCTGAAATTAAAAATAGCGTTATTTCGTTTGCTATTGGTTTTTCTGCAAATATGCACATGATATGCCATGGTCGTTTCTTTAGTTTTATTAACTTTTGCCGTACAGTTTTATTGGGATCTAACAATTGAACGGAACTTAACAAAACTCTGTATGTGAGTTACTACTAACTCCTCCATGATAATTAGTGGTACCAACATTCCTAGGGAGGAGCACGAGTGGGGGGTTGTAAGGGTGCCCCGAAATTAAAAATAGTGATATTTCGTTTTCTATTGATTTTTCAGCAAATATGTACATGACAAAAGTTGTTTATTCTGTTATTTACAGTAGCTGTTGTTATATTTACTTTTGTCGTGTACCAAGTATAAACGAGATATATTCGTACATTGAAAACTTATACGGTAGCCGACAATTGTATTTGCCACTAACGATTGAACGGAACTTAACAAAACGAGGACATGTGAATTAACATTAATTCTTATACGATTATAAGCTATATTAACTTTTTTTTAGGTTCAAGCGGGGGGGGGGGGTTATAAGAGAAGCCTGAAATAAAAATTCGTGATATTACATTTTCTATTCCGTTTCCAGTCACTGTTGGTCTTTGTACCGTACCAAGGGAAATGAAGTTTAATTCAAACATTGTTTGGCGGACAGAATACTTTCTATGATTAAGAATTATATATAAAAAAAAAAACTACATACACAGGAGACGGGAAATATAAAAAAATTGTGGACAGTGGAGCCTTACATAACAAATAATTTTATTATTTACAAATCCACAGCAACGACGGGTATACATACATCGGGAAATTTTAAAATATTGTGGAAAGTAAAGGCTTCCCTAAAAAAATACCATCATCATAAAACCTCAAATGAATTCCCGAGCGAAGCCGGGTATCTTCGCTAGTATATATATATATATATGTAAAGTTTAGAATGTACCTCATTTTAGTCATCTCCAGAGTAGGAGCCATGGACTTTTGAGGAAATTTTTCGAAAATCTCGTCATGAGTACGACCTCAATTGCTGATATCTCTAAAAGGAAATTTTCAAATAAGTTAGTTGAGCTCTACAGAAATTATATGAAACTATAATAGGCCAGTGCTCTAAAAGTGTATGAAATATGCAAATAGATGTAGAATAGATAATTCTCCTCGGCGTCTATGGCCGTGATGTACTGGGGAGGTTTCGCATTGTTATATCTACCCCTTCATGGTTTATATTCGAGCTAATCTACATATAACTAAACGATTACACTAATTAATTGCGTTCACCTCTACAACGGCGTAATTTAACAATTCTGCTCAAACAATATAGATCGCTCGAGTGTTATAAATTATTCACTCATAAATACATACATGAGAGAATAAATATACATATATTAAAATAATTTATTAACGTCTTATTTTTGCTACTATAGTTATACGGGATGAGTTATCAACAGGTTACCAACCGTTTCTAGCGCGGGTGGGTCTAAGGGTTTTATTTTATTTTATAAAAAGTCCGTCACGCAGGGGCTGCGTAAACTAATCAGATTTCCCACGTGAAGTTTTACAATAGAGAAATCTGCCTAATAACAGCTGTAGTAGTAAGTAACCTCTAAACCTATTCACGAGGGACTAATAGTTACAGAAACGGCCACCAGAGCTCTCGGGGGAAAGGCCGACCACACGCAGAATACAAATGCAAATATCTCGGTTAATATTCAAGATAGGGAATAAATGTACATGTCAATATTTATAGTAAATTTAATTTGCAATAAGACTGATTTTGAGTGATTTTTTGATCCGACGTATAGTAACGGAGATATTTCGATTTTTCGAACCCCCCCCTCCCACTGGTCCGATTTCAGCCGTTAACGAACTTGATCTTTTTTTTTACATAAAACGAGTAAATATCGAGTTTGGTAACGATCAAACAAAAATTGCGACCACTAGAGCGGTAACAGACAAATATTATATCTTTTCGTCATCTCCTGTTTAGGATCGATGGACATTTGAAGAAAAATTTCGAAAATTGCGTCATGAGTAAGACCTCAATTGCTGATTTCCCTTAAGGGAATTCTGCTAAAATGACTAAATTTCGAGTTTGGTAACGATCAAAGAAAGATTACGACCGCTAGAGCGGTAACAGACAAATATATATAAAATTTTGAACGTGTGTCATTTTCGTCATCTACGTCGAAGGAACTGAATAGCTGATTTCCCTTAGAAGCGATGCTCTAAAAGTAATATGCAGGCATTTTCCGAAAAAGACCCATCGTGTGTGTGTGTGTGTGTGTGTGTGTGTGTGTGTGTGTATACAGTCTTAAGACTTTATAACTAAAATTATGATGGATACTGGACTTAAAGTTATGAATTTTTGAGGCCTGATTTGAAGAGAGAGTTGTTAGTAAGAGATTGAAGGAGGCAACAATGGCTGCATTATAGGAAGGTGAGACAATGGCTTCTATAATCCACTCAAAATACCTCCTTAGTTAGGCTTCATCATCACCACTTCCTCTTCCTTATCCGTCTTCATTTCCTATCCGCTATGTTTCATATCTCATATATAAACACTCGTCATAAACATTTTTTGGAATTACTTTAGTTTTTAATTATTATTCTATCCGCTTTATTGGAATTCCACTAATTGTAAGATATCAAATATAATAAGTCAGTTTTCTCTGTTGTAAAAATAATAATGATAATAAATACTGCAGGAATATTCAGCCAATTAATATCATAAATTTTAGCAGATTTCCCTTAAGGGAACTCAGCTATTAAGGTCACACTCATGACGCAATTTTCGAAAAATGTCTTCAAATGTCTATCGATCCTACCCAGGAGATGACGTCCGTTCAAAATTATTTATATATATATATATATATATATATATATATATACATATATATATATATATATATATATATATATATATATATATATATATATAAATATAAATATATATGTATATATATATATTTGTCTGTTAACGCTCTAGCGGTCGCAATTTTTGTTTAACCGTTACCAAACTTCATATTTAAGCGTTTTATGTAAAAAAAAGATCAAGTTCGTTAATGGCTGAAATCGGATCAGTGGGAGGGGGGGTTTAGAGGGGGCCGATTTTTAAAAATTCGAACTATCTCCGTTATTATGCATCGGATCAAAAAAGTGTATAAAATCAATCTTATTGCAAATTAAATTTACTATAAATATTGTTATATACATTTATTCTCTATCTTGAATAATAACCGAGATATTTGCATTTGTATTTTGAGTGTGGTCGGTACTATCCACCGAGAGCTCTGGCTGCCGTTTCTGTAACTATTCCTCCCTTGTGAATAGGTCTTGAGATACCTTCCTACAACTGTTATTATTAGGCAGATTTCTCTATTGTAAACCTTCACGTGGGAAATATGCTTAGTTTACGCAGACCCTGCGTGACTGATTTTTATTATAAGTGTGTGTTCATTATTTTTGCTTATAAAATAATTTTTATAGTAGAATAATTTTGCAGGTTGTGCATAACAACAGGTTGTGTTATCTTCCGCTCCCTAGCAGCGCCCAACTCAACACATCACCCCTATTCATGTGCAGTGTAGAGAGGTCAGTTTTAGCAGATTTCCATTAAAGGAGCTATTGAGGTTGTACTCACAATGCGATTTTTGAAAAATTTCTTCAAATGACCATCGATGCTACCCAGGTGATGACGAAAAGTTTCGTTCAAAACTATATATATATATATATATATATATATATATATATATATTTTTTTGTGTGTGTGTGTGTGTGTGTGTGTGTGTGTGTGTGTGTGTGTATGTTAACGCTCAAGTGGTCGCAATATTTGTTTGAGCGTTACCAAACTCAATATATATAAGTGTTTCATGCAAAACTTTGGTTTTTGGGCATCAGTAACCCCCCTCCGCTCACTAATGTCATGACAAATGTCTAATGACCATAAGATGTTATGTTGTTGTTGTTGTATAGGGTTTAAGGGCGAAGAACTACCAGGTTATCATCGCCCTGTAATATTTATAATTCACATTTTGGTATCCTCATCCATATCGCCATTTTAACAATATAAACGAGGATACGAGCAATTGCACTTTAAATTTCTTTGTATAAACTCGTGTTTTTTACAAAATTAAACAATTTATCGAGTTCTTTCGGGTCATCTCCAAGGGCCACTTCTATACTATTGGAAATATTGTATTTGTTTCTAATATCTGTATACTTATGGCATTCCATTAATATGTGATATATAGTCAGTTCTGTGTTACACTTCTCACAAATCGGGGGTTGATCTTTTGTCATAAGATAACCATGCGTAAATCTAGTGTGCCCTATTCGGAGTCTTCCTAATACGACTCATCTATTCTGTTGTCACTTGTCGAATATTTCCATGGACGGATGGAGGTTTTAATAGATTTTAGTTTATTGTTCAAGGTTTCGTTCCACATTTGTTGCCAGTTTTTATTAATTTCTTCTTTGAATGGTTGGTAGAGTTCTGCAGATGTATTTGTTGTTGGGGTGATGGAGTCGAGTTGGTGGGCTTCTCCGGCTGCTAAATCTGCTTTTTCATTTCCATTTATTCCCACCTGGCATAGAATCCACATGAAGTAGACAGCCAACATCATAAGATGTTATGACATGAACCATTATATTCCAATGTTAAATACCAAATGTGATTTTGATTGAACATATACTTTGTGAGATACATGCAAATTCGTTTTGTGATGGCACCATTAAAGATTTTGCGTTTTTGTCTCGAAAATGTATAATATATCTATACTCGATATTTAAACGTTTCAGACAAATTAAATATCATATGTTTCCCTTAAGGACGGACCTATTGAGGTTGTACTCATGATGCGGTTTACGAAAAATGCCTGCAAATGTCCATCAATCCTAACCAGGAGATGGCGAAAAGAGGTCCCTTCAAAGTTATATATATATATATATATATATATATATACTAGCTCAGGTACCCGGCTTCGCCCGGGAATTCATTTGAGTCTGAATGGTGATGGTATTTTTTAGCAGGCTTTACATTGCACAATATTTTGACATTTACCCGTCCCAGTGTTTAGGATTGATACCCGTCTTTGCCGTGGATTTGCTAATAATAGAATTATTTGTTCGATAAGGCTTCACAGTCTTCGATATTTTTATATTTCCCGTCTCTTATACATGTAAATATGGTGAATTTATATTTCAGGCCTCCCTTTTAACCCCCCTCCCGTTCGAACCTAAAAATTTTAATATAACTTATAATCATGAAAAAATTAATGCTAATTGACATACCGAGTTTTTTTTAAGTTCGGTTTAGCCATTAGTGCCCGCTAAAGTTTTAACGTATAACTCATTTATACTTAGGTATACGACAAAAGTGTATATAACAAACGTTATTCCAAATAACAAAATAAACAACTTTTGTTATGTTTATATTTGCGGAAAAACCAATAGGAAACGGAATATCGCTATTTTTAATTTCAGGCTTTCCTTATAACCCCCACTCCTGCCCGTCCATAGAAATGTTGGTATGGCTTATTATAATGAAGGTCACATTGTTAATACACATACCGAGTTTTATTTAGTTCGGTTGAGTCTTTTTTGGCAAATAATATTGTTGACTCCCGCTATAATTTTTAGCGTATGACGCATTTAAACTTCGGTATACGACAAAAGTGTATATAACAAAAGTTACTCTAAATAGCAAAATAAACAACTTTTGTTATGTGCATATTTGCCGAAAAACCAATAGAAAACGAAATATCGCTATTTTTAATTTCAGGCTTCCCTTATAACCCCCACTCCTGTTCGTCTCAGAGAAAATTAATATAGCCTAAAGTCTAAGTTGGGTTAGTAGTAATATACATACCAGGTTTCATAAAATTCGGTTCAGCGTGAAAAGGTACACAAACAAACACACACGAAAGAAACAAAATGCAGATATGGTGTCTATGACATGTGAAACGAAAAGTTATCGTGAAATTTCGCGAAAAAAATCAATGTACAGACAGAGGTTACAATTATATATATATATATATATATATATATATATATATATATATATATTTGTGTGTGTGTGTGTGTGTGTGTGTGTGTGTGTGTGTGTGTGTGTGTGTGTGTGTGTGTGTGTGTCTGTGTTAACGCTCTATCGGTCGCAACTTTTTTTTTATTGTTACCGAAATCTATATTTAAACCTTTAATGTCAAAAGAATGATCAAGTTCGTTAATGGCTGATATCAGGCCAGCGGGAGGGGGAGGGGGGTTTAGAGAGGAATTTATAAAGTTTTAAATATCTCCGTTACGATAGGCTAGATCGAAAAATTGTATAGAACAAATGTTATTGCAAATTGAATATTCTGTAAATGTTGTTATATGTGTGTTTTTACTATATTGATTATTAACCGAGATATTTGCATTGTTTAGTTTTCGGCCTTCAGTAAACCCTAATTCTACTAATTTCATTTTAACAATACGCTGTTAAAACATGTACCACATATACCACCCAGCCAGAGGTATATTTCTAAATAATAACGATTACAGCCATCCTATTAAAGAAACAATCAGGAAGTATGGGATGGACAATATAGAAGTTGTTCTTGATAAAAACTATCAATTTGAACCATGGCTATTATTTCCACCAAATGTAAATTGGGAATTAAAAAAAAACATAAGAAAAGTGTAACCTACCAATTTATTTTTACTAATGAATTCAGAAAAATTGAGTCTTGCGAATCGTCCCCAGATTTCCTTTTGTACACAGATGGATCAAAAACTGACGGAGGTGTTGGTTCAGCTGTATATACCAAGGATCTCTCTCTGATGTACTCCCTTCCCTCAGTAAGTAGTGTGTTTACTGCGGAGCTTACAGCAATAAAAGCAGCCCTCAACTTATTGTTAATGGAGCAAAAGAATGCCTTGATTTGTTCTGACTCTTACAGCAGCTTAAAATCAATTGAAAAAATGTACAATAAAAATCCGATATGTAAAGAAATTCAACAGATGTTAGAAGAATTGTACAAAAGTAATATTAATGTAGAATTTCTGTGGATACCAGGGCATTGTGGCATAGAAGGGAACATAAAAGCGGACGCCTTAGCAGCAAAAGCCATCAGTGAGGGCACACTACTGACAGAAGTTTCAGTCGCTGACGCCATCAATAATTCCAACAGGTTCTTGATCAATGGGCATGGGAATGGCATAAGTTGCGTGATAATAAACTCCGCACTATAAAAAGTAGTATCAATCCCTGGAGTACTTCAACAAGCACTAAAAGGAGGGATGAAGTGTTAATATGCCGCCTTAGACTTGACCACACAAGGCTAACACACCTTCACCTGATGAAAAAGGAAGAACCTCCAACCTGCACTGCTTGTGGAGTAGAACTGACAGTGGCACACATACTTACTGAGTGTAGAAGGTATGAGGACATCAGAAAGTCCCTTGGTATATCAGAAGTACTATCCGAAATACTAGGGGATAATAGCAACTCTATAAAAAAAACTCTTAAAATTTTTAGTAATTGCTGGTTTAAATAAAGAAATATAATAATATAGGACTTCAACATATGGGCACACAAGGCAGTGAGTTAAGTATTTATATATCAAATTGATTATAGCCAAATACTGCTGTGTTTTTTTGTTATTTGCCACAGAATTGGGGATAAAGAAAACTAGGAGAGATCCAACAGAAGCGAGGATGACGGAGGGCTGAGAAGTGGATGATTTATCTTAAGAAATGGACTATTGAACAACAGGAAAGAAAATGAAAATAGAATCTCGACCACCTAGGCACAAATAACTCTCCGGAGTTCGGTGCCTATGTACTATATAATAAATAAATAAATAACACAGCCCCTGCGTGACGAATATTTCTTCAGTTGTAAATCTTCACTTGTGGTATTTCTTGTATACTTCCAATCCTTACATCCATAGATATGCACCCCTTTTATGTGTTTCCGAGTCTTAGAATAATTGTTTGTCCTCTAATACTAATACAATTGCCGCCACAACCGTAAAGATACTGTTTTGCCGAGAAGGTCGTTTGCCATAGAGTAGCTTAATGAACGGAATTATATCTTTGGGCAGGGCAATTATAATTCCACTGAAGAATTCGTCTTAATTCCTGCTTTAATACCACCTCAAAGGGAAATTAAGTTGTAAAGTGAAAGAGGAGCTGGGTAGTTGAGGAGTCCTCAATTAAATGAGAGAAGTTACTCGGGGAGGCTTATTAAAGCCTACAACTCTCAAACACTCTCGGGAATATAGTGAAAATGATGCAAACTATACTAAAATGAGTCTTTAGTATGACTATCATCAAGGTATTTGAATATTACTCAATTAGAACTTCAGAGTTTCATATTCATATCAACGTAATTAATGAAATACAGGTATTGTTCACAAATTTCAAAAGATTTGACGATTTTTCCAAGGAGATAAAGAAAATCTCGTTAGTGAAGACTAATGCAGTGCCGTGCATGGTGAACACCACTGATTCTCGTGAGTTATTGTGCTCTGTAATAAGAACGTGAAGTTAACACTGTATATCGTGATTGGTAGTGAAGAATAGTTTCAATGAAATATTTTAGCGATAAAAACGCTCATGTTTTGTGCAGTGATAAAGTTTGGAATATTTAATTTTGCAATCCAAAAGAACCGTAGTAATGAACGTCATTGTTATTTTTGTAATAAAGGTAAGAAAAAAAATCAAGATTTTGTTTAAATAACCTATAGATTACCCAAGTATTTTAATTAAAAAAGATTAATATACATATATATTAAGTATTTAACAAAATTATAAGACTAAACCTAAGTGTCCGGTTTTTTTTGCGGTTGAGTTTATATATATAGTTTTGAACGGACCTTATTTTTGCCATCTACTAGGTAGGATCAATTAGAAATTTGAAGAACTTTTTCGAAAATCGTGAAATGAGTACAATCTCAATAGCTGATTTGCTAAAAGCTAATTTTCTTACGATAACCTGTCCCAATAAGCCCAATTAGTGGATGACAATAAATTACATTATGTATGGATTACGGATTCTGCTTGGAATGTGATCATTTCATTTAATTATTCAAATACTATAATTCATCTTTTTCATTTTATTGAAATGGGCTTTCAAACTTACTGAGAAATGAAGAAATAAACACGTTAAAATTTACTTGAAAGTCATTTTATTGAATGGGACTTGCATAACTCATGCCCATTTGAAGATAGGTGTGGGGTGTAAAAGAAAATTGACTGAGAGAGATTTGAAATTCATCTAGAGGAGTAGCAACCACTCAGATTTGAGTAAATGTAAATCCATCGCCATTTACACCCTCCGCTCCTTATTCTGAATCCACGTAAAGTGCATTCGCACCTCATTGCCGGCAGACACGCCATGTTCTATTGTGGTGTACACGGTGTCAATCTCTCGGGCATATAGTCTGGAGGAAGTTACAGCTGGGAGGGGCTACGGTCAGCCATGTAAGTTAAGGCGTTGGTCTGAATCGTTCATTGCAATCCTAGAGTTGATGGTTCGATTCCCGCCTGGGAGAAAGGAATTAATTTAGTCTAGAACTCATTTAGTCCCGACCTGGTTAGAAAGGGGTGTTCACCTGTAGATAATCCGTCCCGACTAGCGGACGTTAATAAGTAACAAAAAGGAAATCTGAGAGATTCAGACTAAACGTCATTATTAAGTACCATTACTGAGGTAGCTTTGCTTGGGGAATATTTCCATTGACTAGTGAGAGTGTACTTTAGTCATCGCATAGCTATAATAACTCTTTCCATTTAAATTTACTGTATTCCTACTTACATTTAGCAGTTTTCCCTGAAGGGACTTCAGCTATTGAGGTTGTACTCATTACGAAATTTTTGAAAAAAATTCTTCGATGTCCATCGATGCTAAACAAGAGATAACGAAAATGAGGTTCGTTCAAAATTATATATATATATATATATATATATATATATATATATATATATATATATATATACCCGGCTCAGATACCCGGCTTCACCCGCGAATTGATTTGAGGCTGAATGGTGATGGTATTTTTTTGGCAAGGCTATACTTTGCACAATATTTTGACATTTACCCTTCCCAGTGTTTAGGGTTAATACCCGTCGTTTCTGCGGATTTGTTAATAATAAAATTAATTTTTTTATGTAAGACTTCACTGTCCTCCATATTGTCATATTTCCCGTTTCCTGTGCATTATGCATAGATTTAAATTATTAAGGACAAAATATTATAATAATATATTATAATTTGAACTAATTTTTCCAGGTGAGGTACCTGGTAGTTCATATTGAAAAGAATTGTTGAGCAAATTTCTCTAAAAAACAAAATAAACAACTTTTATTGTGTGCATATTTGCCAAAACCCCAATAGGAAACGAAATATCACTATTGTTAATTTCACTCCTCCATTATAACTCCCACTCCTGCCCGTCCCTAGAAATGTTAGTATGGCTTATTATAAGGAAGGCGTTAGTGCTAATGCACATACCGAGTTTGGTTTAGTTCGGTTGAGTTTTTTGCGCCAATAAAAATTGTTGACTTTCGCAGCAGTTTTTAACGTATAACTCATTCTCTCTCCCCCCCCCCAAACCACCACAATTTTAGGAGCAATTTATATTGTACAATATTGAAGTATTGAAATACTTTATTTTATTACTCTGGAAATACGATAAGTGTGAAGGAAAACAATTTATTTGAGAGCTGTTCCTTTTATCGACTGAATAAGACGAGCCTAGCTGAGGAGGTGCGGCCCTTCACTTCAGAAGTCTCTCGATATTCCCACCCCCTTTCCAATATCCGCCATGTTTCGATCCTTCATATACCAATATCCGCGCTGTTTCGATCTTTCATATTGGATGGATCCGCTGTCTGTTCACATTGGCTAATGTTCTCAGGCTGTCTCACCTTGTCAAGCTCCCTCCAAGATTGGATATTATATCAGATTGTAGAGTGGAGATATCATATTGGATAGGAGAATAAGCCAGGAACCAATAGGGCTCATGTCAACCTGCTACCTGTCGTAGAAAAAGTCCGTCGCGCATGGGCTGCGTAAACTAAGCAGATTTCCCACTGGAGGGTTCACAATAGATAAATCTACATACAGGTACCACCACCGTGAATGTTAAGGAAATAAATACAAACGGTAATAAGAAGTCTTTCAGTAAATGTACAAGTTAACAAAATCCACAACACAAAGCGTCTGCATTGTAAATAAACAGGACATCAAACTTATAGTTACAATTATTTTAGACCGGAAAGGTGAACAATTAATGAAATATATCTGAATATAACATCTTAATTTTATTGAAAACTATTTACTACAGCTAGTGGAGTAGTTTGAATTGAATCAGAATAATTTCTATCTCAATCACTCAGATTTTAGAAATCCAAGAACAAAAAAAAGGGGGGTCAACAGAACAAATACGTTCTACTGACCCCCTTGTACCTCGTTTAATAAAGGTTTGTTGAAAACAATATTTGGTATTTAACCTCGTAATGAAGTGGTTCATGATGTAGAATCTTATTATTAATATAACACAAATAGGAGTGGGGGTTCACTGAAAGCTTAAAACTATAAAATCCAAATATTTCGGCAAATACTCATTATACAGAAAATATTTATAAAACATTATATATACTAAATTTAATTTGCAATAAGATTGTCCCCATAAAATTTTTCAATCCGACTTATAGTAACAAAGATATTTCAAATTTTCTAAATTCCTCCCCTCTAACCCCCCCCCACTACCCTTGGTCCGATTTCAGCCGTTAACGAACTCGATATTTTTTTTTTCATATAACCACAAAATATCGAGCTTGGTAACGATTAAACAATAATTGGGGCCACTAGAGCGGTGACAGACAAATATATATATATATATATATATATATATAGTTTTGAACAATCCTCATTTTCGTCATCTCCTGGGCAGGATCGAATGGACATTTGAAGAAAAATTTCGAAAATCACGTCTTCAGTACGACCTTAACTCTCCAATTCCTATATTGCATTCACGATTGTAACTTTGTTTCCCACTTAGTTTTTCCATATGCTATGCATCCAAATTTATGGAAAAAAAAAAGTGTTTTCAAAATTATAGCTAATTTTAGCCACGATTGTTTGAGTAAGTATTTTGTGTTTTTCTCCAGTTTTTTTTTGATAAACCCGGTTGGAAGCAGTAACTATTTCATTAATAATAACAAAAAAACAAAAAAAAAAGCGAGTTCAAAAAAGCGAGGCTGCTCTGATCAGACTTGAAAACATGAAGGTAACTGATTTTGGAAGGTTATACTCATTCGTGAGAGCATTCTAGTGGCTTGGGCAGGTTGTGGCACGTTCTATAGATACTGAAGTGTGCTTGAAGGGCTTTAAAGATAAATAAACGAGTTGCAACATTTAAAAAGAAAAGAAAAAA
The DNA here is from genome assembly GCA_019009955.1 of Riptortus pedestris. NCBI lineage: Eukaryota > Metazoa > Arthropoda > Insecta > Hemiptera > Alydidae > Riptortus > Riptortus pedestris. The sequence goes on from CM032232.1 coordinate 10,833,317, forward strand.
AAGAGGTTGCACCCTGGAGGGTGCATTAGGAACTGAAGAGTTAATAGCTGATTTCACTTAAAGGAAATCTTGTTTATCTCCAGAAGAAATTTGCGTGTATCTCGTATAATAAATGTCTTTTGAAAGCAATATTTGGTATTTAAGCTTCGAATGATGTGGTTTATTACATAACCGAGTATTGTTTATTTAACATAAGTAGAAGTAGGGGTTTGCTGAAGGCTGAAAACTGAAAAATTCAAATATCTCGGTTAATATTCAAGATAGATAGTATATGTATATAACAATATTTATAGTGTATTTAATTTGTTATATGATTGATCTTTGCATTTTTTCGATCCGATGTATAGTAACGGAAATATTTCGAATTTTCAAAATTCTCCACCTTTAAACCACCCCTCCCCCTGGTCCCACTTCAGCCGTTAACAAACTTGGTCATTTCTTTTATATAAAACGACTAGATATTGAGTTTGGTAACGTTTAAACAATAATTTCGACCGCTAGAGCGGAAACAGACAAATATATATATATATATATATATATATATATATATATATATATATATATACAGTTTTGAACAATCCTCATTTTCGTCATCTCCTAGGCAGGATTGAATGGACATTTGAAGAAAAATTTCGAAAATCACGTCTTCGGTACGACCTCAATAGCTGATTTCACTTAAAGGGATTCTGCTAAACGTCCGTCGCGTAGAGGCTGCGTGAACTAAGCAGATTTCTCTATCTACTGGTATAACACATTTGCGACCTGACCCCAACACGTGTTATCTATTTATATGTAAAAACACGATGAGTAAAAGGGGAAGAGGGTTACTGAAGCCAGATATCAAGAAAGCACGAATAACACTCTTAACGAATAACAGTTGTAGACCATCAATAGCTCTGCAAGGTTCGTCTGATTCCAGCCAATAACAAATATGATCTTGAGTGTTGACTGGAACGGCTAAATATTGAGCATGATATAGATCAAATAAACATTATCGAAAAAGAAAGAAAATTCTTTATTTATCACAAAACGCAATTGCATGTGTCTCACAAATCAATAGTTCAATGAAAACCATATTTGGTATTTAACCCTTGAATGAAGTGGTTCACGATAACAACTTATTGTTAATATGATATGAGAAGGAGTGGGGGTTTACTGAAGGATTAAGGGAATATATGACAACATTAATAGACAATTAAATTTAAAATTAGCCTTAGTTGCAAAAAGTGGACGTTAATAAATAATAATAATAATTTAAAATAATATTAGATCTATAAATCTATTTCGAACCGACGTATAATATCGGAAATATTTAGAATTTCGAAAATCCCCCCTCTAAACCCCCTTTTCTCCCCCTGTCCGATTTCATCCGTTAACGAAGTTGATGGATGGCTTTGCATGAAACGCTTATAAATAAATAAATAAAATTGCGACCGCTAGAGCGTTAACATATACGTATATATCTATATATATATATATATATATATATATATATATATATATATATATACTAGCTCAGATACCCGGCTCCGCCCGGGAATTCATTTGAGGCTGAATGGTGATGGTATTTTTTAGCAAGCTTTACATTGCACAATATTTTGACAATTACCCGTCCCAGTGTTTAGGATTGATACCCGTCGTTGCCATGGATTTACTAATAATAGAATTATTTGTTCGATAAGGCTTCACTGTCTTCAATATTTTTATATTTCCCGTCTCTTATACATGTAAATATATTGAATTTTTATTTCAGGCCTCCCTTATAACCCCCCTCCCGTTCGAACCTAAAAATGTTAATATAACTTATAATCATGGAAGAATTAATGCTAATTGACATACCGAGTTTTGTTAAGTTTGGTTCAGCCGTTAGTGCCCAATAAAATTGTTGGCTCCCGCTAAAGTTTTAACGTATAACTCATTTATACTTAGGTATACGACAAAAGTGTATATAACAAAAGTTACTCCAAATAACAAAATAAACAACTTTTGTTATGCTTATATTTGCGGAAAAACCAATAGGAAACGAAATATCGCTATTTTTAATTTCAGGCTTCCCTTATAACCCCCACTCCTGCCCGTCCATAGAAATTTTGGTATGGCTTATTATAATGAAGGCCTCACTGCTAATACACATACCGAGTTTTATTTAGTTCGGTTGAGTCTTTTTTGGCAAATAATATTGTTGACTCCCGCTATAATTTTTAGCGTATAACGCATTTAAACTTTGGTATACGACAAAAGTATATATAACAAAAGTTACTCTAAATAACAAAATAAACAACTTTTGTGATGTGCATATTTGCCGAAAAACCAATAGAAAACGAAATATCGCTATTTTTAATTTCAGGCTTCCCTTATAACCCCCACTCCTGTTCGTCTCAGAGAAAATTAATATAGCCTAAAGTCTAAGTTGGGTTAGTAGTAATATACATACCAAGTTTCATAAAATTCGGTTCAGCCGTTTATGCGTGAAAAGGTAACAAACAAACAAACATACACGAAAGAAACAAAATGCAGTTATGGTGTCTATGACATGTGAAACGAAAAGTTATCGTGAAATTTCGCGAAAAAAATCAATATATATATATATATATATATATATATATATATATATATATTTTCTTCCTGAAGTAACCCTACAGGAAGAGTTTATTAACCACATTTCCCGTACATCCATTTGTATATGCTGTGTGCTTGATCATAACAATTTTTTTAACAATGCTAATAAAATAAAATGTTTGTAAAATAAAATTATTTACAACATAAAGAAAAAGAAAAGAAAAAGAAAAAGAAATTTAGGTTTCAACGGTGAATAAATAATTAATTTAACTCTATTTCAGTTTTAAATAGTTCAGGTAGTAATACATTTCTTCAGCAAATTTTTGTAATTGTTTATTATTTTTATAAAATAAAAGTTTTTCCTGATTAAAATAAGTTGTTCCGTGTACTGTTAACAATTGTGTCAAGTAATAGTCTGTTGATGGTAATTTTTGTCCTAAATACTCTTTAATGTCTGTAATAAATAGTTTTAGATCTTGCCCTTTCGTAGTCGTATACCATTTCTGTTGCCATTTATTAATGGAGTCATTAAGAAATTATTGTTATTGTTTCAGTGTTCTGGAATTTTGGTATCTTTTGAGGCTGATTTTGCTGATGAATCAGCTAGATAGTTTCCAAAATGCCCTTTGACACAGCAAAAGTGTACAATTTTGAACAGACCTCGTAGTTGGTATCTCCTAGGTAGGATCGATGGACGATTGAGTAAATGTTTCGAAAATCACGTCATGAGTACGACATCAGTAACTGATTCACTATAACGGAAATCTGCTAATATAAAAATTCCGTCACGCAAGGGCTTCGTAAACTAAGCAGATTTCCCATGCGAAGTTTAACAGTAGAGAATTTTCAGGAGAGAAACAGCGAAACAGTTACGAAAAATGCGGAACTAGCTTTTGGCGGGAAACTCACTCTCGTCCGTTATCTGCCCACACTTAATAAAAATGCAAATATCTCGGTTAATATTCAAGATAGAGAATAAATGTATATAACAATATTTATAGTAAACTGTATTTACAATAGGATTGATTCTATACAATTTTTCGATCCGACGCATAATAATAACGGAGATATTTCGAATTTTCAAAAAATATTGTCCGATTTCAGCCGTTAACGAACGTGATCTTTCTTTTTACATTAAACGACTAAATATCTAGTTTGGTAACGATTAAACAATAATTGCGACCGCTAGAGCGGTAACAGAAATATATATATATATATATATATATATATATATATATATATATATATATATATACAGTTTTGAACGGACCGGTATGTATCGATAAGCAGGATTGACGGACATTTGAAGAAAAATGTCGAAAATCGCCTCATGAGTACGACCTCAAACGCTGATTTCCCTTAAGGGGAATCTTCTAAAATGAATTACATTTACCAATCTAAATTATTTTTCCCCATTTGGTTATTTGATGAAGAGTGAAAATCGCTCCAATCGCGTGGCAACAACCAATATTTGATTAAATATTGAATATTAATTATTTTAATTCTATTAACAATGCATACTCTCAGACAGTTTCCATTTGGATACACGTTTCTATACGTCTTGTATACACGATTGTCTTGCACGGCACCAGCTGTTGTTGGCTTGCTTTGCTGTAATTCTGCTAATGGTCCCCATTGTTGTTTTGTTCCCGTGTTTTTTTCCCTCATTTTTCAGAGCAGTCGTCCATGGAGGGTCATTAAACAGTATTCCGGTGCCCTTAAACCCTAGTTTCTGAGAGATTTTTTTCATTTCCCTTAAAAATATCCCACGAAATATGAAAAGAAAACGTATCCTTAATAATCTTCCTCTGTACTAATATGTTTTCGAAGCTACTCGATTTTTACTTAATTTATATTAACCTTTCCTTCTATGCCACAACTCAGAAAGCTTAATGGATTATTTAAGTGTTTGACATCACAATAAATGGGAAGAATACTGTTGAATAATAAGTTCACATGTACTTTTCGTTTATTACGAACGCCTCTAATTTATTGTTCAAAATATAAACATGTAGGAAATCAGCTATTGTGGCCTGTACTCATGACGGGAGTTTCGAAATATTTCCTATAATATCCAAGGATCCTACCTAAGAGACTGCAAAAATTAAGTCCTTTCAAAATTATATATATTTACCTGTTTCCACTCTAGTGGCCACAATTTTCTTCTTGTCGTAAGCAAATTTGATGTAGAACCCAATATTTTATGTAAAACAAAAGAACAAGTTCGTTAACGGCTAAAATCAGAGCAGGGAGAGGAAGGGTTAAAAGGGGGGCAATATAGAAAATTCGTAATATCTTCATTATTATACGTAGGATAGAAAACATGTATACAACCGATCTTATTGCAAAATAAATTACCTATAAAAACTGTTATGTAAATATTTTCTCTATCATGAATATTAACCGAGAAATTTGGATTCTGTAGGTTTCAGCGTTCAGTAAACCTCCACTCCTACTCATGTCATATTAACAAAAGCAGGGGCTGCGTAAACTAAGCAGATTTCTCACGTGAAGTTTTACAATAGGGAAATCTGCCTAATAACAACAGTAGGAGTAAGAAACCTCTAAACCTAAAACATTATTTAGGGCGTAATAACCCAGTAGTTTCTAGCCCCAAAAAACAGTTAAGCTAACCTCTAAACCTATTCACGAGGGACGAATAATTAAGGAAACGCCCGCCAGAGCTCTCGGCGGAAAGTCCGAACATAGCCTACTGGTGACCACACGCAGAATACAAATGCAAATATCTCCGTTAATATTTAAGATACATAATAAATTTATTGAACAATATTTATAGTAACTTTAATTTTCAGTTAGATTTATTTTATAAAATTTTTCGATCCGACGCATAATTACGGAGATTTTTTGAATTTTGAAAAATCCCCCCTCTAAACCCCCCCTCCCACTGGTCCGATTTCAGCCATTAACGAACTTGATCTTCCTTTTTACGTAAAACGATTAAATCCCGAGTTTGGTAAAGAACAAACAAGACTTGCGACCGCTAGACCTTTAACAGACAAATATATAAATAGATATATAATTTTGAACGGACCTCATTTTCGTCATCTCCTGGGTAGGATCGATGGACATTTGAAGAAATTTTTCAAAACTCGCATCATGAGTACGACCACAATAGCTGATTTCCCTTAAGGGAAATCTGCTAAAACGCTGTTATGTCATGAACCAATATATACTAAGCTTAAATACCAAACATTGTTTTCAAACAGACCTTCATTATGTGTGTTACGTCCAAATTTGTTGGGTGTTTTCTCGAAACTGTTTATACGATTTTTACCATTGTTATTCACTGTGATCGGGGATGGAATAGTGGAGGTGTACTGGAGAGATTCGAAAATTCTAAATATATGCTTTATTACGAGTCCTTTCGTTAAATGACGTATAACCAATTTTGTTAAACAATTGATGGTCTTCAATTGCTGTTCTATGGATTTTTTCGTAACTCAACTACTAATCGAGTTATTGGTAATTGCATGTTTGTGCCCTCGGGGCCCCTCCACATTCTATTCAATGGGTTTTTTTATACATAGATATAGGGAATTTAGGGTGAGATGAGATCTATAGTTTCCTGGACAGGCACGTTGGGAATCTGGGTAGTTAACGCAGCCCCTGCGTGAAGGATTGTTTCCAATAGGACTTGACAGGACAAAGAAACATCGTTGTAACTCGAACCAACTATTCGCATTTCAATAAAAGTCCGTCACGCAGGGGCTGCGTAAACTAAGCAGATTTCCCACGTGAAGTTTTACAATAGAGAAATCTGCCTAATAACAACTGTAGTAGTAAGAAACCTCTAAACCTAAAACATTTTTTAGGGCGTAATAACCCAGATTCTCTATCTTGAATATTAACCGAGATATTTGCATTTTTATTAAATGTGGGTCGATAACGGATGAGAATTTCCCGCCAAAAGGTAGTTCGGCCGTTTTCCGTAACTTTTCGGCACTTATATGTGATTTCTCTATTGTATAACTTTACGTGGGAAAATCTGCAAAAATACATTTTGATTAGCAGATTTCTCTCAAGGGAAATCTGGTATTGAGGTCATACTCATGACGCGATTTTCGAAAACTTTCTTCAAATATCCATCGATCCTACCCAGGAGATGACGAAAATGAGGTCTGTTCAAAACTGTATATATATATATATATATATATATATATATATATATATATATATATAGATATATATATATGTTTCTGTGACCGCTCTAGCGCGCGCGATGTTTGTTTTGATCGTAACCAAACTCGATATTTAAACGATTTATGTAAAAGAGAGACCAAGTCGTTAACGGCTGAAATCGGACCAGAGGGAGGGGGGGGTGGCTAAAGGGGCTACAATCGAAAAATTGTAAAGAATCAATCTTATTGCAAATGAAATTTACTATATATATTCTTATATACATTCATTCTCTATCTTAAATATTAACCGAGATATTATCATTATTAAATGTGGGCCGATAACGGATGAGAGTTTCCCGCAAAATGGTAGTTCGGCCGTTTCCTTAACTTTTCAGCACTTATATGGTGATTTCTCTATTGTATAACTTTACGTGGGAAATCTGCTTACTTTACGCAGCCCCTGCGTGACTGACGTTTTGTATAATCCAGTAAGAGAGGTCCACCTCTTCTTAATATTACTAGTTTGCTAAAAAAGACTGATAAAGATTTATTTGTAATGGGGTAAGAAATGCCTGAATTTATTAGCCATTTGACATATATGGCCGTTTCAGATAGAGAGATAAGCCTATTGAGCCATAAATTCCACAGATGATTCGAGTAAATCCGTTAGTATGGCCATAAAGATGAATCGGCTAATAGTCGAAAAGGCTCCATAACTCCTTTATGTGGCATAAGGTGGTCCCGGAAATGTCTTTCCTTTCATGGCCACTTTTCTAAAAGCACCAATCTCACTCAATCTGGAAATTTATGAAGGCATGCGTTTGTCATTATATGGTGCCTTTAGGTTCAATATTTATTTATGTTTTATTTCCTGAGTGGTACAGGGTTGATGACAAGTCATCTTGGTTCTCAGACAGTTTTCTGCAATATCGGTGTACTTTCCGGGTTTTTTTGATCAACAAGCTTGGCGATCTAATTTTGTTCTTTCCCGGACTACCATTGGTATACGATCCAAAACTCTGTTTGGTACCAACTCTCCTAGATTTTGGCAATCAAGCTTGGCGATATAATCTAAGTCATTCCCGAATTACCTTTGGTATACCATCAAAACATCTGTTGGGTGCCAAACTCTCCGGGTTTTTTGATCATCAAGCTTGGCGATCTAATCTAACCATTTTCCGGATTACCATTGGTATACGATCCAAAACTCTGTTGGGTACCAACTCTCCTGGTCTTTTGGCAATCAAGCTTGGCGATATAATCTAAGTCATTCCCGAATTACCTTTGGTATACGATCCAAAACTCTGTTGGGTGCCAACTCTCCGGGTTTTTTGGCCATCAAGCTTGGCGATCTAATCTAACCATTTTCCGGATTACCTTTGGTATACGACCCAAAACTCTGTTGAGTACCAACTCTTCTGGTTTTTTGGCCATCAAGCTTGGCGATCTAATCTAAACATTTTCCGGATTACCTTTGGTATACGATCCAAAACTCTGTTGGGTGCCAACTCTTCTGGTTTTTTGCCCATCAAGCTTGGCGATCTAATCTAAACATTTTCCGGATTGCCTTTGGTATACGATCCAAAACTCTGTTGAGTACCAACTCTCCTGGTTTCTTGGCCATCAAGCTTGGCGATCTAATCTAAGTGCATTCCCGAATTACCTTTGGTATACGACTCAAAACTCTGTTGGGTGTTTGGTTTTTTCAAGCTTGGCGATCTAATTTATTCATTATTACCTTTGGTATACGACCAAAATGTTATCCATTCTCTGGGGTTTTGGCCATCAAGGCTTGGCGTCTAATCTCCTTTCCGGTTCACCTTGGTATACGATCCAAACCTCTGTGGTCCGTACCAACTCTCCTGGTTTTTTGGTCATCAAATCTAATCTCTCCGAATTACCTTTGGTATACGACTCATCTATATCTAATGATCTAATCTTTTCATTCCCTATACCTTACCATTGGGTGTCATTACGATCCATAATAACTCTGTTCGTATACTAATCTCTGGTCTTGTTTTGGCTATCAAGTTGCGCATAATGTATACGATCAAACCCAAATTCCCTAGGGATTACCATTACCTGGTATACTATGCAAAAATCTGGCGGGTTCTAAACTTTCTCATATACAACACCAAAAAGCTACTCTTATCAATAACACAGATGCCTGGCTCAACCTACATCACATTATAATCATCAGATGATCTTTCTGTAGCGTCATCTGTTCTGCACGTCGACTTCTCCAGACACTTCCTTTAAGACGCACTTCCAAGACACGTAGCACATTCCCATTGTGAGAATCAGTGTCGTAGACGGCTATGGACCAAGTCAACATATTTCATGCCTCTAACATTCCATTACAAAAGAATTTACTCATTTGAAAGGTAGATTATTAAATTAAGATTGCATATGAACGTCTTTTCGATCCGACTCATTATTATTCAGTGGAGTTTACCTCTCATACGGGAATCTAGGTTTGTGCCTTATAAACGTAGACCGGGACAGTGGATCGGTTAGTTTCGCTGTTGTAGTATGTTTTATACAGTTTCTATATTACAGAATGGATTTCATATTTCATACAGGATCCTAGATTTGTGGTTTATTCACATACCCTGAGACTGAGGGGCGGTATATTTCGTTGATATAGTATGTGTTATCCAGTTGGTAGAATTTACCTTTCATACGAAGATCGGTTGGTATTTTTCCATTGCTAAACACTTCTCCACAGAATTTGCTGTTTAATATATATTTTTTTTTATTTTTTACAGTATACTGCATTTACTGTTGTCATTAGCGGTAGATATATCTATGTTCCTTGGAACAAATATGTTTCTGTTAAAAATGGAAAACGCCTTTTGATGTATTCTTCACTATCTCCAAAGAGTTCTCTTAAGGTTTAAGGTTCAAACCTTAAGAGAACTCTTAAGGTCTTGGAAGATTGTATTTCTTGCAACTAAGAAAAATATATGAATCAGAAAGATTGACATTACAACAATAGTAGGTTGGTGGGAACAAACCTTAAATAAAGAACTATGTGTTAATTTTGTGTGTCAAATCCTCTTTTCTGATTTCTATGTTTTCAGTATTCCAGGGCCGGAGTAATTTCTTTAATTTTTTGTCTTGTTCTTCGACTCGCCTGACAAACATCCAGGTTTGTCGTTTGTATACTTAAGCCGAGACACTGGATCGGTTAGTTTCGCTGTTGTAGTATGTGTTGTACAGTTTCTATATTACAGAATGGATTTTGACTTTCATACAGGGTCCTAGATTGTGGTTTATGCACGTACAGTTGTCAGGGACAGTTGATTTCGTTGTTTTAGTACCAGCTGGCAGATAACATAGTGAATTTTCTATTTCATACAGGATCCGAGGTATGTGGTTTATAATCTTATACCGGAGCAGGGGATTTCGTTGTCGTAGTACGTGTTATCCTGTTGGGGAATTATATAGTGGATTTTCTCCTTCGTCCAGGATACCAGGTTTGTGATTTATTAGCGTCTGACACAGTGGGCCGGTTACTTTCGCTGATCTAGTGTGTGATACCCGATTTGTATATTACACAATGGATTTTCTCTTTCTCTTTCTCTTTCGTTGTATTAGGTAGTGCGTGATATCCACTTTGTAGATTACTGAGTACATTTTCTCTCTTATACAAAATCCCATGTCTGTGCTTATTAGGGTACACCGGGATAATGGGCCGGTTAATTTCGTTGTTGTAGTGTGTGTGATCCACCTTTTAGATTACTAATTGTGAGTGATTTTAGCAGATTTCCCTTAAGGGAAATCAGCTATCGAGGTCGTACTCATTACGGAATTTTCGAAAAATTTCTTCAAATGTCCATCGATCCTAGCCAGGAGATGACGAAAATGAGGTCCGTTCACAACTATATATATATATATATATATATATATATATATATATATATATATATATATATATATATATATATGTCTGTTACACCTCTAGCGGTCGCAATGTTTGTTTGAATCGGTACCAAACTCCATATTTAGTCGTTTTATGTAAAAAGAAAGATCAAGTTCGTTAACGGCTGAAATCGGACAAGTGGGAGGGGGGGGTTTAGAGAGAGTGATTTTCGAAAATTCGAAATATCTCCGTATACTATAAGTCGGATCGAAAAATTGTCCGGAATCCATCTTATTGCACATTAAAATTGCTATAACTATTTTTATATTACATTTATTCACTATCTATGAATATTAACCGAGATATTTTGCCTTTGTAATCTGCGTGTGGTCACCAGTAGGCTATGTTCGGACTTTCCGCAAGCCGAGAGCTCTGCGGCCGTTTCTATAACTATTCGTTCCTCGAAATAGGTTTAGAGGTTAGGTTAAACCCCCTTGTTTTTTTTTTTTTTTTTTTTTTTTTTTTGGGGCTAGAAACTACTGGGTTATTACGCCCTAAATAATGTTTTAGGTTTAGAGGTTTCTTACTACTACAGTTGTTATTAGGCAGATTTCCCTATTGTAAAACTTCTCGTGGGAAATCTGCTTAGTTTACGCAGCCCCTGCGTGACGGACTTTTGTAGATTAGTGAGTGGACTTTCTCTCTCTTACAAAATATTAGGTTTGTGGTTTATAAACGTACTCCGGGAGAGTTTACCGGTTACATTTGCTGTTGTTGTGTATGCAATCCACTTTGTAGATCTCTGAGTTGATTCCTTTCATACACGGTTCTAGGGTTGTGGTTTATAAGTGACACAGACTCACTGTGGATATCATTGTATTATGTGTAATGCCGAGGCTAGATTACAGACTCAAGTTTCCCTTTCATATGCAAATTTGTGGAGTAATTAAATCTCTCATTTAAAATAGGCTTAGCGCCAATTAAATTTCCTTGGCAACTCTCTTGCATTTCTGACGTATTTTCGTTTCATCTACAAAGTGTTTACTTGACATTCAAATAATCTGTTTCTTATTCCTAATTGTATTGATTAGAGACGACTTTATATCAAACAAAAAGAAATACTAATAATATAGAGAATTTATAAAACATAGAGGAATTAAACTGACCTTTCTTCATTTTATCAACCGAACAATATGTATACAAGATATTTGCATTTTAGCAGATTTTCCCTAAGGAAAACCAGCTATTGAGGTCGTACTCATACGACACGATTTTCAAAAAATTTCTTCAAATGTCCATCAATCCTAGTCAGGAGATGACGAAAATTAGGTCCGTTCAAAACTATATACATATATTAACCGTGATATTTGCATTTTTTAGTTTTCGGTTTGCAGTAAACCACCACTCCTACTGATGTCATATTGACAGTAAGGTGATATATTATGAAGCACATTATTCGAAACCTAAATATCAAATATTGTTCACATTGAACATTTACGCTTTTAGGAAATTCAAGTACCTGGCGCACGTGGAAAATCGGCTTAGTTAACGCAGCCCCTGCGTAACGGAATTTTTTAGTATTTGGCTTTCAGTAAACGCTCATTCCTACTACATATTTTCAAATAACAATAAACTGCTATATTATGAAGCACATTATTTGAAGCCTAAAGACGAAATATTGTCTTTATTGGACCTTTACGTTTTGAGATAATTGTAAATACGTAATGCACCAAGCAGAAAGTTGCTTAGTTAACGCAGCCCCTGCGTGGCGGACTTTTTATATTATCTTAGTGCTATTCAATCATAAGTACATTATTTTGTTATTATTATAAAGGCCTGTTTTAATTTCGAAATCATATTTTTTGAATGATCTTCTTAAATATTTAATTAATTTAGATCTATATTTAACCAGGTAACAACGTAATTGTGACCTAATATTATCAGCAGTTTCTGTTTTTTCGAGCAAGCTAGTAACACTTTTTTATATTTATTACCTTTTTACGCGATTAAATATATACCACAATTAACTCAATGTATAAAAAGAAAAAAAATTGTTGACAATGAATAATTATTTCATAGGATTATTTGAAGATTAACACAAAGGCCGAAATGTTATAATGAACTGAATATAAATTTCATTGGGATCGAGAGATGTATACTTGGTTATTTCGTATTTGTATTTAAGTGAACCCCAAAAAAAATTTAAAAAAAAACTGATTTAAATTATATTTCTGATTAAGAGGCATAAAAATAAGCAAAATAAGAATTTAAATGATGCTTAAGAATCACAAGAATGATAGCGTACTATAATGTTTGCCAAAGAAAGTGTTGTCTTATTGGTGAGTGATAAGGGCAATGACAGAAGGGAAGCATGTAAGGGACGATATACTGAAACTTTAATGAAAACAATATTTGGTATTTAACACTTCAAATAAAGTGTTTCAAAGCGGAAAGGGATAGATTAGGAACACATTTTTATTTACTCTTCAACAGTAAAATTTCTCATTTATAAGTCGCCTGCCTGACCCTCACGGGAAAATAATGGGCCCAGACGGGAAGTGTAGTTGTAAACATTGAAGCCTGCCACAAAAAAATACTATCCTCACTCATCCTTGATTTCCCGAGTGAAGCTGGGTGTACCATAGCTAATATATATATATATATATATATATATATATATATATATATATATATATATAATTTTGATCGGACCTCAATTTTGCATGATCTGCGTGACGGAATTTTATTTATGTAAAGAAAAGCTTTTGAAGGAATGTAGTGTGATAAATTGTATACTGCTCCATTATATTTTTTACTAGCTGACACACCCGGCTTCGGCGGGAAATCATTGACTGCGTTGCTCGAGGCGTCAGAATAACGATTTTGGCTTTATTATGCACAATATTCTTTTACTTCCCGTCTCAAGCCTTTTGCTTACTATTTATTCTAGTAACTAATTAATAATTACGGACAGCATTGTTTATTATACTTCGTTGTACGGCAAAAGTTTATACGCATAACAGAAGTTACTCTAAACAACAAAATAAACCAACTTTTTTTATCAAGGAAGAATAAAAAGGTTAAAAAAAGGTCCTTCTGTTATGTTCATGCTTGCCAAAAAGCCAATACGAAAAACCAATAGGAATCGACATATCGCTATTTTTAATTTCAGTCCTCCCTTATATCCCCCAAGACTCAGAGAATATTAATATAGCCTAAGTTGGTATAGTAGTAATATATGTACCAAGTTTCATAAAATTCGGTTAAGCCGTTTATGCATGAAAAGGTATAAAAACAAACAAATAAACAGACACCAAAGCCAAAAATTGCATATATCGTGTCCTAAGGTACGTGAAACGAAAAAGCATCGTGAAAATAAAATTAAGACGCATAAAAACGAACAAAACAAGAATTTAAAGAACCCTTAACTATTACAAGAGTGTCAACGTGTTAATATTGTTAGCATAAAAGACTTGTTCTGTTATCAGTGAGTGATAAGGAGATTGTGAGAGGGTAAGCATGTAATGAGCTTCAATACTGAGAGTGGTGTACTTACATTGGATACGAGTGGGCGACTTGATGGCCGACGGGGTGGGGGTAGGAGTGGGGGTAGCTATGCTCCTACAAGAATCCCTCACTCCTAGTTTGTGGTCCGATTAGTACAGAATTAGAAACAGTTCATCTCCAAGCCGCTTTTAGCCACACCTCTCGCAAAGTTTAAATTACATCACAAAAGAGATATACAAACAATATATACCTCTTTGTCTATTCCTGTTTTCGATCCTTTCATTCAGGTTTAGAACAATTAGCAGGTAATTTGCCAACAGTAGAGCTACAGAAGTGTAAAAATAAAATTAGCCATGAGATGATGAAAACTTCCGTCACGCAGGTGCTGCGTAAACTAAGCAGATTTACCACATACTGGTATAACACGTAACACCTTAATTATGACGTTATCACTCAAAGAAATTGCACGTATCTCGTATAAAAAGGGCTCTTGGAAAAAATATTTGATATTTAAGGTTCGAATGAAGTCGTTCACGACACTACAGCGTATTACTATTCAGACATGAGTAGGAGTGGAGGTTTAATGACGCCAGAAAATTAAAAACTTCCAAATCTTGGTTAATAGTCAAGAAAAATAATGAATACATATAACATGCATATATAGACAACTAAATGTGCAATAAAATTGCTTCTACACAATTTTTTGATCCAACTCATAATTATGGAGATACATCTAATTTTCGAAATTCTCACCTCTAAATCTCCCCCCCACCATACATACAGCTCGATTTCAGCCATTACCCAACTTTTTCTTTAGTTTTTCATAAAACCCTAATATATCGAGTTTGGTAACGATCAAACAAAATTGCGACTCTCAGAGCGGCAACAGACATGTATAGGTGTGTGTGTGTGTGTGTGTGTGTGTGTGTGTGTGCGTGTATATATATGTCTATCTATAGACATATATAATTTTCAACGGACCTCATTTTCGTCATCTCCTAGGCAGCGTTTCGGTCATTGTGGCCATCATTAAATTGTCCATACATTATAAATACTTTTCTTCTTTATGAGAAGTATGATCATCTCTTTGTCAACCTCAATATAATTACTCATAAAAGCCAAACTATTTGACTCATGTCGACATTTGGGTAGATATCCGCATACTTGGTTATTAGTTATATTATTATAATATTATATATTATGTGTATATGTATTACCCAAAAAAAAACTAAAAAAAAAACTGTATCATATTATATTTCATCATATTTATATCATAAAAACAAGTAAAGCAAGAATTTAAACGACGCTTAACTATCATTAGAGAGTAAACGTAGTAATTGCAGAAAAATAATTTAATGAACGCAATACTCAAGGTTTCATGAAAATAATTTTTTTTAATTTAAGCTTCAAATAAAGTGATTCAGGATATACCAGCTTATTGTTACTATGATGTGAGTAGGAGGGGGTTTATTTACTAGAGTGTAAAAATATTGAAATATGATATTTCAAATTTTTGAAAGCTCTACCTTTAACCCTCTAGTGCATAGTGTTGCATATCTGCAACATATTCTTAAAATTCATGCTAGTGCTGTTCTCTTGAATTATTAGTGAGTGAACTTGTGTTGTAGACATTCTACAACATTCACTGAAGACCATATAGATCTCTTTTAGATTCTAATAGGTCCCAACAGGTAAGTGCAAGCCTCCTTTTGTCTCAGAATCTCATATCAGGTCTAGCAGCTATCAGTGCAACATTCAACTTCTATTTTTTCTGATTTGGAGTTATTTTTGCGGTTTGAAAAAAATATTCTTATCATTATTGAAGTAAGTACAATGTATTAAAGCAATAAGAGTAATTATAAAATAAATATTATTAGTGTCAGCCCAAATTATAGTTATGTAGCACATATGCAACATCATGCGAATCGATACTATTTTCTTTCCTTCTTATTTTTAGATGTCTGAGGAATTTATTATTTCGAAAAACGATGGAAGGAGAACAAGAGTTACTCCAAATGAAGTAATAAGTGTGATTAATTTCCCAAACAGCAGTGAGGGAACGATTTCGCCTGAGAGTGAAGAAATTGACCAACTTGTTCCACTACCCGATGATGTCCTCCTGGAACGACCTTTTGACTTACTGTGGGGTGCCAGAAACACCCACAGTCAAAAACGAAGCTCCTTTTACTTCAGAGAGTAAGCTTGAATCTTGTTAGATACCACAAAATATCAACGGGTAAGATAAAACCAACTAATTATTATTGGAAGAAGGAGCACTTGCAATTGACAGATGATAAGATATGTTTCAAGGGGGACAGCTTATTGGCAAAAAATGTTTTTGAGTTTCTGGGCGATCGGAAACACCGAAAAGAGGTCGACCATCTGGAGAAAGAGAAGAAGAGAGAAGCAGCTAAGAAAAAAGAAATGTGCATCTGCTAGGCCCAGTACTGATATAAGAAAAGACGGAGCGGATCACTGTCTTCAATGGGACAGTAAATGCAATCAATGCAAGATGTTGGGTTGCAATGGGTTCACTTATGTGAAATGCAAAAAATGCAATTTAAATTTATGTTTTAATAAAGATAAAATCTGCTTTTATTTTATAAATAAGTGTGACGGGTAAATTTACTATTTATATTTCTATAAGTTCCTTTGATGTAAATGTATTTAAAATTTAGCTCTTATTTACTTTTTTATTAAATATAGATGTTTTATAAACATTATGACTTTGTTTATGTTTCTTTTCAGCAATTAAATTTGGATTATTATACTTATAAATTTTGTGAGCAATCCCATCCTCCTCCTATCTTCGGGCACTTATTTGCATGATGCACATCTGCAACATACTTAAAAATGCTAATTAAAACTATAAAAGTTGAAAAATATTTTTTAAATTAATTTTTCTACGCTATTGATACCAGGATAACACAAAAAAATTATTTTACTAAAATTAAAAAAATCATGCATTAAAGGGTTAACCCACCACTCCCACTGGTCCGTTTTAGTTATACATATAACTCATATCAAAAAAAATATCAAGTTTAGTAACGATCATACAAAAATTGCTACCTTTGTAACGTTAACATACAATGATATATTTTAACACATTTTTCGAAAATCGAGATTTCAGTACGACTTAAACAGCTGATTTGCCTTCACGAAAATATGCATTATTCAGATGATACAATAATTTACCGGGCTTAGTTCTCAGGCTAGTTCAAATAAATCCTTTTTCCAGCTTTATTCCACCCATGTGTGCTGTAGGTATAAGACTAGATGCATAGAAAAGTATAAGGGAGCGGCCATCCAGCAGACGTGACAATAGACGAGACCAAGTTGTACTAACGAGACTTAGGATAGGACACTCACATTTAACCCACTCATAGCTGATGACGAGAACAGAAAGAGCTCTCTGCAGAACATGCCATCAACCATTAACCATTAAACACATACTGACTAACTGCAGGAACATTGAATACTTAGAGACTCCACATAACATGTACCAACTTCTTACAGGCGTCAGCCCACATATCGACAATATACTAAATCACCTTAAAAAATTGAATTTGATTTAAAAAAATAACTTCTCTTCTTTTGATTTTGGATAGTGAGAAATTAAATATAATTTGGAACAATTTTAGATAATAGAAATGCACTAGTGTATAGGAATAAAATATTTTTAAAATTTATTTATTTTAATAAGACTATTTTAAATTGTTTTTAATGCTCTTTTTAAGGTAAATCAGCTATTGAGGTCGTACTCATGACTTTTTCATCCAATGTCAAATGTCAAATCGGTCCTACCCAGATGACGAAAATGAGGTACGTTCAAAACTGTATATATATATATATATATATATATATATATATATATATATATATATATATATATATATATATATATTTGGCTGTTACCGCTCTAGCGGTCGCAGTTTTTGTCTTACCGTTACCAAACTTGATATATAATCGTTTTATTCAAAAGGAAAGATCAAGTTCGTTAACGGCTGAAATCGGACCAGGGGGAGAGGGGATTTAGAAGGGGAGAATTTTGAAAATTCAAAATATCTCCGTTATTATGCGTCGTGTGTGTTAAAGTGTATATAACCAATCTTATTGAAAATGTAATGTTCTATAAATGTTGTTATGTACATTGTTTCATTATCTTCATTATTAACCGAGATATGTGCATTTATTAGTTTTCCGCTAATAGTAAATCCCCACTCCGACTAATGTCATATAAACAATAAGCAGTTGTATTATGAAGCACTTAAGTTGAAGCCTAAATACGAAATATATTTCTCATTGAACATTTACTTTTTGAGATAAATGCAAAAAATGTTTGTGGGTGCTCCTGTATAAATAAATAAAAACATAGAAAACTATAACATGGATATGTACTATTATGTCTGTTATTTCTGAAGAAGAGTTATAAATAATAATAATAGTTATAATTCTACAGGATATTCTGGGTTATTATGCCTTACCTCCTGGTGGTGGCAACGTCTCCCCTCTCAACGGCTAGCAGGAACTTCTTCTCGTCCAAGGTGAGCTGTGCCATCTCCTGATGAGGCCTCACCACGTTCTCCTCCTCCATCATCCCGTGGATACTGTGCCTCTGCAAAGACAAACATCACTTTAAGTTCATATCTGAAATTTTTTTTTTGCTTAGTATCGTTAACAAGGAGAGAGCATGGCCTTCCCCACACAGATTTGAACGTAAAATGTTTAGTGTGTAGTACCTAATGAAAAAATCCGTCACGCAGGGGCTGCGTAAACTAAGCAGATTTCCATGTGAGTTTTACAATAGAGAAATCTCCATACTGGTAACACAATACCACCATTATAATAATTATCAACGGGCCTCATTTTCATCATCTTCTCTGTAGGATCGATGGAAATTTGAGGAAATTTTCTAAAAATCTTTCCATGAGTACAACCTCACTAGCTAATTTCCCAATTGGGAAAACCTGGTAAAGCCATCAAGTTGGGGATAATTGAGGTTTCTTTGCCCGTCTAATATTTGAGGAATTTTGGTTAATAAAATATAAGACTATAATTAGAGGCAAATAAAAGAGAGAAAGAGTGTTTAGAAAGCTGACTTTCCTGTTTCTCATTTACGTCAATTCATATTCTATTGCTGCTTTGATTATCTGCCGCTTTGGTACATTTAACTCCGAATGGCCTCGCTTTCCAGTGCCACTAATGAAAGCAGAGAACTACCATTTAGTAGCTGTAATTCCTCTATTATTATCATAATATCAGTCAAAACAGAGCAACCAACACTGACTGAGGAACCCACCGCCATGTCTGCTATATAATAAGGGTTCAGGTGCGCTATGAATATCAGATGAAGCGTCTCAAACAGATAATGACAATACAAACAAATCTAGCGACTGTAATAAATGTTTGGAGTCATTTCTACAAAAGTGATTTCCGTATTTATTTTGGAAAAACTCTGCATCTCCATAATCCGTCAGTGAGCTGAAGGTAAACAAAACTCAGTCACGCAGGGGCTGTGTAAACTAAACAGATTTCCCTAGTGAAGCTTAAAAAGTCCGTCACGCAGGGGCTGCGTAAACTAAGCAGATTTCCCACGTGAAGTTTTACAATAGAGAAATCCGCCTAATAACAGCTGTAGTAGGAAGGGATCTCTAAACCTATTCACGAGGGACGAATAGTTCTGGAAACGGCCACCAGAGCTCTCGGCGGAGAGTCCGGAACATGGCGGGGTTCCGTAGACCACACACACAATACAAATGCAAATATCTCGGTTAATATTCAAGATGCTGAATAAATGTATAGAACAATATTTATAGTAAATTTAATTTACAATAAGATTGATTCTATACAATTTTTCGATCCGACGCATAATAACGGAGATATTTTGAATTTTCAAAAATCCCCCCCTCCCACGGGTCCGATTTCAGCCATTAACGAACTTGATCTCTCTTTTTACGTAAAACGCTTAAATATGAAGTTTGGTAACGATCAAACAAAAATTGCGACCGCTAGAGCGTTAACAGGCAAATATATATATATATATATATAATTTTGAATGGACCTCATTTTCGTCATCTCCTGGTTAGGATCGATGGACATTTGAGGAAACATTTCAAAAACTCGCGTCATGAGTACGACCTCAATAGCTGATTTCCCTTAAGGGAAATCTGCTAAAACAGATAAATCTACATAATGGTAATACAATAGCACTGTCAATATCACGTGAACAAATACTAACGATAATAAGAAACCTCCAGACGGGAAGCGTCTGAAATGTAAACAAACAGGTGTGCCAACTGTTTACGGCGATTATGCTAAAGAAAAAAAATGACGTCACAGTTGTTGCCCAGCTGGCCATCCTGACGCCGTTGCCTAGCAACCCGTGCCTCGCTGACTACCTCCTTGGCCACGTGTAGTCTGGAAGAAAATGGCGACACGGGCATAAGGCAGAATACAGTATTTCTTTACGTACCCAGGATAACAACACTCGACATGGAATAGAAAAGCCACAGAGTAGCTGGGTGTGGCAGGAGGAGATGGCAGCGGGAGCGGCAAGGCATGAGGTACCTCATTTTTAAAACATTATATCCAGAAGACAATGAATAAAACGAACATCAAGCTCACTCATCATCGGCCATTTACAAAATGCAGCTGATTTTTCTAGATATTAATATCACCGTTATTAGTTTTTAGATATTCACAATGGCCCTTCAGGCAATTTAGTTATAATCCAATAAAATGTACATTTTATTATTAGTTTTTTAGATTATTCACAATGTCCTTCAGGGAAATTTAGTTATAATCCAATAAAATGTACATTTTATTATTAGTTATTTTTAGATTATTCACAATGGCCCTTCAGGCAATTTAGTTATAAATCCAATAAAATGTACATTTTTATTATTAGTTTTTAGATTATTCACCATGGCCCTTCAGGCAAATGACTTAGAATCCAATAAAATGTACACTTTATAATTAGTTTTTAGATTATTCACAATGGCCCTTCAGGCAATTTAGTTATAATCCAATAAAATGTACACTTTATAATTAGTTTTTAGATTATTCACAATGGCCCTTCAGGCAATTTAGTTATAATCCAATAAAATGTACACTTTATAATTAGTTTTTAGATTATTCACAATGGCCCTTCAGGCAAAATAGTTAAAATACAATAAAATGTACATTTTATTATTAGTTTTTAGATTATTCACAATGGCCCTTCAGGCAATTTAGTTATAATCCAATAAAATGTACATTTTATTATTAGTTTTTAGATTATTCACAATGGCCCTTCAGGCAATTTAGTTATAATCCAATAAAATGTACATTTTATTATTAGTTTTTAGATTATTCACAATGGCCCTTCAGGAAATTTAGTTATAATCCAATAAAATGTACATTTTATTATTGTTTTTAGTTTATTCACAATGCCCTTCAGGGGCAAATTTAGTTATAATCCAATAAAATGTACACTTTATAATTAGTTTTTAGATTATTCACCATGGCCCTTCAGGCAATTTAGTTATAATCCAATAAAATGTACACTTTATAATTAGTTTTTAGATTATTCACCATGGCCCTTCAGGCAATTTAGTTATAATCCAATAAAATGTACACTTTATAATTAGTTTTTAGATTATTCACCATGGCCCTTCAGGCAATTTAGTTATAATCCAATAAAATGTACACTTTATAATTAGTTTTTAGATTATTCACCATGGCCCTTCAGGCAATTTAGTTATAATCCAATAAAATGTACACTTTATAATTAGTTTTTAGATTATTCACCATGGCCCTTCAGGCAATTTAGTTATAATCCAATAAAATGTACATTTTATTATTAGTTTTTAGATTATTCACAATGGCCCTTCAGGCAATTCAGTTGTAAATATAAATACATTAAATAAAGGGTTAGAACCGCCAATATAAATGATACTATTGTCATACCTCTCGGTGGAGACCGTCGTCACTGGCTGGTGGTTGAGTAGGTACGGCTGGCACTCAAGCCTGTCAATAGTTGTACTGAGTTGGTTGTCCGTCAGTCAGTGGGTTTTATGCTCTGTTCGCCGTATTAGTTGTTTACGTTTAGTCCAGATCTGTTTACTTACCACTAAGATCTGTCAAACGGGGGATGTTGATGTTCAGGTAAATTGTTTTCGTGTGTTGGGTTGTTTACGTTTTAAATCAGGATCTGATTACTTACCACTCAGATCTGTCAACGGGTTGTGTTAGTGTTCATGCAAATGTTATGTATGGTGGGTTGTTTACGTTTATTAGATCTGTTTACTTACCATTCAGATCTGTCAAACGAGGTGCGTTTAAAGCATAAAACCCACTGACTGACGGACAACCAACTCAGTACAACTATTGACAGACAATGAAGATGATGCCATCGCATCTATAGCACAATGCCAGCGGTACTCAACCATCAGCCAGTGACGACGGTCTCCACCGAGAGGTATGACAATAAATACATTATGTTATCCTCTGATTACCATCAGTCTTTTCTTTATACTGTCCACTAATACCACAGTTATTAATTCGTTGGCATATCTCCCTTAAAGAAAAGCCTCGAATTTGCTTTGTTCACCAACTTCTCAACGGAAATAAAAACATTTACTGAAATATGTCTGAATATAACATATTAATTTTATTGAAAGCTATTTACTATATCAAATACTGTAATTTATTTATTATTTATTAACGTCCATTTTTTTGCAACTAAGGCTAATCGGCTACTGTAGTTTATAATGGATCAGAATAATATTTATCTCAATCACTCAAATTTTAATAGTTCAATAATTTATGGGGGTTCACAAGAACATATTTGCATCTAACTCGTATAATAAAGGTCTATTGAAAACAATATTTGGTATTTAAGCTTCGAATAATGTCGTTTGTTACATACCAGAGTGTTGTTTATGTAACATGAGTAGAAGAGAGGGTTTACTGAAGCCTAAAAACTAATAAATGCAAATATCTCGGTTTATATTCATGTCGGTATTTCGAATTTTCGAAAATCCTTATCCGATTTCAGGCATTAATGAACTTGATCTTTCTTTTTACATTAACACATCCCGTGCGAGCTCCTTGCCAGGCAAGGAGGGCCGTCCCAACCCAGATAGCGACGTCCTTCCCTGGCAAGGACCTGCCCTGGGTATTCCCAACTGGAATTTGAGGGGGTACGCTCGTTAAAACCGACTCCGGATGGTAAGTATTTAACACATTATAAAGCGTATTATTTTTATGGGTTTTTAGAATAATAATAATAATGATGGTTTTTATTATTTATAGGTATCAAAATTTTGAAAAATGGAAATACGAAGTGTGAAAAAATGGGTTCTGACCAATGGACTTTCGCCTTGCAATAGAGGATATCATCATTCAAAACTCCTGTGATTCCCTTATCCCCGAAAATACCCACAAAATGGCTGCATTTCCCTAGTTTTGCCCCATTCACGGGTAAAGGGAATAAGCAGTTGCAAAAAAACTGTATGCAATGCAGTAAGGCCATCGGAGAAGACGGGAAAAAAGTGAGAAACCAAACTATTTATTATTGCCCCGAATGTCCAGAAAAACCTGGGCTTTGTCTTGAGACCTGTTTTAAATTGTACCATGGTAGGAGAGAAGTTATTACAGTATACCTAATATGTATTTGTATATCTGTAAACTGTTATCACCTGTAAGAATAGTATGCAATTGAACAATTGATGTTTATTATGTAATAGGTAATGCAATACACAATATAGAAATAATAAATTTATTTGTTAACGAATACTGTGTTATTTTAACCCGTTTTCATTGCTTGTTATTTTAAACCGATCAGGCAAGGAGCTAATTAAATAAGTTAATTACCATTAATAAATGTGTTGGTAGGCATATAAGCTAGGTTATTTGTTAAATAAACATGTTTTTGATTTAAAACAGTAAAAAAAATATATCGCTCCTGAGAAAATAATAATAATTTCACAATCGCACGCAAATGTGTTAAACGATTAAATATCGAGTTTGGCGACGATCAAATAAAAATTTCGACCGCCAGTGCGTTAACTGACATATATATATATATATATATATATATATATATATATATATAATTTTAAACGGAACTCATCTTCGTCAACTTCTGGGTATTTGAAGAACATTTTCAAAACTCGCGTCATGCGTATGACATCAATAGCTGATTTCCCTTTAGCCTGTCACGCAGGGGCTTGTAAACTATACCCCTTGAAGTTGAACAATAGATAAATCAACATATTTGTAAATGTTAACACTGCCTTGAATAAAGTTTTTCGAGAAAAGGTTAATTTTTTAAAATTTAAGTTAAGATTTGTATCTTGAATGAATATGTTATCACACAATTCAGGAATTCCCATTTATCTCGCATAATAAGAGTCTCATGAAAACAATATTTGGTATTTAAGCTTAGAATAAAGTGACTCATATTATTACAGCGTATTCCTATTCTAACATAAGTAGAAGACGGGATTTACTTGAGGCAGAAAACAAAAAAGACAAATATCTCTGTTAATATTGAAGATACATAATAAATGCATATAACAATATTTATAAAATTTGCAATACTATTAGCTCTATAATATATTAATATATATATATACTAGCTCAGATACCCGGCTTCGCCCGGGAATTGATTTGAGGCTGAATGGTGATGGTATTTTTTTGGAAAGGCTTTACTTTGCACAATATTTTGACATTTACCCGTCCCAGTGATTAGGGTTAATACCCGTTGTTGGCATTTGTTTCTAATAAAATTTATTTTTTATGTAAGTTTTCACTGTCCTCCAAATTGTCATATTTCCCGTTTTCTGTGCATAATGCATAGATTTAAATTATTAAGCACAAAATATTAACATATATTTGAATTAATTTTTCCCGGTGAGGTACCTGGTAGTTCCAAAGAATTGTTGAGCAAATTTCTCTAAATAACAAATTAAACAACTTTTGTTATCTGCATATTTGCCGAAACCCCAATAGGAAAGGAAATATCACTATTTTTAATTTCAGACCTCCCTTATAACCCCCACTCCTGCCCGTCCCGAAATGTTGGTATGGATTATTATAAGGAAGGTGTTAGTGCTAATACACTTACCGAGTGTTTTATTTAGTTTGGTTGAGTCCTTTGTGCCAAATAAAATTGTTGAGTCCCGCTATCATTTTTAGCGTATAACGTCTTTATACTTCGGATACGACGATAGTGTATATGACAAAAGTTTCTCTAAATAACAAAATAAACAACTTTTATTATGTTCATATTGGCCTAAACCCCAATAGGAAACGAAATATCACTATTTTTAATTTCTGGCTTCCCTTATAACCCCCACTCCTGTTCGTCTCAGAGGATATTAATATAGCCTAAAGTCTAAGTTGGGTTAGTAATAATATACATACCAAGTTTCATAAAATTCGGTTCAGCCGTTTATGCGTGAAAAGATAACAAACAAACAAACAAACAAACAGACACCAAAGAAACAAAATGCAGTTATGGTGTCTATGTCATGTGAAACGAAAAGTTATCGTGAAATTTCGCGAAAAAAATGTACAGACAGAGGTTACAATTTTATATAAATATAGATATATAGGAAATCGGCTAATACATATATACTGGTATTAAATTGAAAAGCTTAAGCACTTAGAATTTTTCATATAATTATAGAAATCGTTTAAGGGATAGTTTTTATCATATGATTATGAAGGAATATTTAATTTCTATTTCTCATTTAAACTTTGCCGAAATACAGAACAGTTTCTCTCTAAAAAGTTTTAGTCAAGTTTAGCGATATTTTTCATAGCTCTTAAAGAGTTCAACTTCCCTCATTTGACCAACTTTTACGACAGCTCATTTTTACTGTTGTTATATTTTCTGTTTGCATTATATACAAAGTTATACTTTCATAACATACAACGGTGCATTATATTTCATTCATATACAACATTTAATAGATTCTTAATATTTACAAAATTTCAAGAACATTATAAAGATACTTGCTCGAATGATGTTTTTTTAAAGATGTTTGTCTAAAGAACTTGCTTCGGGCGAAATTGGCTTCACAGCCATTCCCAAAGCGTGTTTGGAAATATAACATCACTGCTCGTTTTAGCACATTTGCCTTAAGGTAAAAAATTCCTCAAATGTCCATCGATTCTATCTGGAAGATGACAAAAATCAGGTCCGTTCATTATCATCTCTCTCTCTCTCTCTCTCCCTCTCTCACTCTCTCTCTCCCTCTCTCTCTCTCTCTCTCTCTCTCTCTCTATCTCTCTCTCCCTCTCCCCTCTCCCTCTCTCTCTCCCTCTCTCCCTCTCCCCCCCCTCCCTATCTCGCATTCTCTCTCTCTCTCTCTCTCTCCCTCTCTCCCCCCTCCCTATCTCGCATTCTCTCTCTCTCTCTCTCTCTCTCTCTCTCTCTCTCTCTCTCTCTCTCCCTCTCTCCCCCCACCCTATCACGCATTCTCTCTCTCTCTCTCTCTCTCTCTCTCTCTCTCTCTCTCTCTCTCTCTCTCGCTCTCACTCTCTCTCTCTCTCTCTCTCTCTCTCTCTCTCTCTCTCTCTCTCTCTCTCTCTCTCTCCCCTCTCTATCTCTCCCTCTCTATCTCTCCCTCTCTCTCTCTCTCTCTCCCCTCTCTATCTCTCTCTCTCTCTCTCTCTCTCTATCTCTCTCTCTTGCACCCTTCCATATCTCTCATTCTCTCCCCCCCCCTCCCTCTCTCGCATTCTCTCTCTCTCTCTCTCTCTCTCTCTCTCTCTCTCTCTCTCTCTCTCTCTCTCTCTCCTCTCCAACTCTCTCTCTCTCTCCCTCTCTCCCCCCCCAATATAAGAACAATAATAATGTTGAACGGGCTTCATTTTCGTCATCTTCTAGGTAGGATCAATGGACATTTGTGCAAAGCTTTCAAATATCGCCTAATGAGTACGACCTCAATAGCTGATCTCCCTTGAAGAAAATCTGCTAGAAAGAAAGAAAATGATACACATTGACAAGGTACAGTGTTATATTATGTTCAGTATTAAATATTGTACTATTTGATACATTGTTATTATACTAAAAATGATTTTTCTCTCATCTCCAAACTCGATATATAAACGTTTTATATATTTAATATAAAGATCAAGTTCGTTAACGGCTAAAATCAGGCCTGTGGGGGAGGAATTTCCCAAATTCGAAATACCTTAGTTGTTATCGGATCTAAAAATTTTTAGAGAATCAATGTTAATGGAAATGCAATGTCTATAATACAATCTATAATTTTTTTTTTGTGTAGATGTTTTCTACGTTTTAAATATTAGCAGACATATTTCAATATTTTAGTTTTCGTTCATCAGTAACCACCTCTTCCTGCACATGTCATATTTATAATAAGCAGTTATATAATGAACCACTGCATTACAAGGTTAAATGTAAAATGAGGTTTTCATTGAACTATTACTTTATGAGACACTTGCAAATACGTCATGTGATGACGTGATCAATTAAGATTTTTAGTTCTTTACTCGAAAATATTTATTTGATCTATACCATACTATATATTTATTCCATTTAGTCAACACTAAAGATCATATTTGTTATCGGCTGAAATCGGATTTGCAATTGTGGGGGTTTAGAGAATTCTAAATGTCTCCGTTTGTAAGTGCCGGTTTATGATATATAATAGAACAAATCTTGATAAACTTTTGAATTTTTGCAATTGTTGCTCTTTGCTATTTTCGTAACTCAAGTATTCAGGAAGTTAT
Organism: Riptortus pedestris; assembly: GCA_019009955.1. NCBI lineage: Eukaryota > Metazoa > Arthropoda > Insecta > Hemiptera > Alydidae > Riptortus > Riptortus pedestris. The sequence goes on from CM032232.1 coordinate 10,861,136, forward strand.
TTAATAGTTATTAACAGTAATTTCTTGTTTTCAGCCTTCAGTAACCCCCCTCCCCTATCCACGCACCGGGTTTTAAATAAATAGAGAATAGGTGGTGATATGAGATCACAAGTTTGTTATACCAGCTCGTGGGAAATCTGCTTAGTTTACGCAGCCCCTGTGTGAGGCACTTTTTTATTACTCAAAGACAACTTCCATCCGGAGACCTTGGAAGATGTCTGGTTCTCTCCACTGTCAGACATTTTGAGTAGACTGGGACTGAATGATGTATTCCAAGAGGCAACGATGTCTTGGCTGCTCAAGAATAAGGAAGATATAATCGAGAAATGGAAGAACCACCTATTATCAATTGATGTTGAAAGAGTTCTGAATTCTCGCTACAGCCCTCTATTCCGAAATTTGAGTTCCCTTGGTCTGGGCGAAGAGTATCTCCACTTTGAATTGCCTTTAGAGAAGAAGAGAGCCCTGATCCAGCTGAGACTGTCGTCGAGTGATGAGATTCGGCTCTTCCTGAATGGCGTTGCCTACAAGATAAACACTCAGCACATCTGTACAGTCTACAAGCAGTATAAACAACAGACCCTGTATCACTTTATCCTCGAATGTCCACTCTATGATTCATTAGAGTACGCTATCTTGTACACAATGAATCTCCAGCAAGAAATGAAGAACAGCTTCAGTCTTAACTTTTGCCAATTGATAATTGTGCCTTGTCAAATTTGTATTATTATATCACTGGGGCCTTTAGGATAAGATCATTTGTTCTTTTTGAATAGAAGCTTTGAGTGGAATAATTATTTTTAATTTTGTTGTGGTATCTTCTTTTTCTAAAATTGTAAATGTTGATGTTTTGCATTTCATTTAGTTGAACATTATTTTGTTTGTATTCTCTTTTGTTCTATGTTACTTATTTATTTACCCTTCTTCCTAAGGCCACCAGACCCCTGCAATAGTTATATAACAAAATACAGAATATTATTGATTGATTACTCAAAAATAACCTTCACTCTCGAAAATGGTCTATCAATATTGGTACCCGCTCTCAAAAAAGTCGAAACGCAGGAACTGATCTCATTTCACTGCCAATTCTGAATAAAATCAAGAAAATACGAATAACTCAATTAATACTCGAATTACACAAAAACAATTAATAGAACAGCTATTGAACATTAATATTTTCACAAATATGGTTCTATAACATTTCATGAAGCGACTTATGGACGTATATTGTATTTCTGAATTCCTCTTCGGTAAACCCCTCCTATTCCAGGTCCCATTTCAGCTAATATGATATTTAGTGTCGACTGAAACGGCTAAATATTGAATATGATATGGATAAAATTAATATTTCAAGAACGTAAAATCATAAATGATGACGTTATCACACTACGAATTTTCATGTATCCCACATAGTATAAGTACAATGTTGAACAGTATTAAGTATTTAGACTTAGTATAATATGGTTCACGATATAAAAGCACATTGTCAGTATGACAAGTGCTGGAGTGGGGAAATTAGAAATAACATTGATTTTAGGGGCTCTGGTTAGCCATTTGAGTTATAGCGTTGACCTTTATCTCACATGGTAAACCTAGAGTGGCGAGTTCGATTCTTGCCTGGGCAAAGGAAATTATTTAGTGACGAAATTCATTAAATAACATCCTAAGTCCCACCCTGGCTAGAAAAGGGTGGTAACCTGTAGATAACCAGTCCCGATTAACCTTGGTTGCAAAAAGTGGACGTTAATTAATAATAATAATAAAAATAATAACAACAATAATGACATTGATTCTATGCAATTTTTTTTTATCCCACTTATAATAATATAGATATTTGGAATTTTCGAATTAGTCCTCATTAACCCCCCCCCCCTCTCTGCAGTCCGATTCAGCCGTTAACGAAATTGATCTTTCTTTTCACATAGAACGTTTATATATCCAGTTTTTAACGATTAAACTAAAACTGCGATCTCTAGAGCTGTAACAAATACAAATCTATACGAACCACATGTTTGTCATCGCCTGCATAGGATCCATGAACATTTGAGGAAATTGTTTGAAAATCTCGTTATTAGTACACCCTCAATAGCTGATTTTCCCGAAGGGAAATCTGCTAAAATTAAAATCTGTTCTAATTGACAACTTTAAATCGTGCTCCGTTTTAAAACGAATTGAAACCCCCTTCACCCGTTATATAAATAATTTATATAAATTTAGGTTTAAATTGTATCGAGGTCCCATTAACTACTGTTCGGAAAAAAAAAAAATAATGATTCGCTAAGGCTCCCAATTACGACGTTTCCCACCAAATTCCAAGTTGAAAATGGTTATGAATTTTGGCAGACATCTTGAACAAGTCTTTCCACTCCATTAGTTCTAATGATGAGGAGGGAGGTCTTTCTTTTAACCAGGCTGTAGAGTGAATGGGAAGTCTGCTGGGGGTAATGAGCTGGCAGGTTCCACCCTCTCTCTTAACCATTTCTTAGAAAGGGTTAATCTATGCTAAATACACAAAAGCCCATGGAGAAAAATATTACAACGTAATTTAAATAACAAATTTCTAATTATGTTCAGCGTTTTAGCAGATTTCCCTTAAGAGAAATCTGCTATTGAGATTTTACTCATGACGCAATTTTTGAAAAATTCCTCAAATGTCCACCGATCTTATTAAGTTTATGACAAAAATGGGGTCCTTTCAAAATTATATATATATATATATATATATATATATAGAGAGAGAGAGAGAGAGAGAGAGGGGGGGAGTGAGAAAGAGAGAGAGAATGTGTGAGAGAGAGAGAGAGAGAGAGAGAGAGAGAGAGAGAGAGAGAGAGAGAGAGAGAGAGAGAGAGAGAGAGAGAGAGAGAGAGAGAGAGAGAGAGAGAGGGAGTGAGAGAGAGAGAGAGAGAGAGAGAGAGTGAGAGAGAGAGAGAGAGAGAGAGAGAGAGAGAGAGAGAGAGAGAGAGAGAGAGAGAGAGAGGGAGTGAGAGAGAGAGTGAGAGAGAGAGTGAGAGAGAGAGAGAGAGAGAGAGAGAGAGAGAGAGAGAGAGAGAGAGAGAGAGAGAGAGAGAGAGAGAGATTTGCGTATTACCATTCAAGTGATCACAATTTCTTTTTTAATTGTTACCAAACTCGATATTCAAGCGTTTTATGTAGAACTGAAGATTAGGTTCGTCAACGCCTGAAATCGAACTACAAGGAGAAGGGGGAGTTTTGAAAATTCGAAATATCTTCCTTATTATACGTCGTATTGGAAAATGTTATTAATTGTATTATATTAAAAATTGTATGCACTATGAATGTTGTTGTATACATTTTTTTCTCTATCATGAATACTATCCTTGGAATTTTTAGTTTACAGCATTCAGTAAACCACCGACTTCTACAAATGTTATATTAATAATAAGCTGTCATATCATGAACTACTTTATTCTATTCTCAAATACCAAATATTGTTTTCCAGAGGCCTTTATTATGCAAGATACATGCAAATTCTATGCGTAATGACGCCTTCAAGTAAGATTTTATGTTCTTGTTTCGAAAATATTTATTTGATTTGCACCATACTCGGTATTTAGCTCTTTCAGTCAATACTAAAGATCATATTTGTTATTGGCAGTAATTGCAACAGGAATAAGGGGTGTTTATAGGAGGGGATTCGAAAATATCTCCGTTATTATAAGTCGAATAGAAAAATGTTATAAAATCTATCTTATCAAAATTTTTATGCACTATGAATGCTGTTGTATACACATTTTCTCTAACTTGAATATTAACTGAGATATTTGCAGTTTTGTATGAGAAAGTGTATAGAACTAATGTTATACATTTTTTCTCTACCATGAGAAAGTCCATTATCCCTGGACTTTTTAGTTTACAGTAAACTCCCCACTTCTACTAATGTTATATTGACAATAAGCTGTCTTATCATGAAATACTTTATTCTATGATCAAATACCAAATTATTAATACTATTAAGGTCTTCGGGTCTTGACCGTGACTTCATATTGGTTGCCAACGTTTCGCTAGACATGCTTCTAGCTTCCTCAGGGCTATCTCTGAGACTGAAGAGTTGTTAGTTCATCTCTGGTATATATTTGAGTCTTATCCGGTTTCCTTGGGCGGAGTCTTCCCTTCCAGGTGTCTACAGATACTTGGTCCGGTGGTCGTTCATCGCCTATACCGCCGTTTCTTATTCGAGGTCTCTGTGGAATTACCGGCTTCCAGAGTTTGCTGAGTCTGTATCCATCCTCTCTATTGAAGTTGTTAGGGCATTTCGCTATTTCTATAGCTTCTCGAACCAGTCTTTCTTGGTAACGGTCAACCTTTGCCAGTACCTTGACTTCATCGAATTTAATGTTATGGTCGGTTTCCCAGAAATTTTCCGCTATGGCTGAAAATACCAAATATTGTTTTCCAGAGGCCTTTATTATGCAAGATGCATGCAAATTCTATGAGTAATGACTTCATCAAGTAAGATTTTATGTTCTTGTTTCGAAAATGTTTACTTGATCTATAGCTGTAGATCGTATCAACACTAAAGATCATATTTGTTATTGGCACTAATCGCAACAGGATTGAGGGGGTTTATTTGTTGTTGTATAGGATTTAAGGGCGAAAAACTACCAGGTTATCGCCGGGTTTAGAAGTGGGCATTCCGAAAATATCTCCCTTATTATGAGTCGAATCGAAAAATGTTATAGAATCAATACTGTTGAAGTGGATGTTCTACAATTTCTCCTATATATATTTTTCTTAACTCAAACAGTAGGCGAGTAATTCGCATTTTATAGTTTTCAGTCAGAATGTGTGATAGATCCTGACCGAACTCTGAATATAAACGTTTTATCTAAAAATAAAGATCAAGTTTGTTAATAACTGTTTAGAGGTGAGGGGGGGGGGTTAGAGGGGAGGTTTTTTGAAAATTCGAAATATCTCCGTTACCATACGTCGGATCAAAAAATTGTATAGGGCCAATCTTATTGCAAATTAAGTTGACTATAAATATTGTTATATAGATTTATTATCTATCTTGAATATTAACCGAGATATTTGCAATTTTATGTGCGGAGATGAATTGGCTAAGGTCGGTTCTATTCGTTTCTGCCGAAAGCTAGTTCGGTCGTTTCCGTAACTGTACGGCTCTCGCATGGAGAGCCGAACAGTTAAGGAAAAGACTCTATTGTATCACTTCACGTCTCTATTGTATAACTTCACGTGGGGAATCTTCTTAGTTATGCAGCCTCTGCGTGACGGACTTTTTTTTATATAGCTTAAAAATGAGAATCAATTTAATAAGTGTGTATATAAAGCACTATGCATCATTTATAATCAGCTGTTTAGAGCGTGTTGATATGAAATGCAGTAGGAGTTGTATCATTTTTTACTCACGCTGACTAGACGCCATTGCCCGCTGTTGCTGTTGTTGGTGGAGAGAGGGCGCTGGTGTACCTGCCAGCAGTCCGTGCTATGGCCAACTAAACTTATAAATACGTGGAATTAGGAAGCGAGAAACCCCGACGGGGGCTAATTTAGATAATATCTGGGACCCCCCCCCCCCGAAGTGGGGGGGGTTTCCTTGGAGCAGCGGCTAGCGTGTGCGGCCCCCCTTCTTCTAGGCACGGAATAATAAGTCAGCCGCGGCCCTTGGTGTTTATATCGAAACAAGTCGGTTGGCAACCCTGCATTGAAGAACAACACTGGATTTATGAACAGCTCGCCGGAAAACTGAATTGTAAGATATCAAAGTTAAGGACTTTTCAAACTTCGTGACAGCTTTGATGGAAGTTTTATTTATTCATTCTTCAATCCCGACGTTTTTGTTCACCCCCTGCCTTTTACAGTTTAATTTTCGCTCTAACTTTTAAAGAAGTGACAGTACATAACCATGTAGATATATAGTCAAACAGTGGTGCCAAGCGTTTGACGTTTCCTGGTCGCGACATCTAAAACAACTATCCATTTTCTACTGACTTCTGAAGCCACATATTAGTGATCGCTACAACAGATGGATAAAAAATTAAATTATTTATTAACGTCCACTCTTTGTAACTAATGCTAATTGGGCTAAGTAATCTACAGGTTACCATCCTCTTCTGTCGAGGGTTGGACTAAGGATTTTATTCAGTGAACCCCGTCACTAAATAAATTCCTATTGTCCAGTCGGGAATCGAACTCGCCACTCTAGGTTCGTAAACTGAGATTAAGGTCAACGCTTACATGGCTAACCTGAGTCCCCATATCATAGATCGGAGAGACTTCAGAATGTTTTGGACATTGGAATAGGTATTGCACAAGGATAATCCACTGTGATTTAGATATAGTTTGTGAGACATTAATCATTCATTGTCATCAATTTGTCGAGTATTAGGTTATTCTTATTGGTTAGTTTGATTTTTGTGAATTGGAGATCTGCAATACTAACGATTTGTAGAAGCCGATTAGATCAGATGCTTTAGTCGATTAGACATTAACGATACATGGTCATTTACGTGGAATCCGCTGTATTAGGTCATCCTTATTGGTCATATTGTTTCTTGCGAATTGGAATCTATTATTCTGCAGATATGTAGTATCCGGTTAGATCAGAAGCTTTAGAAGTTTAGACGTTTACGACCCACAGTGAGCTACATGGAATACACTGTATTAGATCATCCTTATTGGTCATATTGTTTAATGCGAATTGGAATCTATTATTCTGCAGATATGTAGTATCCGGTTAAATCAGAAGCATTAGTAGTTTAGACGTTTACGACCCACAGTGAGCTACATGGAATACACTGTATTAGGTCATCCTTATTGGTCATATTGTTTCTTGCGAATTGGAATCTATTATTCTGCAGATATGTAGTATCCGGTTAGATCAGAAGCTTTAGTAGTTTAGACGTTTACGACCCACAGTGAGCTACATGGAATACACTGTATTAGGTCATCCTTATTGGTCATATTGTTTCTTGCGAATTGGAATCTATTATTCTGCAGATATGTAGTATCCGGTTAGATCAGAAGCATTAGTAGTTTAGACGTTTACGACCCACAGTGAGCTACATGGAATACACTGTATTAGGTCATCCTTATTGGTCATATTGTTTCTTGCGAATTGGAATCTATTATTCTGCAGATATGTAGTATCCGGTTAGATCAGAAGCTTTAGTAGTTTAGACGTTTACGACCCACAGTGAGCTACATGGAATACACTGTATTAGGTCATCCTTATTGGAGTTTCTAGGGAATTTTATGCAAGTAGTAACCGGTTGATCAGCTTTAGAAGTTAGACGTTTAATACACAACAAGGATTATTTATCTGTGTATTGGATATATGTTTCGTCTAGAATTGGATTAGCCCTTGCATTGTATTAGGTTATATCAGTAATTGTATAGATGACTAGAGCCGATTGGATGAGCTCCAGTAGTCGATTAGGCATTAACAATGCCTAGGATCAACATGGATTGCGGAGTATTTGGATATCCTTATTGGTAAGACTGTTTCTAGGAAACTGGATATCAGTAATTGTATTGATGACTAGAGCAAATTGGATCAGATCCAGTAGTCGATTAGACATTAACGATCCATGGAGAGCTACGTGGATTGCGGAGTATTTGGATATCCTTATTGGTAAGACTGTTTCTAGGAAACTGGATATCAGTAATTGTATAGATGACTAGAGCCGATTGGATGAGCTCCAATAGTCGATTAGGCATTAACAATGCATAGGATCAACATGGATTGCGGAGTATTTGGATATCCTTATTGGTAAGACTGTTTCTAGGAAATTGGATATCAGTAATTGTATTGATGACTAGAGCCGATTGGATGAGCTTTAGTAGTCGATTAGGCATTTACAATGCATAGGAGCTACCTGGATTGCGGAGTATTTGGATATCCTTATTGGTAATACTGTTTCTAGGAAATTGGATATCAGTAATTGTATAGATGACTAGAGCCGATTGGATGAGCTCCAGTAGTCGATTAGACAGTAACAATGCATAGGATCAACATGGATTGCGGAGTATTTGGATATCCTTATTGGTAAGACTGTTTCTAGGAAATTGGATATCAGTAATTGTATAGATGACTAGAGCCGATTGGATCAGATCCTGTAGTCGATTAGGCATTAACAATGCATAGGATCAACATGGATTGCGGAGTATTTGGATATCCTTATTGGTAAGACTGTTTCTAGGAAACTGGATATCAGTAATTGTATAGATGACTAGAGCCGATTGGATGAGCTCCTGTAGTCGATTAGGCATTAACAATGCATAGGATCAACATGGATTGCGGAGTATTTGGATATCCTTATTGGTAAGACTGTTTCTAGGAAATTGGATATCAGTAATTGTATAGATGACTAGAGCCGATTGGATGAGCTCCTGTAGTCGATTAGGCATTAACAATGCATAGGATCAACATGGATTGCGGAGTATTTGGATATCCTTATTGGTAAGACTGTTTCTAGGAAATTGGATATCAGTAATTGTATAGATGACTAGAGCCGATTGGATCAGATCCTGTAGTCGATTAGGCATTAACAATGCATAGGATCAACATGGATTGCGGAGTATTTGGATATCCTTATTGGTAAGACTGTTTCTAGGAAATTGGATATCAGTAATTGTATAGATGACTAGAGCCGATTGGATGAGCTCCAGTAGTCGATTAGGCATTAACAATGCATAGGATCAACATGGATTGCGGAGTATTTGGATATCCTTATTGGTAAGACTGTTTCTAGGAAATTGGATATCAGTAATTGTATTGATGACTAGAGCCGATTGGATCAGATCCTGTAGTCGATTAGGCATTAACAATGCATAGGATCAACATGGATTGCGGAGTATTTGGATATCCTTATTGGTAAGACTGTTTCTAGGAAATTGGATATCAGTAATTGTATAGATGACTAGAGCCGATTGGATCAGATCCTGTAGTCGATTAGGCATTAACAATGCATAGGATCAACATGGATTGCGGAGTATTTGGATATCCTTATTGGTAAGACTGTTTCTAGGAAATTGGATATCAGTAATTGTATTGATAACTAGAGCCGATTGGATGAGCTCCAATAGTCGATTAGACAGTAACAATGCATAGGATCAACATGGATTGCGGAGTATTTGGATATCCTTATTGGTAAGACTGTTTCTAGGAAATTGGATATCAGTAATTGTGTTGATGACTAGAGCCGATTGGATCATATCCTGTAGTCGATTAGGCATTAACAATGCATAGGATCAACATGGATTGCGGAGTATTTGGATATCCTTATTGGTAAGACTGTTTCTAGGAAATTGGATATCAGTAATTGTATAGATGACTAGAAACGATTGGATCAGATCCTGTAGTCGATTAGGCATTAACAATGCATAGGATCAACATGGATTGCGGAGTATTTGGATATCCTTATTGGTAAGACTGTTTTCTGAGAATTGGATATCAGTAATTGTATTGATGACTAGAGCCGATTGGATCAGATCCTGTAGTCGATTAGGCATTAACAATGCATAGGATCAACATGGATTGCGGAGTATTTGGATATCCTTATTGGTAAGACTGTTTCTAGGAAATTGGATATCAGTAATTGTATTGCTGACTAGAGCCGATTGGATGAGCTCCAGTTGTCGATTAGACAGTAACATATTGCGGAGTATTTGGATATCCTTATTGGTAAGACTGTTTCTAGGAAATTGGATATCAGTAATTGTATAGATGACTAGAGCCGATTGGATCAGATCCTGTAGTCGATTAGGCATTAACAATGCATAGGATCAACATGGATTGCGGAGTATTTGGATATCCTTATTGGTAAGACTGTTTTCTGAGAATTGGATATCAGTAATTGTATTGATGACTAGAGCCGATTGGATCAGATCCTGTAGTCGATTAGGCAGTAACAATGCATAGGATCAACATGGATTGCGGAGTATTTGGATATCCTTATTGGTAAGACTGTTTCTAGGAAATTGGATATCAGTAATTGTATAGATGACTAGAGCCGATTGGATGAGCTCCAGTAGTCGATTAGGCATTAACAATGCATAGGATCAACATGGATTGCGGAGTATTTGGATATCCTTATTGGTAAGACTGTTTTTGTGAGAATTGGATATCAGTAATTGTATTGATGACTAAAGCAGATTGGATGAGCTCCAGTAGTCGATTAGGCATTAACAATGCATAGGATCAACATGGATTGCGGAGTATTTGGATATCCTTATTGGTAAGACTGTTTTTTTAGAGATTTGGATACCAGAAGTAATAAAGAAGGCTTGTAGACGATTGTATCAGCCCTAGATGTCGATTAGACATTAACGATCCATGGTGAGCTACGTGGAGTGCACAGAATTAGGATATCCTTGTTGGTCAGATTGCTTCTTCTGAATTGGATAACTGTAATTTTATAAATGAGTAGATGCCGATTATATCAGAGGCTGTGGTTGATTAGACATTTACGAACCTATAGTGATCTTCGTGAAATTGAATTAAGTAATAATAATTGATCAGATTATTTCTTGTGAATTTGTTTCTGTAATTATATAGATGACTAGATGCCGATTATATCAGAAGCTTTAGTCAATTAGACATTAACGATCCATAAGGATCTACATACAATGAACTTTATTATGTTATGCTTATTTGTTTAGATTGTTTCTAATGAATTGGATATCTGTAACAGTGTTGATATATAGAAGCCGATTAAAGCAGATGCTTCAGTGATTAGACATTAACGATCCATATTGACCAACATGAAGTACACTATTAGGTTATCATCATTGAGGTGATTGTTTCTTGGGAATTAGCTACCTGGAGTAGTAGTATAGAAGGGTTGTATCGGATTAGATAATACTTAGAAGTCAATTAGACATTTAGGATCCATACTGATCTACATGCAATGATCAGTATTAGGATATGCTCATTGGAGAGGTAGAAGGGTTGTATAAGATTAGAATGCTTTAGTCAATTAGACATTTAGGATTCATACTGATCTACATGCAATGATCAGTATTAGAATATGCTCATTGGAGAGATCGTTTTTAGTAAATTGGATGTCAGTAATGGTCTAGATTAGTAGAAGCCGACTAGATCAGATGCTTTAGTCAATTAGACATAAACTTTCCATAGTGATCTACTTGGTATGCACTGTATTAGGTTGTCCTTATTGGTCAGATTGTTCTTTGTGGATTGGATAATATCCAATAGTATTGACATCTAGCAGCGGACTAGATCAGGTGCTTTAGTCAATTAGACATTATCTATCCACAGTGATCTACTTGGTATGCACTGTATTAGGTTGTCCTTATTGGTCAGATTGTTCTTTGTGGATTGGATAATATGCAATAGTATTGATATCTAGCAGCTGACTAGATCAGATGTCCTTATGGATTGGATAATATGCAATAGTATTGATATCTAGCAGCGGACTAGAGCAGATGCTTTAGTCAATTAGACATTAACTATCCATAGTGATCTACTTGGTATCCACTGTATTAGGTAATCCTTATTGGTCAGATTGTTCCTTATGGATTGGATAATATGTAATAGTATTGATATCTAGCAGCGGACAAGATAAGTTGCTTTAGTCAATTAGACATAAACTATTCACTGTAATCTACTTGGTATGCACTGTATTAGGTTATCCTTATTGGTCACATTGTTCCTTGTGGATTGGATAATATGTAATAGTATTGATATCTAGCAGCGGACTAGATCAGATGCTTTAGTCAATTAGACATAAACTATCCACAGTGATCTACTTGGTATGCACTGTATTAGGTAGTCCTTATTGGTCAGATTGATCCTTATGGATTGGATAATGTTCAATAGTATTGATATCTAGCAGCCGACTAGATCAGATGCTTTAGTCAATTAGACATAAACTATCCACAGTGATCTACTTGGAGTGCACTGTAGTAGGTAATCCTTATTGGTCACATTGTTCCTTGGGGATTGGTTAATATGTAATAGTATTGATATCTAGCAGCGGACAAGATCAGTTGCTTTAGTCAATTAGACATAAACTATTCACTGTAATCTACTTGGTATGCACTGTATTAGGTTATCCTTATTGGTCACATTGTTCCTTGTGGATTGGATAATATGTAATAGTATTGATATCTAGCAGCGGACAAGATCAGTTGCTTTAGTCAATTAGACATAAACTATTCACTGTAATCTACTTGGTATGCACTGTATTAGGTTATCCTTATTGGTCACATTGTTCCTTGTGGATTGGGTACTATGCAATAGTATTGATATCTAGTAGCGGACTAGATCAGAAGCTTTAGTCAATTAGACATAAACTATTCACAGTAATCTACTTGGTATGCACTGTATTAGGTTGTCCTTAGTGGTCAGAATGATCCTTGTGGATTGGATAATATGTAATAGTATTGATATCTAGCAGCGGACAAGATCAGTTGCTTTAGTCAATTAGACATAAACTATTCACTGTAATCTACTTGGTATGCACTGTATTAGGTTATCCTTATTGGTCACATTGTTCTTTGTGGATTGGGTACTATGCAATAGTATTGATATCTAGCAGCGGACTAGATCAGATGCTTTAGTCAATTAGACATAAACTATCCGTAGTGATCTACTTGGTATCCACTGTATTATGTTATCCTTATTGGCCAAATTGCTCCTTGTGGATAGGATAATATGCAATACTATTGATATCTTGCAACGGACTAGATCAGATGCTTTAGTCAATTAGTCATAAACTATCCACAGTGATCTACTTGGTATGCACTGTATTAGGTTATCCTTATTGGTCACATTGTTCTTTGTGGATTGGATAATATGCAATAGTATTGATATCTAGCAGCGGACTAGATCAGATCCGATTCGTAAGCATTTACCAATGACTTCATCTATTATTTAAGATAATGTGGTTTGATCAATAAGTCGATTCCATTATTACGTTTGGATGGAAATTACTTTGACTTAATCTAGTCAATAATGGGTTCAGCAGCTATTTGAAAAAAACTAAGTTCAAACTATTTGTTACATTCTAGTTATACATAGATTATAGGCGTTATATCTTAATCCTTTGCCAAATTAAAATGGGAAAGTAATATTTTGCAAGGTATTTAAAATTTTAAAGTGATTCATGTTATTTTTATCAACAAGTCTTAACAATGAATATTTAATTCAAATTGTATATTGAATAAAGAAAACTAATATTCAATATCAAGGTGTGTTAGTTTTAGCAGATTTCCCTTAAGGGAAATCAGCTATTGAGGTTGTACTCATGACGGAATTTTTCGACATTTTTCTTCAAATGCCCATCGATCCTACCTAGTAGATGACGAAAATGAAGTCCGTTCAAAACTGTATATATATATATATATATATATATATATATATATATATATATATATATATATTTATATATTTGTCTGTTACCGCTCTAGCGGTCGCAATTTTTGTTTGGTCGTTACCAAACTCAGAATTTAATCGTTTTATGTAAAAAGGAAGATCAAGATCGTTAATGGCCGAAATCCGACAAGTCGGAGGGGGGGGGTTATGGGGGAGGAATTTCAAAAATTCTTAATATCTCCGTTATTATGCGTCGGATCGAAAAATTGTATAGAACCAATCTTATTGCAAATTCAATTTACTATAAATATCGTTTTATAATTTTTTTCTGTATCTTGAATATTAACCGAGATATTTGCATTTGTACTCTGCGTGCCAGTCGCCAGTAGGCTGTTTCCCGCCGAGAGCTCTGGTGGCCGTTTCCATAACTATTTCGTCCCTCGTGAATAGGGTTAGGTTTAACTGTTTTTTTGGGGCTAGAAACTACTGGGTTATTACGCCCTAAATAATGTTTTAGGTTTAGAGGTTTCTTACTACGGCAGTTGTTATTAGGCAGATTTCTCTATTGCAAAACCACGTGGGAAATCTGCTTAGTTTACGCAGCCCCTGCGTGACGGACTTTTTCTAATACTTTATGATACATATACATTCTTCGTTATATTTTATGGTGCGAATGCTAATAATTTTGTTAGTATACCAACACGCCAACAGGCAACATACAACTGGCCAGGTGAAAAACATGTATTTCCTAGATTGATGTTACAAACACTTAGCGACTATCCTAGCGATTTATTTATCGACATTGCAAATGCTAACCGCAATGGAAAATGTAACCGTTTAAAGTTGAATGGAATCAAAACGTCTTCGAACTTGTATTAAATGATCTATGAATTGTTGACTATTATGGTACATACGTACATAAGGCTACATTAGAAACTTCTATATTGTCAAAAACACTGAGAAGGTTAAATTAGAAAAATTATTATGTCCGTTAAGTTTCCTTAAATTTTCTAAGGTTTCGAGCAAATTTTTTCTTTCATAATAACAATTTCCTGAAAATATAAAAAAAAAACACCAGGAAACAAGAATTAGGGAAATTGGTCTAGCCGTTCACGCGTGTTGCTATTACAAAAAAAAATAGGGATTCATTTCTGTATATATAAAGGTTACTTAGATATAATAAAACAGAAAGCTCTGTTTTTATTAAATACTCAGTAGAATGAAGAAGCGATGATATGATACCAAATAGCAATTTTACATAAATAATTGTTAGCAGATTTCCCTTAAGGGAAATGAGGTATTAAGGTCGTACTCATGACGCGAAACCCAAATACAGAAATAAATAAAAATTCTCAATTACAGAACGGTTAAAAGTATTACAAAAGAACTATAGAAGAACTATAAGATACACAGAAGGATATAAATTTGTACAGAAAAAATAAAAGCTCTTTAGAGAAATTAAAATGTTATGTGCTTAAGTCTCTTATATTTGTAATTCTTGTAATTTAAACTACTATAACTATAATCAAATATATCAGCAATGTGCTGATACTTACTATTTTGACATGAATCGAAAAAGTGTACTGCTAACTTAGTGAACTTATGATTCACTATGATTATAGAGTCATTTAATAAAGGTAGTTTGTTAAGATTGGATGCATGTTTCTTTATTTAACAAAAGGATTTAATGACTACTGGCATTATAGTGCATTTGCGTTGCTAAAAATGGATGAAGAGCGGGGTTTAGCAGATTTCCCTGAAGAGAAATCAGCTATTGAGGTCGTACTCAACATTTTCAACATTTTTCTTCAAATGTCCGTCGATCCTACCTAGTAGATGACGAAAATGAGGTCCGTTCAAAACTGTATATATATATATATATATATATATATATATATATATATATATATATATATATATATTTGTCTGTTAACGCTATAGCGGTCGCAATTTTAGCAGATTTCCCTTGAGAGAAATCAGCCATTGAGGTTGTACTCATGACGGAATTTTCGACATTTTTCTTCAAATGTCCATCGATCCTACTTAGTAGATGACGAAAATGAGGTCCGTTCAAAACTGTATATATATATATATATATATATATATTTATATATATATAAAGATATTTGTCTGTTAGAGCTCTAGCGCTCGCAATTTTTGTTTGATCGTTACGAAACACGAAATTTTGTCGGTTTATGTATAAAGAAAAATAAAGTTCGTTAACGGCTGAAATCGGAAAAGTGGGAGGGGGGTTTAGAGGGGAGGATTTTCGAAAATTCGAAATATCTCCGTTACTATACGTCGGATCGAACAATTGTATAGAATCAATCTTATTGCAAATTACATTTACTATAAATATTGTTCTATACATATTTTCCGTATAATGAGTATTAACCGAGATATTTGTATTTTTTGTAATGAGTTCCGCTTTCAGTAAACCCCTACTCCTACTGGGGACATATTAATAATAAGCTGATATCTAATGTTTATTAAAAAAAATTTTTTTTTTTCCTTGGACAACAAAAATATGAGTGATTGAGATAGAAATTATTTTAATTCATTTCAAATTACTCCACTAACTATATTAAATACTTTCCAATAAAATTATTATTTTATATTCAGATATATTTCTTTAATTGTTTGTTTGTCCGGTACATCTATCAATAACTGCACTACTAGGTTGGCTAACCCTGTTTGTTTACAATCCAGCCGTATTACGTTTGTAGGTTACGTTCTATTATTAATTACAGTACTAGATAGAATAAATAGTTACATGAATTAAATTTATAACTTATATTCAAATATATTTTCCGTAATTTGCTTTTATTTCCGGTAAAAGCTGGCTAACCTGATTGTTTACATCTCAAGCTGTTTGCTATCAGGAAGGGTCTTACCATTTGACTTGCCCTTTATTTGTTTACTTAATATTCAAAGCAGTATTAAGTCTTACTAATAATGGATATCCTGTGGTACTATTTAGTGTTGGTGTAATAAGTGTTCAGATGCGCTGCTTTCATTAACGTAAAGTCCCATCTTTTTGTGTTCTTGTTTTGTTTTTTTTTGAGATTGAATTGTTTTTAATTTAATCTCGGAGCCTAACGGACGAGAGATACTTTCCCGCCAAAAGCTCGTTTCGGCCGTTTTCTTTCATTGACTGGCTCGGCCTCTCGTGAAATTCCTCTATTTGTAAAGCTTCATGTGGGAAATCTGCTTAGTTTACGCAGCACCTGCGTGACGGACTTTTTGTTTCATCGTTACCAATCTCGATATTTAGTCGTTTTATGTAAAAAGAAAGATCAAGTTACGGCTGAAATAGGACCGTTGGAGGGGGATTTAGAGGGGAGGATTTTCGAAAATTCGAAATATTTCCGTTACTATACGTCGGATCGAAAAAATGTATAGAATCAATCTTATTGAAAATTACATTTACAATAAATAAATAAATTTATTTTCTATCTTGAATATTAACCGAGATATTTGGATTTTTATTATATCTGGGTGGATAACGGATGAGTGAGTTTCCTGCCAAATGCTAGGTCGGCCGTTTCCTTAACTGTTCGGCTCTCGTGAAATTTCTCTATTGTAAAACTTCACGTGGGAAATCTGTTTAGTTTACGTAGCCCCTGCGTGACGGACTTTGTCTTTGATTAGTAACTAACTTATAGTGTTGGATGACCTGGTAGTTGGAGATCCTTGGTTTCTACGATGGCGCCGTGACTGCTCATTAGCAAATTGAATAAGAAATGGCCTTGTCGCAGGAGTAACTCAAACTCTGAAGGAGAGAAGGGCTGTGAGTTATTAGAGGAGTAAGTTGGCTCAACTATGAACAAGAAGCAAGTTCCTGGAGGCGGTGTTAATTCTTGACACGGCTGTCACTGGCGTTGTAGCAGGAGTCTGTTGACAGTACACACCCCTCCGGCACATGCTGGCTCTAACATGGATGTCATAGTATTATTATTAATTCTGATGAAATAAGCCATCCTCGAGGAATAGTCGAATGTTGAAATATAACCTCCTAAGATACATAATGTATAAATTACTACTTCTCCTTTAATTAATTAGGTTTTAGCAGATTTGCCTTAAGGGAAATTAGCTATTGAGGTCGTACTCATGACGCGAAGTGTGAATTATTTCTTCAAATTTCCATCGATCCTACCTTGGAGATGATGAAATATAGGGTTGGCAAATAAATCCTTTCGGTTTTTTAAGTTGAAAGAATACTATTGTATATTTTGAACATAATTTTTATTTTAATCTACAATGTAATGCCCATTATTTTCTATTACTTTACACCATCTATCCATCAGCTGAATAATCCCATGCTCATAGAATGTCAGTGGTTTACTAGCGAAAAAATGATCAAGGTGCTCCCTGACACCCTGTTCGTTTTCAAACCGTTTTCCACCTAAGGAATTTTGTAGAGACCAGAATAAGTGGTAGTCACTAGGAGCAAGGTCCGGTGAATAGGGAGGGTGGGGCAAAAGATCCCATCCAAGGGCTAACAATTTGTTGCGGGTGACTAACAAAGTGTGGGGAAATGCGCTTTGTCAAGTTGGCTTCGGTCAGAGAGTGGGGGACCCAAACATCCAGCCTAGAAACGTAGCTGAGCTTCCGCAAATGATTTTCTACGCTTGTATGTGATATGTCTAGGGCCTCAGCAATGTCTCGCACTGATTGGGAAGGATTTTGATCGACTATAGCCTTAACATCAATGCTTTCAATTGCTTGTGGACGACCAGGTCGTGGTGCGTCGTTTATGTCAAAATTCCCTGCCCTAAACTTGGCAAACCAATTTTGGCACGTGCGCTCTGTTAAGGCTTTATCCCCATAGACCCCACATATTTTTTTATGAGCCTCTGCAGCTCCCTTTCCTTTTTTGAAATAATACAGCAAAATATGCCTATAATGCAATAAATTACCGTCCATCTTCTCAGCTGGATCACAAACGCAATACTGACCTAATCTTAACAAGTGTCGACAGACATAACTGTTTACATATTACAAATAGGATAAACAATCCTCTGTTGGGATTAATTGCATCAGATAAATGTGACATATTAACATGTGATATATAAACAAAACATGAATACAAAAACCGAAAGGACTTATTTGCCAACCCTATAAAATGAGTTCCGTTCCAAACTGTATTAGCAGATTTCCCTTAAGGGAAATAAGCTATTGAGGTTGAACTCATGACGGAAGTTTCGAAATTTTTTTTCAAATGTCCATCGATCCTACCTAGTAGATGACGAAAATGAGGCCCGTTCAAAACTGTATATATATGTCTGTTACCGCTCTAGCAGTCAAGAAAAGATCAAGTTCGTTAACGGCTGAAACCGGACCAGTGGAAGGGGAGGGGGGTTTAGAGGGGAGGATTTTCGAAAATTCGAAATATCTCCGTTACCATACGTCGGACCAAAAATGTTTACAGAATCAATCTTATTGCAAATTACATTTACTATAAATATTGTTATATACATTTTTTCTCTATCTTGAATATAAACCGAGATATTTGCATTTTTATTAAATCTAGCCGGCTAACGGACGAAGTGGCTTTCCCGCCAAAAGCTAGTTCGGCCGTTACATTAATTGCTCAGCTCTCGTGAATTTCTCTATTGTAAAACTTCACGTTGTAAATCTGCTTAGTTTACGAAGCCCCTGCGTGACGGACATTTATATTGTTGCGAAAACTACGTGCATGTGGAATTGCACGTGTTTGGGAAGTACAAAGTGGATGGGGGTGGCCGACCGATGGCGCCAGGAATGATCTCTGTGAAGTTGGTCTGGGATCTAGCAAAGTCTAGGCCCTGTTTCTTAGATCTCGCCGCCCGTCTATAAAAAGGGCCCAGCTCATCCTACAGTCCGTTCAGTGCAGCTTTAGTGAACAGTGTATTAGCAGATTTCCCTTAAGGGAAATCAGCTATTGAGGTTGTACTAATAACGGAATTTTCAAAATTTTTCTTCAAATGTCCATCGATCCTACCTAGTAGATGACGAAAATGAGGTCCGTTCAAAACTGTATATATATATATATATATATATATATATATATATATATATATATATATATATATATATATGCGGAACAACCATGCCGCCATTATCTGGCAAAGTTTTAAATGCAGCCCATCAAGGGGTTGGGGAAGTTGAAATCTGATCAACAAGAATATATGCTTGCAAATTGATGAGTATTATTTTTGTTAGAATGGAGAATATATATATATATATATATATATTATATATATATATATATATTATTATATATATATATAAATGTGATACATCGTGTCTGACTGATTGATTTTTTCGCGAAATTTCAGATAACTTTCGTTTCACATGTCATAGACTCCATACTACCATTTTGTTTCTTTCGTGTCCTGTTTGTTTGTTTTTTTGTTGTTACTTTTCACGCATTAAATAAAACGACTGAAACGAATGCCGCCATTTTATGGAAAATTGGTATTATATTACTACTAGCCCAACTCTAGGGTTTTGGCATATATTGAATATTCTCTTAGATCGAAAACAGGAGTGGGGTTATAGTGAGGCCTGAAATAAAATATAGCTGTATTCGTTTCCTTATTGCTTTTTCAGCTAATATGAGCATAACAAAAGTTGTGTATTTTTGTATATTTAGAGTAACTTTTGTTATATACACTTTTGTAGTATGTGCCTAAGTATAAACGGATTTACGCACAAAAATCCTGTAACGATTGTGAAAATTTTATTTGAGAAAAAAAGACAACCGAAATGAATTAAAAACTCGGATGTGTATTAGCACTAACGCTTTTCATTATTAATAAGCAATAACTAACATTTCTAGGGGACGGCAGCGAGTGGGGGTTGTAAGGGAGGCCGAATTAAAATAGCGGTCATTTCGTATTCGATTCGTTTTTCGCCAATATGAACATAACAAAAGTTGTTTATTTTGTTATTAGAGTACTTTAGTGATATTCATTTTGACTTTTAAACGAAGCATAAACGAGAATTTACGATTAACTAAAGCGGGGATGTAACTATTTTTCGTGCGCTAACGATTGAACGAACTTACAAAAATCGGTATGTCAATTAGCATTAATTCTCCCATGTTTATAAGCTTATTTAAAATTTTTAGGTTCGAAACGGTGGAGTGGGAGTTAATAAGGGAGGCCTGAAGTACAAATTTTACGATTTTATTTTTTATTTGTTTTTCGGCAGGTTTTTACATTGTTATTTAAAGCAACTTTTGTTTATTCTTTTATGTCGTAAATGCTAGTAAATACGGAATTTAAGCCAAATCTATGGAGGGAGTCGACGATTTTATTAGTACTTATTTAAGGTTTTTAATATTGGCATTATTATGACAAATGATTTTATGTTTTAGCCTTATCTTTTTCGGTTTTGAGACTAAGTATGATTCAGTATTAGGGAGATGATAAAATCCCCCTCCCATTCGCTCAATTATTTATTTTCCTTGAAAAGAACTTTGTTATTATTTCCAATAGAAATTTAAATTATAATGATCTTTTCCATTATTTAATTTCGTATAATGTTATTATTTAAAAAAAAAATCGTGTGGAATTTCCTCAAGGAGTGATAGGGAGAAGTAGTACGGGAATCAAACTCTTTTGATTTTGGTTTTATACTTTCTTATTTCCGATTCTTATGTTATTGATCCAAATATGTTGACTATCATATCAATTACAGTTAATGCATTAAGACAAAAGTCAAAATTGCTTCTTGAACTCGGATTTGATTGTTTAAGTATTACTGTAGTCTGAGAGGAGGCTACGATATTTACACTCGACTAGCTTTTGAATATAATTGATATTATTTTTAGGGTAACACTATTATTTAATGCACCAGGTAGATTAAAAATATTACAATATATTTTGTATTAATAATTTAAGGAGAGGTGTTATAGCTCTATTGCGAGAGCGGAAATAGACGGTGGATTATAGAGTTAATGAGTTTACTAATTTCCGGTGAAATGCTGGGAAGTGGGCTACGGGCAAGTGATTACCACTGAGATCTACTATTATGAATATATACCTTACGTGATAAACTCATGATTATTGTATATGTGCTC
Source organism: Riptortus pedestris (assembly GCA_019009955.1). Classification (NCBI taxonomy): domain Eukaryota; kingdom Metazoa; phylum Arthropoda; class Insecta; order Hemiptera; family Alydidae; genus Riptortus; species Riptortus pedestris. Next base: position 10,882,522 of record CM032232.1, read on the forward strand.
GGATTGGTTTTGACAGGAGAATATAGTTTCTTTATATACGATATTTAATTGTACATAAATACATATCCATGATTATGTGTTTATAGTATCAAAAAGTGAGTGTGTAAAAAGTGGCAAGGGATAGATTTGGAACGACATTTTTATTTATCTTCTAAATATAAAAGTTTTCATTTATAAGTCACCATGCCTGCCCTCATCAGCAAAGTTTTACAATGCAGCGCCGACGGAAGTGTTGTTGTAAACATTTGAAGCCTTGCCCAAAAAATACTATCATCATTCAGTCTTAAATGATTTCCGAGCCGAAGCCGGGTTCCTTAGCTAGTATATATATATATATATATATATATATAAATATATCTATATATATATATATATAAAAATGTAACATCTGTCTGAACATTCATTTTTTTCGCGAAATTTCACGATAATTTTCGTTTCACATGTCATAGACACCATAAAAACTAATTTTGTTTACTTTCGTGTCTGTGTTTGTTTGTTTGTTTGGTTGTGTCTTTTCACGCATAAACGGCTGAAGCCGATTTTATGAAAAACTTGGTATGTATTTACTACTAGCCAACATTATCGGACTTTAGGCTATATTAATATTCTCTTAGACGAACAAGGAGTGGGGGTTATAAGGGAGGCCTTGAAATCTGAAAAATATGTTTTTTTCGTTTCCTGTGCTTTTTCGCAAATTGATGAGCATAACAAAGTTGTTTATTTTGTTCATTTAGGAGAAACTTTTTTTATATACACTATCCATCGTTACCGAAGTATAAAGGCGTGTATACGCTATACTTATAGGGGAGACAAGCAATTTTATTTGCACAAAAGAACCAACCGAACTAAATAAAACACTCATGTATGTGTATTAGCACTAACGCCTTCTTATAATAAGCCTGCCTAAATTTTAGGGACGGGCAGAGTGGGGGTTATAGGGAGGCCCTGAAATCTGATAATTAATGATTTCCTTATTGGGGTTTCGGCAATTATGCACATAATTAGTTGTTTATTTTGTTATTTAGAGGAATTTGCTCAACACTTCTTTTCAATATGAACTACCAGTAACCCTCACCTGAAAAATAAATTCAAATGAATGTCAAATATTTTCTCCTTATTAATGCAAATCTATGCCATAATGCCAGGGGAGACCGGGAAATATGACAATATTGCAGGCAGTGATGTCTTAACTAAAAAAATATTTTTATTATTAACAAATGCCCACAAACGGGTATTAACCCTAAACACTGGACGGGTAAATGTCAAATATTGGAAAAAGTAAGCCTTGCCAAAAAATTACCATCACATTCAGCCTTAAATGAATTCCGAGCGAAAGCCGGGTATCTGAGCTAGTATAATATATATACATATAAATTATACATTATAAATGTGTGAGTGTGTGTGTGTGTGTGTGTGTGTGTGTGTGTGAATGACAAGCTGTAGATCAAACGACAAACAACCATACCGCCATTATCTGGAAAGTTTTAAATGCAGCCCATCAAGGGGTGGGGGAAGTTGAAATCTGATCAACAAGAATATGTGCTTGCAAATTGATGAGTATTTTATTTGTTAGAATGGAGAATATATATATACATGTGTGTGTGTGTGTGTGTGTGTGTGTCTGAATGACAAGCTGTAGATCAAACAACAAACAACCATGCCGCCATTATCTGGCACAAAGTTTTAAATGCAGCCCATCAAGGAGTTGGGGAAGTTGAAATCTGGAAGGTGTAGCAACTTGGCCAACTAACTAAGCAAGCACTCACTAAGGCATCGATCAATTTCACTCGTCTCCTCTTCACTACCAGCTCGGACGGAAGTAATATTCTAAGATGCTAATTATAACTCTACTGTCTTCTGCTATTGTGTTGCAATGGAAAATATAAACAGGGAATATAGAAACAACAGAAATTTTTCGAGTTTTGGAAACTCCTAAAAAGTATTTTTTTACATTAATTTTATGATGTTCTTTTATCTGTACTTATATTTAATTAATTATCCACAGTGTAGAGAAGAAGAAAGCAAATTTATTTGGACCAATACATAAATATTGTACACAAAGTGTTTTTATAAGATTTGTTACAAAATTATTATATTTTGATACACTCTTGGTTCTTCAGTGGTTGGACCTAAATTATAATGAGTTGCTCCACTTGACATGGGAAGGCTGCCATGATACTTCCTTACAAGTTGTTGAAGATGCACTGAAATAGGAGCAACCTTCAAATCACTGTGTATTTGGCTGTTGCTAACAAACCAGGGAGCATTTGTCGCTATCCCAAGTACTTTGCTCTGGATGGACTGGAGTCTCTTTTTGTGTTATGTTACTGAGATGCGTTGTTAATTTTGGGAGTATGAGTGTTTTGTTAAGTAGTGTTACGCAACTCATTTTCAGTGTTGTATTTCTGTTCATTAAAAGGTATATTTGTGCAAGACGTGCGTGTGCTTGTTGCAATTTAATGTTTAAAATGATCTTGATTATTTTAAATAATTTCTCTTATGGTCAAGATTAATTTAAAGAAAATCGGTTTAATATTTCCTTTTTTTAAAATGTGCCCACTATTATCGATTATTCAACAGAACTCCACTATCGGTTTTATCAGCTGTTTGGAGCTGTCATATCTATTTTCACTATCACTTAAAGCAGGTATGGGCAACCTTTGACATGTTGTGGGACAAACTTCTGTGTGCAAATACGTTTGCAGGCCGCCTTTAAAAGTAGTGCATTTTAATGTAGTGTTCATGATTATTAACAATATATATCAGGCATCAAATCATACCACAATATAATTCTAATGCAATTTATTAAAATAACAGAATAAAATGAGGCACATGATTATAATTAAATCGTAAAATTTGGAATTATTAAAAAGTCCGTCACGCAGGGGCTGCGTAAACTAAGCAGATTTCCCACGTGAAGTTTAACAATAGAGAAATCTGCCTAGTAATAACCTATTCTCACGAGGACGAATAGTTAGTGAAACGGCCACACTAGCGCTAGTGCGCTCGGCGGAAACTCCCGAACATAGCCGACCACACTCACAATACAAATCCAAATATCTCGGTTAATATTAAAGATACATAATAAATGTATAGAACAATATTTATAGTAAATGTAATTTCAATAAGATTGGTTTTATACAATTTTTTGATCCGACGTATGGTAACGGAGATATTTCGAATTTTCGAAAATCCCTCCCTCTATACCCCCCTCCCACTGGTCCGATTTTAGCAATTAACGAACTTGATCTTCCTTTTTACATAAAACGATTAAATTCCGAGTTTGGTAACGATCAAACAAAAATTGCGACCGCTAGAGCGTTAACAGACAAATATATATATATATATATATATATATATATATATATATATATATATATATATATATATAATTTTGAACGGACCTCATTTTCGTCATCTCCTGGGTAGGATCGATGGACATTTGAAGAAATTTTTCGAAACTCGCGTCATGAGTACGACCTCAATAGCTGATTTTCCCTAAGGGAAATCTGCTAAAAACAACAAAAGTAAAATAGTGACACTCGAGCTGGAATTTGGGAAACTAATCCATCGATGTTTGGGTTAATTCCACTGATACAAAAACCTAAAGGTTTTTCCAAATTACCGTCAGTCAGCCTTGTACGATGTTTAGATTTATTAACTTTCACCAATGAAAATAACTGTTCGCATTTATAAGTACTGCCAACCGCACAAATCTCTCTCTCTCTCAATCTTCTCATTAGTAGTAAGTAGTGTAATATTTTTGTTTGATTGGGTTTTTCAAAATGTCTCGCTGGCCGGATCAAACCTTACCGCGGGCCGGGGGTTGCCCACGTATGAGTTAAACATTCATCATATTAGAAGGATCCCACAAACGTCTAGGTAAGTAAGTACTTTTATTTTATGATTCGTATAACTAAGGCTTAGCATTTAAATGATTATACTATTATTAACTAGGTTTTAGGGGCTCAGGTTATGCGCGTGAGTTAAAGAGCTGGTCTTAATTTCACATTGGTAAACCTAGATTAGCGAGACCTATTCCTAGTTTGGTCGATTTCGATTGGAATTCGACGTAGGAGACGTATTTGACGCAAATAAGGCGGGAGAAATCTCGAAATTGGAGGGAAACAGGTGGGCTGATGTAAGAAGCACATGTGTCAGGTGCGTAGACCATTTTGCCGAGCGAAGCTGGTAAGCTGATCTGTGTCCGTGCTTGGACTGAAGAACAACTAGGTTAGAAATATCTCCAGCTGTGGCCTTCTGCTCGCTGTCTTCATACACACTTCATCATGGCGGACAGTTATTACCGACCCCTATTCCTTTTATGAACTTCTTTCTATAAGGATTCCTTTCTAGGTCTTCCTGGAAGCTCCTTTCCTTTTCAGATATCAGGATGCAATTAATGAAAGTCCAGGGGGAGTGGGAATTTACTTGAGGATGAAAACAAAAAATATATAAAAATCACGGTTAATATTCATGGCAGAGGAGATATGTAAATAATGACATTTTTCTGTAATCGTTGAATAATGGTCCCCTCTCCTTCCACTGGTCCGATTGTCATTAAATTATTTTTTGCATATAGCGATTAAATATCGAGTTTGGTAAAGATAAAACTTGGGCATTTGAAGAACTTTTTTTTCTAAAATGGTTTCTTAAGAAAAAAAAAACAAAAACACAAAGTGTGTCACGCAGCGGCTGCGTAAACTAAGCAGATTTCTAACTTGAAGATTTACAATAGATAAATATACATACTTGTAACACTTAATACCACCGTACAAATGATAACGAGAATTATTTCAGTCAATTTACGTTTTAATGAAAGCGTCTGAATTGAAAAAAAAAAACAGGTGTTCTTATCCTCTCGGAGCTCTAGATAAAATACAATTCTCGTGAAATTTACCAGACTCGCTTCGCTCGTGTGGGTAAACGTTTCACTCGAGTTGTAAAATGATCTACTTTCGTCACTTGTATAATAAATAACTATTCTTTTGGGTATTTTTCGATTTTAGTAATATCAGTAACTTAGAATAACACAAGTTTATATATTATTTATTCTTGATATTGTAGTGGCTTTGTTCAAGTAGTATAAACAATTTCAAAACGAAATATATACTATTTCCGTATTACAAGAATATTTGATAATTCATGAAGAACGTAATTGTGAATTGAACCATCTAATGAAACTCGTAAAAAGTGCGTCACGCAGGGGCTTCGTTATCTAATAAGATTTCCCTCGTGTTGTTTAGTAATAGATAAATCTACGTACTGCTAACACAACACCACCGTGAATAAATACAAACGGAAATAAGAAATGTTTCATCCAGTTTCAATAACCTGCCGACAGGAAGCGTTAGGTTAGAAACGTAAACACCGGAAAGAAAAACAATTACTGAAATATTTTAGAGTATAACATATTAAATTTATTGAGAACTATTTACTATATCGAGTAATGTAATTAATAATGAGTCAGAATAATTGTTAACTCAGTCAATCAAATTTTAGTAGTCCAAAACCTTAAGGCGGGGGGGAGAGGACTCACCAGGGCATATTTGCATGTATCTCGTATAATAAAGGTCTCTTGATTGCAATTTTTGGTATTTAAACTTCGAATAGTATGATTTATTATGTATGCAGAGTGTAGAAGTGGCGGTTTGCTGATGGCTGAAAAATGAAAAATGTAAATATCTCAGTTAATATGCAAGATAGAGAATACATGCATATATAATATATTTATAGTACATTTAATTTGTAATAAGATTAGTTTATATTCAATTTTTTGATCCGATTCATAATAACGGAGATATTTCGAATTTTTGAAAATCCTCCCCTCTAACCCCCACCCCCCCTCCCACTGGTCCGATTTCAGCCATTAACGAACTTGATCTTCCTTTTTACATAAAACGATTAAATACCAAGTTTGGTGAAGATTAAACAAATATTACGACCGCTAGAGGGGTAACAGACATATATATATATATATATATATATATATATATATATATATATATAGTTTTGAAACAGACCTCATTTTCGTCATCTCCTGGGTAGGATCGATGGACATTTGAAGAAAATTCTCGAAAATCGCTTCATGAGTACGACCTCAATAGCTGATATCCCTCAGGGGAAATCTGCTAATATTCTTAATATGAAGAAAAACACTATCTTAATATGAAGATAAAAAAACAATTACTGTAATACATCTAGAATAACTTTTGTAATATATTTTTTTTCTTGAAAACTATTTACTATTCAAGTATACTCTAAACTTTATAGCGGGAGTGAACTAGAATATTATTTTAGTAGACTCAACCGGACTAAATAAAACTCGGTATGGGTATTAGCAGTGAGGCCTTCATCATAATTAGTCATGTCCAAGTATCTCATGGACGAACAGGAGTGGGGGTTTAAGGGAAGCCTGAAACTATTAATAGAAAATATTTGTTGAGCGCAATATTTGGCAAATTTCCGCAAATATAAACATAACAAGAGTTGGTTATTTTGATATTTGGCTGACTTTTATTCTTTACACTTTTTTCGTATAACTAAGTGTACATGAGTTCACGTTAAAAGATAAGGGATCACTGAACGGCTGAACCGAAAGCTAAAAAAAAATCGGTATGTCAATTAGCATTAATTCTTCCATGATAATAAGTTATATTAAAATTTTTAGGTTCTTACGGGAGGGGAGTTATAAGGGAGGCCTGAAATAAAAATTCACCATACTCCCATTTATAACAAACGGGAAATATAAAAATATCGAAGACTGTGAAGCCTTATCGAACAAATAATTCTATTATTAGCAAATCACGGGCAACGACGGGTATCAATCCTAAACAGTGGGACGGGGTAAATGTCAAAATATTGTGCAATGTAAAGCCTGCTAAAAAATACCATCACCATTCAGCCTCAAATGAATTCCCGGGCGAAGCCGGGTATCTGAGTAGTAATTAAATAATATATATATATACATATAAGATAATGGTTCTATAAAATATATATAAATTGTATCCTCTGTCTGTACATTGATTTTTTTCGCGAAGTTTCACGATAACTATTCGTTTCACATGTTGTAGACCCCCCCCCCTCCCGCGAGTACCATGTCAGCCGTTAACTAACTTGATCTTTATTTTTGCATGAAACAATTACATATCGAGTTCCGTAACGATTAAACAAAAATTACGACCGCTAGAGCGGTAATTTCATAATGCATATTCGGCAAATATGCTCATAAAAAAAAGTTGTTTATTTTGTTAAAAAGTAACTTTTGTTTTTATACATTTTCGTCTTCTATCTAGGTATAAATGAGTTATACCTTGGAAGAATTACTGCGGAAGTGAACAATTTTATTTGGCACAAAAAACGTAACCGAACTAAACTAAACTCGGTATTTGAAGTAGCACTAACGCCTTTCTTATAATAAGCCATACTAACATTTCTAGGGAGTTGGTGTTATAAGAGAAGTCTGCTAAAAGTTCAATACGAGAGTCATATTTGATATCCTATTAAGGTTTCGCCAATTATGCACATAACAGACAAAGTTGTTTATTATGTGAAATGGGTAAGAGTAAAAAATGCTATATAATCAATCGTCGTATTTAATTTTAAAGGCGTTAAGAGAAAAAAAAATAGCGTGAACACAAAATTTATTGGGCATTAAAGACTTTGCCGAACGAGATTTTCTATATGTGAATTAGCACTAACGCTTTCCTTATTCTGAGCCATACTAACATTTCTAGGAACGGGCAGGAGTGGGGGTTATTTGAATTTTCAAAATAGTGATATCCTATTGGGGTTTCGGCAAATCCACTCATCCCCCTGGTCGTTTAGCCGTTATCGAACGTTGTTATCTTTTGTTTTCAACATAAACGTTTATTATCAAGTTGGTAACGAACCTAGACAAATGATAACTCGCTAGCGTGGTAATATTTTGACAATATTGTGCAAACTTAAGCCTTGCCGAAAAAATACCATCAACAGTCCGGCTCAATTGAATTCCCGCGCGAAGCCGTGTATCTGAGATATTATATATATATATATATATATATATATATATATATATATATATATATATATATATATATATATATATATAATTTTCAACGGACCTTATTTACTTCATTTAATAGGTAGTATCAATAGACATTTGATAGACTCATCGGCAAAAATAGTGCATATGATATTGCATGGAGTCGTCATTTTCAATAACAAGTTCGCTTTGTGAAATGAACAGTCCTCTTAAACATTTAGAATGAAATATGAACGGAAAACACGGAAAATGTATGGGCCTTTAGAAATAAGGATAACAAGTTTGCTGAAGCACATTACTTTTAATTGCCTCATTTAGGCCGACTGTTTTCCTCCAGTTTTTCATTCAAGCTCCAACATTATTTCGTGAATTATTGGCTCAATTGGATATTACAGACCGTTTGGACTGTCACTTTCATTTAATTATTCATTCGGACAAGTCTGTCAATTTTCGTGCCTGTTTGTCAGAAGAGGGTGGAACAATAAGGCTGTTAAACTGGCAAAATGTTGTATATTCAGCATATGTGTGTATATGCAGCTGGCAGAAATACAAGCATCCCTAGTTGTAGAAAATTGATATACTCCGTGAATTTGATTCTACAAGTATACCACACATACAATTTCAAAATTTAGAAGAAAGAAAGTCCGTTACGCAGGAGCTGCGTAAAATAAGCAGATATTCAGTGATGTGAATAAAAACTAGTAAAAGCAAATACTAGGGATTTCTTAAGCAAATGCTACGTTTTGTGTGAATTAACACTATAGCACTTGCTAGGGGTAGTACGTTCTAGAGTTTCCCCGGACGAGTAGTAAATGCTTAAAAAATGGTGTGAATAAAACTTTTGAAGTAGATTGTTCTCTAGAATATGCTTTGATATTTTCAAGCCTGGTCTGGGGCATGCTAGACTTTTTCCTAGCATTTACTACCTGTCTGCTTAGTCCACAGTTTGTTGTTGATCATGGCTGAGTTTATGCCTATTTCGTCAAACGTAAAAATTTATTCTGTTCGTTCTGGAATAAACGAACGTTAAGTGTAAAGAACTGTTGAGGTTTAACAGTGAGAGTGTTGATTTCCTTGCGGCACAGTTTCTTGAAAAAAGTGATACTCGTGGCGGTGGTATTTCCAGAAGACAGCAAATAGAAATATTTCTGAGGTTTGTGGGTGATCCTGGCTTTCAGTCTGGTGTAGCTCAAGATGTGAGTGTACAACGTACTACTGCTAACAAGACTATAAGGTACATGATGAGTAGAATAGTTGAACAAAATCACATAATTGGATAAGGTTTCCAACTACAGCTGAAGATATGGCCGAGGCTAAAGTTTTGTGGCAGACATTTTTGTTTGCCGTCTGTAATTGGTGCCCTTGATTCTACTCAAATTGACAGGAACGTTAGAACCTAGCATTTACTTGGTCTAGCATGTACTACCCCGCGAGTAAATGCTTGGGATTTTCCGGATTCTACTAGACTTGCCCTAGTATTTTCCACAAATATTTATTCACACTGATTTGACCAAATAATTACTAGACCTAGCATATGCTACTTAGAAAGTGCTAGTTTTTATTCAAATGTCTTATTGCATGAGCAAGAATAGCACACTTATGATCTCATCTCACCACATATTCTCTATTTATATTAAAAGAAGTCCGTCACGCAGGGGCTGCGTAAACTAAGCAGATTTCCCACGTGAAGTTTTTTACAACTTGAGGAATTCTGCATTACTGGTAACCTCATTACCACCGTGATTAAATTACAAACGGTAATGAGAAATCTTCCAGTTAATGAAAATATACTCCCAACTGAAACGGCTTCTGAATTGTAAGAATAATTCATTATTGTTAATAACTCAAATTTTAGGATTCCAAGAAACTATAGAAGGGGGGGGCGCGGCGGATGAACAGAACGTATTTGCATAAATCTCACAACGTAACGAAGGTAAGGTAAGGTTAGAAGAAGCTTCCACCTGAGCCGGGCAATGACAGAAATGGCCGACCTAATTCGAACTATGCCCGACCACAGACTTCATAAAAATGCAAATATCTCCGTTAATATTCAAGATAGAGAAACAATGTACATAACAATATTAATAGTAAATTTAATTTACAATAAGATTGGTTATATACAATTTTTCGGCCCGATGCATAATAACGGAGATATTTCGAATTTTCGAAAATCCCCCCTCTAAACCCCTCTCCCTCTAGTCCGATTTCAGCCATTAACGAACTTGATCTGTCTTTTTACATAAACGGGCTATATAGACGTGTTTCGTAACGATCAAACAAAAATTGCGTCCGCTAGAGCGGTAACAGATATATATATATATATATATATATATATATATATATAATATATATATATATTATATACTAGTTCAGATACCCGGCTTCGCCGGAAATTGATTTAAGGCTGATGGTGATGGTATTTTTTTGGCAAGGCTTTAATTTGCACAATATTTTGACATTTACCCGTCACAGAGTTTAGGGTTAATTCCCGTTGTTGGCATTTGTTAATAAAATTAATTTTTTATGTAAGTCTCACTGTCCTCCAAATTGTCATATTTCCCGTAGACAAATAGACAATGAAATATCGCGAAAGTTCGGTTTACTCGCGCTCAATAAAATAGTTGACTCCCGCTTTAGTTTATCGTGTATATCTCGTTTAAAAACTGTTAAAAGACAAAAATAAATATTACAAAAGTTACTCTAAATAACAAAAGTCCGTCACGCAGGGGCTGCGTAAACTGAGCAGATTTCCCTCGTGAAGTTTAGTAATAGATAAATCTACATACTGCTAACACAACACCGTGAATAAATACAAACGGAAATAAGAAATGTTTCATCCAATTTTCAATAGCCTGCCGACAGGAAGCTTTAGGATATAAATGTTAAACAAACGGGTCCCGCCTCACACCGGAAAGAAAACAATTACTGAAATATATATCAGAATATAAACACATTATAATTATTGAGAACTATTTAGTAATTCTAGTACTTTAATTAATAATAAGTCAGAATAATTGTTATCTCAATCAATAAAACTGTTTAGTAGTCCAAAAATTTAAGATGGGGGGGGGGGGGTCAACAGGGCTTATTTGATTGCATTTATCTCGTTAAATAAAGGTCCTTTGAATACAATGTTATGTATTTAAACTTCCAATAATTTGATTTATTATGTAGCAGAGTTATTGAAGTTATACGTAAAATCGTAGAAGTTGGCGGTTTGGTGAAAACTGAAAAATGCAAATATCTCGGTTTAATATTCAAGATAGAGCATAAATGTATATAATCAATATTTATAGTAAATGTAATTTGTAATAAGATTGATTCTGTATAATTTTTCGATCCGACGTATAGTAACGGAGATAATTCGAAATTATCGAAAATCCTCTCCTCTAAACCCCCCTCCCAACTGGTCCGATTTCAGCCGTTAACGAACTTGATCTTTCATTTTACATAAATCGCTTAAATATGAAGTTTGGTAAGGACTAAACAAAAATTGCGACCGCTAGAGCGGTAACATACAAATATATAGATATATATATTTATATATAGATAGATATATATATACATTTTTGAACGGACCTCAATGTTCGTTCATCTCCTAGGTAGGATCGATGGACATTTGAAGAAAAATGTCGAAAATTCCGTCATGAGTACAACCTCAATAGCTGATTTCCCTTAAGGGAAATCTGCTAAAATAAACAACTTTTGTTATGTTCATATTTGCCGAAAAACGAATAGAAAACGAAATACCGCTATTTTAAATTCAGGCCTCCCTTACAACCCCCACTCCTGCCCGTCCCTAGAAATGTTGGTATGGCTTATTATAATGAAGGTGTTAGTGCTAATATACATACCGAGTTTTATTTAGTTCGGTTGAGTCGTTTGTGCCAAATAAAATTGCTCACTTCCGCTAAAGGTTTTAGCGTATATCTCGTTTATAATACGTTATACGAAAAAAGTGTATATAACAAAAGTTACTCTAAATAACAAAATAAACAACTTTTGTTATGTTCATACTTGCCGAAAAACCAATAGGAAACGAAATATCGCTATTTTTAATTTCAGGCCTCCCTTACAACCAGCACTCTTGTTCATCTCAGAGAATTTTAATATAGCCTAAAGTCTAAGTTGGGTTAGTTGTAATATACATACCAAGTTTCATAAAATTCAGTTCAGCCGTTTATGCGTGAAAAGGTAACAAACAAACAAACAAACAAACATACACGAAAGAAACAAAATGCAGTTATGGTGTCTATGACATGTGAAACGAAAAGTTATCGTGAAATTTCGGAAAAAAATCAATGTACAGACAGAGGTTACATTTTATATATATATATATATATATATATATATATATATATATATATACAGTTTTGAGCGGACCTCATTTTCGTCATCTTCTAGGTAGGATCGGTGGACATTTGAAGGAAAACGTCAAAAATTCCGTCATGAGTACTACCTCAATAGCTGATGGAGTTAACTGACGGCAGAAAACAAGAAAGTACGAATAACTCGAGTACTTGAGTTACGACAGAATATATTAACAAAAATTGTAGAACTTCAATTGGTTAACAATATGGTTTCTATAGCATTTTCCGACCCCACTTATAATAAACAAGATATTTCTAACTTTCGAATCCACACCGTACCAGGTCGATTTACACCATTAACAAATACGATCTTTAGTATTGAATGAAACTGTTAAATATCGTGTATGATATAATTCGAATAAACATTTGACTAAACAATACTCTCTTAAATTAATAAACCACTTCACTCGAAGATAAAATACCATGTTTGTTGCTTTCAAGAGACCTTTATTATAGTAGATACATGCAAATATGTTCTGTTATTCTCTACCTCCTCCCGTCTTAATTTATAGTACTGCCAAAATTTGAGTGATTGAGATAAAAATTATTCTGATACATAATAAATTCCAGTACTAGATATAGTATATAGTCGTCAATAAAATTAATATGTTATATTTAGATATATTTCAGTAATTGTTTTTATTTCTAGATAGAAGAATTCTATCTGTTTGTTCAGCTCCAAGAATTACAGACCTTTTTGTTTACAATTCAGACGCTTTCCGGTGTAGAAGTTATTAAAATTGACGGAAAGATTTCTGGCGACCGTTTTAATTTATTCACTTAATATTCATGGTGGTGTTGTGTGTGTTACCAGTAGATTTATCTATTGTAAAACTTCACAAGGGAATTGGCCTGCATTTAATTTTAAATTATTACTTCAATATTGCAATAAATTTGCCCACCATTTCTGAATATACGTACGATAACATTTACACAATATTTAAATTATGTTTAATATATATATATATATAATATATATATATATATATATATATATATATATATAAATATAATGCACAAACATATACACTGACAGTAAAGTAACTACAGGACCGTACAACCTATGACCCGTTAACTACACAAATCAGAGAACTTATAGCAGAATTAAATCATATTAACATATATTTTTCATGGGTTAAAGCACATTCTGATAATTTTGGAAATGAATTGGCCGATAGAGCTGCTAAGTCTGCTTCAAAAGATTCCCAATTACCAGAATGATACAATAAAATCTTCAAAGCCCACGCAAAATATATGTTAAAAGCTCATCTAACTGAAAAGTGGCAACAACAATGGACTGTAACTAATAAAGGACAACAATTAAAACTTTTCATTCCAAACATTAACACATATTTCAACAGCAAATACATACAGACAGACTTTTACATTACACAATTAGTAACAGGGCATGGCACGCTGAACTCTTACTACCAACGATTTAACATAAAAGACAACAATACATGCCCCTGTGATTACTCAACTCCACAAACAAGTCAACACTTAATATACGATTGCAGACTACTGACTAACGAACGACAAAAACTAAAACAAGACATAGAACAAAAAAAAGGCAAATTTCCAATAGAAGAAGACAAGTTATTTTTAAAATATAACAATCCTTTTAAAATATTCGCAGAACATGCTTTTAATACAATTAATCGGTTAAATACTTATTATGGCTGATACAACTACAATACTTAAAATATTTAAAATCATTATTTCTTTTCTTTTTTTTTTTTCTTTTTTCTTTTTAAGATTAATAATTTTCTCTTTATATGTTTTACTTTACTTTTAACGTTGTTATTGTTAATTCTTATATATATATATATATATATATATATATATATATATATATATATGTTATACTTTTAAATTATTTATGTATAAATTAATTGTAACACACTACAAATGCATGTGATATGCTAACTTGCATGGGACATGCAGAAACTAATAAACGGCCTTCTTATAGGGTTACTATAGGAAGGAAACAAATAAAAAAAAAACTTAAATAATAAATAATATATATATATATATATATATATATATATATATATATATATATATATATATATATATATGTATATCAGCAGATTTCCCATAAGGGAAATCATCTATTAAGATTTTATTCATCATGCAATTTTCGAAAAATGTCCTCAAATGTCCATCGATCCTATCCGAGGATGAGATTGTATATATATGAATGAGATCAAATTAAATGTTCTCCATTATTAAGAAATATATTTGCATTTATCAGTTTTCGGCGTTCAGTATACCCCACACCTACTCATGCAATATTAACAATAAACTGTTATACCATGAACCACTTTACTTCAAGCCTTAATACCGAATTTTGTTGTTTTTGAATATTTACTTTTTGAGATGCATGCAAATACGTGGTCAAAAGCTAGTTCGGCCGTTTCCGTAACTGTTTGGCTCTCGTGAAATTTCGTTACTGTAAAACTTCACGTGGGAAATCTGCTTAGTTAACGCAGCCCCTGCGTGACGGTAATTCTTTTTCCTGAACCAAATTTAATTGTAATTTTTCCAAAAGTGGTGACATTTGAAATTACTTCTCGAGAAGGAATTAGTTGGGGAATATAAATAACTGTAGATGGCTATCGGACAATCTTAATGACCTAACGTTGCTCAGAATAAAAGTAATATAAACAGAACGAGGGAACCCAACCAAAAAAAATTATATATAACTATATATTATATACTTTTTGTTATATGTTTTGTGCTGAATGCATGAAAAGAGATTTGTAACATTGTTGTTTGTAGTCGCCCCTTGTTAGGATGACGGAGCCTAAGCAAACAAGCCCTAAGAGGGTTTACTGGCGCCTAAACCACCCTTCTTCAGGGCACAGTAATTGCGAGGGTTGAACAGATAGTGCAGAAAGAGGGAGTGATAAATAACGTGTTATCAGCAAATAGGGTGATAATGCTCAAGAAATATGTAGGGTTGATCCTCAACATTGGTTAAGAAAAAGATGTTATTCTGTTGTGGATATTTTCCAGTGGTTTTGAGAATCTCAATCTATATCTATATTATCCATATACTAAGAAAAAATACAAAAAAGGTATATATATAAAAAAATATATGACTGAAAACAATTAAGAGCAAAAAAAAGGAATTATTAAAAATATCTTGAAATCAAAAACAATTATAATTTGTCAATGATGAAGAGTTTTGTCTTCATAAGCACGTTCATAATTTAAAAAAAAATTGCTATTTAAAAAAATGATTGTTATTAAAATATGTAAAAAATAATATACAAAAAGATAATGCAATTCAATTTATTTAGTATTTACAATATAAATATTGTACAACCAAAAAATCAATGAATGTAGAATTTTAAGATATTTTAAAAGTTATTGCCTCTACTATGCTCTTCGTAAAACTAATTAAACTTCTTTATCTTAATCTAGTTCACAGAATAAATAAATGAAGTTGAAGTTTAATTAATCGTCTAAATTTCAGAATGAAATTGATTCATAGCGCATTCCCAATTTTATTGTAATTGCCTCCACGTGCGCGTTATTATCTCTCATATCAAAACAAAAAAAGGATAATCGTTAACAGTTTATTAAATAAATAAATCACCTGTTCTAAAGGTGAGACAAATTATTCAATTAGCTTTGTACATAATATATCCTTATAATATATTTCAGAGGGAGAAACCCTTTCTTCTGTTTTTCCAAGGATGAATTAATTGCTCAAAAGAAAACAAAAACGAACTAGAGCATATTATGTGTAAATTTGACGGAATTTTAAAAGACAGTCGAGTTTAGAATTTCAAATGACTAATTGGGAGAACAAAAGATTTATTAATTATTACGCTAAATACAAGAGAAGGGGAGAAAAACCTCCCCTGATTGAGTCTTTTTCCATTTCTAAAGACTGAGAGAAAAAGAAAAAAAAAATATTATGGAATAAATTTGCATAACAAACAAGAAACAAGATAAAGGAACTAAATTGCTGGTATTAAAAAAGCAATTACTTTTACAAAAAAAAAATGTAAATTAATTAATTATGCAAATCCCATGTTACATTTTCCGTCAGCTCTTGTCATGAAATGTTGATATAGCATGTATCGCGCAACCAGGCCCATATATTATAAATTGTCTCAGTAAATCACATGCTAATCAGCTGTCAGCAATTATGTAAACATGTGTTTAATATTTATCGTGCATGTAACAAAGATTATAGAGCAAATCCGAAACGGTTATTATTTTAGCAGATTACCCTTAAGGGAAATCAGCTATTCAGGTTGTACTCATGGCGTGATTTTCAAAAAATATCCTCAAATGTCCATCGGGCCTATCTTGGAGATGACTAAAATGAGGTCCGTGCAAAATTATATATATATATATATATATATATATATATATATATATATAATATATATATATATATATTCTACTGTCCGTTTTTCTTAACGCTTTCTAATCGAGTGGGCCTATTTGTTTTATTTTTTTGTATGCGTTTGTGTGACGCCCTTGGATGGTTTAGTAAATCAGCAAAGGCAGATAGAGCAGGAGTGGGGAGATAGAGTTTGTAAGGAAGGCCTAAAATTTAAAAAAAATAGAAATATTTCGTTTCCTATTGGTATTTCGGCAAATATGCACTGGATAAAAGTTGTTTTTTGTTATTTAGAGTTACTGTTATCGTATAACAAAGTATAACCATGATATACACTAAAAAATGAAAAGTGGAAGCCTACAATTTCATTGTGCACTAACGATTGAACAGAACTTAACAAAACTCTATTTGTAAATTAGCATTAATACATCAATAATTATAAGCTACGATATATTAAATTTTTTAGGTTCGAACGGGAGTGAGGGTTATAAGGTTGGCATGAATAAAAAATTTGTGATAAGTCTTTTCATTTGTTTTTAGGCAAACATGCACTTAATAATAGTTGTTCATTGTGCTATTAAAAGTAGCTTTTTTATTAAATATAATACCTTAATCGCTTGAAATATCATGCAGGACAACGTCTGACGGGCCGCTAGTATATATATACAATTCAAAAACTCCTTGGGCCCACCCTGGCTAGAAAAGTCCGTTCACGCAGGGGCTGCGTGAAACTAAGCAGATTATTTCCCACGTTGAAGTTTTCACAATTAAGAGAAATAGCTAATAAGAAACCTGTAGTGTAAGATACCTCTAAACCTAAAACATTTATTTAGGGGCGTAATTAACCCAGTAGTTTCTAGCCCCCAAAAAAACACTTATACCTAACCATCTAAACATATTCACGAGGGACGAATAGTTATGGGAAAAGGGGACCACACAGAGCTCTCGGCGGAAATTCCGAAATAGCCTACTGGTGACCCACACAGCAGAAAAAATGCAAATATCTCGGTTAATATTCAAGATGATGAAAAAATGTTATATAACAATATTTTAGTTACACTTAATGTGCAATAAGATTGATTCTGTACAATTTTTTGGTCCGAGTATAGTAACGGAGGATATTTCGAATTTTCGAAAATCCTCACTTCTAATCCCCCCCCCTCCCACTGGTCCGATTTCAGCCGTTAACGAACTTGATCTTTCTGATTACATAAAACGACTAAAATATTCGAGTTTTGGTAACGATCAAACAAAATTGGCGACCGCTAGAGCGGTAACAGTACAAAATATTAGATAGATATACAATATACAGTTTTTGTACGGACCTCTTTTCGTCATCTCCGGGTTGGATCGATGGACTTTTGAAGAAAAATAGTTCGAAAAATTCCGTCATGCAGTACAACCTCAATAGGCTTGATTCTCCTTAAGGGGAAAATCTGCTCTATAAGGGCGATAACCTGTAGATAACCCGTCCCGATTAGCCGTAGTAGCATAAAGTTTACGTAAATAAGAATCAAAAACAATTTTGATATGAAGTGTGGTTTAAAGGAATATGAAAATAAAATAGAACTTTTGACATTTTTAAAATAGAACAACATAAAACGTTGTTTTTCATAAAATAATCTACTAATTAGGTTTCATGTCAATTTTCGACCCTCTGAACGTCAAATTACCGACGTCCTACATAAAAAAGGATTTTCACACTACTTTCAAAACCAAAACCGCATTACGACAAAAACTGACAAATGATATAGTGGATAAGGACATTTACAATATGAACGGAGCATACAAACTAACTTGCATGTGTAATAAGGCATCGGAGAGTCTGGAAGGAGACTAGAAAAGCAATAGACATAGAAGCACAAACGCTCGTTGAGACTAAACAAACGAGACACCAACTTCGCTAACCACTTGAACGATCGGAGCCATGACCTTGTAAATATATCAGACAATGTGGAACTCCAACACAGAGGAACAAAAGGACGGAAATTGCAGCATACATTTACAAACTCTATGAGCATTCAGAGAACAGATCAAGACTAAGCTCAGACGCGGAATTCAGACCATCACGTTCAAATTAATACACTTTAAATGAAATAGGCGCACAAGAATGAAACTACACTAAACACAAATCAAGATTCATGAAATAATTAGTTTAATATATCTGTTATAATGCGACGGTTCAAAAAAAGTGTATAAACCCAATGTTACTGCAAATGTAATGCCCAGCCTTCAACCTTCAGCCCCACTCTTACTCATAATGTACGTTACAACATAGGATAAGGGGTGTGGGGGGGGGTAGACCCCATTTTGCAACATGGGTATATGGTGTAAAGGAATACCATACATGGCATATATTAGCACACAGAAATACACGAAAATATCACAACAATATTTTTAGAACAAATATATAACTCAAATCAAAATGAAAAAAGGGAGCTCGCTTTTTTTCTGGTTTTAGCAGATTTCCCCAAAGGGAAACCAGCTATTGAGGTCTGTACTCTCATGGCGCGACTTTCGAAAAATTTTCTTACAAATGTCCATCCGATCCTACCCAGGAGGATGACGATAAATGTGTGCCCTGTAATTCAAAATTATATATATATATATATATATATATATATATATTTAGTGTTCATAGACATATATATATATACAGGGTCCGGTAAAAAAAACTCCCTGATTTCAATAAGCCAAATATTTGCAAAAAGAATAAGAAAACATACAGAACAATTAGCTATATAATTTTGTGAAAAGCCTATATAATGCCATTTTACATCACTATTAGTATATTTTTACTTGGTTTTGAAAATTTATGTCCGATAACTTATGATTCCCCAATTGTCATAGACACCATATCTTCACTAAGTCTTTCGTGTAAGTTGTCCATATGTTTCTTCGTGTTACCTTCACTTGGTAATGGCTGCCAACGTTCCTGCCCTAATGACATCCTTTTATGATCTTGCGAAGTTCTGGGACGATGTTATTGTACTAACTTTAGCCTTTAGGTAGCCCCACAGAAAAGAAATCACAGAGGTGATAATTCGGGTTGGCCTTGGGGGCCAGCGAAATGTCACGCGGTCTTAAAGATAACAAGACGTCCAGGGAACAACTCTCTTAACATTTCCATGAGACCTCCGAAAGCAGTGTGAGCTGTGGCTCCGTCCTTGTTGGAACCAAACTTCTTCTTCCTCATGTCTCTAAAACAAACTGTAGAAATGTCTCTATCATTTGACAATAGCGAATCGGCATTGACCGTTTACTGATTGTCCATCCCTTCTTCAAAAAAGTACGTGTCCCCACATAACAAAAGTTCCCGCAACGGGCGCACCAAACTGGAGACTTTTGGACTGTGTAGTTTGGTTGTGGGTGGAGTTCCCTAGGATTTTCTGTACCCAGTAGCGGAAATTCTGTTATGTTAACAGTTCCACATAAGGAAGATGGGCTTCATCAGAAGAGCGGGAAGACAACAATCTGGGGGATCGTTTTGCCAACAAAAAGGATAGTCAGTCACATTGCAAACGCTGCGAGTCGTTCATAATCTTAACACTGAAAAGGCACGTAGCGCCGCTACGGGATCACCCCTCCATAGAAAACCATCTCATAAACCCCCCCCACTACAACTCACGCGTGATAGTGTACGTCTGCTCAACATGAGTCAACGTGGGAGGTTTTTTTGCGGCCGGACCCTGTAATTCATTATATATATATATTATACTCGCTATTAATTATAATATATATATATATATAGATAATCGCATAAATATATATATATATTTGTCTATTAGAGACACTCTACCGCCGCAATTTTTGAACGAGACCTCATGTTTCGTTATCTCCTGGCCAAACTCGATATTTGAAGAAACGTTTCGAAAACCGCGTCATGAGTATAACAATCAATAGCTGATTTCCCTTAGGGGAAATCTGCTAAAGATAAAGACTTAAGTATTGAAAATATCATTCTTAAAAGCTGAAATCGGAACGAATCGAGGGGAGGTTGGTTTATTTAGAGGGGATCATTTTCGAAAATTCGAAATATCTCCGTTACTTTACGTCGGATCGAAACATTGTGTAGAACCAATCTTATAGCACATTAAATTTACTATAAATATTGTTATATACATACATTTTCTATTTTGAATATTAACCGAAATTTTTCAATTTTATTAATTGTGTGCGGTTACGGACGAGATGTATCGGCTAACTTCGGGTCTAGTCG
This sequence comes from Riptortus pedestris, assembly GCA_019009955.1. Taxonomy (NCBI): domain Eukaryota; kingdom Metazoa; phylum Arthropoda; class Insecta; order Hemiptera; family Alydidae; genus Riptortus; species Riptortus pedestris. The sequence continues at coordinate 10,903,500 of CM032232.1, forward strand.
TGAGTTTTCGGTCGAAAGCTAGTTCGGCCGTTTCCGTAACTGTTTGGCTCTCGTGAAATGTCTCTATTGTAAAACTTCACGTGGGAAATCTGCCCCTGCCTGACGGGCTTTTTGTCTAAGTCCGCAGGTTCACTCAGTCCTAAGGTTTCGTGTCCTGTCAACCAATAGAATGTAGTGTGTTTATCTAGACCGATAAGCTGTTTTGCTATTTGTAGGGCTTATGGGTGATTGGTGTAAATAACTTGCAGTGTTTGAACGGAGCCTAAAGAATCTGTGCAAATGGATAATGTATTAGTTTTGAGACGTGTGGACATTCTTGAGGGCATAGGTACGCAAATGAGGAAAGAAATGGTGAACACTTTCAAACATAGCATGATACTAGCGATATCACTCCTTGTGCCCGTTCTAGGCTATGAAATAAGAAAGCTAGGATATTGGCGAGCTAGCCATGGATGAGAAATGCTCGGTAAGCAAGACTAGAGATGAAAGAGAATCTATTTTCGGCCGACTGTTTGATATTGTGACACGATCAACATAGCTGCATTGGGTGGGCTTCGTGTCTGCCCTTACAAACAACTACAGCTTCCTTACACCCACACACTCTCCAATAATTATACACTCTTACAGCAAAAACCTAGTCAAGAATTTCATGCAGGGGCACTCTGCTATGCAATAACAATGCCATGAGGAAGGTCTATGCGTTGGCTTTGTTATTGCGACTGAAATCGAGCAAGGCAGAACAGCCATGACTCATTTGAAGTACGTCAAGCACGTGCTGTTTGAGCTAAGACGAATCTCCACGTTTAACTGAGGGTATTTGGAATCTTTCCAATTAACTTACATGACAATCAACAGAAGAGTTATTTAAGAATTTTAAAGACATCTGGAATTGGCACAGCACGCGTCAACAGGGACCAATATTCACAGACTAAAGAACACGTTACTATTTCTTGGTTACCAGTCCATGAGGTCACATCTCAAAGTAATGTAGTAGACAGAGCAGCGAAACAATCTACTGAACTTAATACTTAACACGTTAAGTAACGGAGTAGTAGGCAATGGGGTCAAATGACCCCCGTACGTAACTGCCTCTCCCAGTACGGAGTCTGTTTTGAATGATAAAATGTTCAAAAAAATACTTTTGACGGTTTTGCTTTGGTATTAGTAAATGTAATTAAGGGAAATCAGCTACGGTTTATGTTTTTTCAAATCCTAGAAAAAAATTACGTCACGTGGGGCCCTGCGTAAACTACCCAGCAGATTTCCCACGTGAAGTTTTCAATTGAGAAATTGCCTATATATACAGCTGTATAGTAGTATAGAACCACTATAAACCTAAAACTTTATTTGGGTATATATACAGATATATATATATACCAGTAGTTACCGCTCTAGCCCCCAAAAAACAGTTAACCTAACCTCGATATTAACACGTTTTATTCACGAGGGACGATAGTTAATGGCTGAAATACGGACCCGCTGGAGCTCCGGCGGTTAAAGGGAAAGTCCGAACATAGCCTATGGGTGACCACACGCAGGAATACCATGGCCAAATATCTCCGTTAAATACGTCAAGATACAGAATAAATGTATAGAACATATTTTATTAGTAAATGTACATTTGCTATAAGATAATGGTTCCTGTACCAATTTATTCTGAATCTCGACGCATTATAACGGAAGATATTTTGAATTTTCAAAAATCCCCCCTCTAAACCGCCCCCTCCCAGGTACAATATCAGGGACATAAACGAAATTTGATCTTCACTTTTTACATGAAAACGATTAATTCCGAGTTTGGTAACGATCAACAAAAATTGCGTCAACCGCTAGTTCGGGCGTTTAAAGTAACAAAATATATTATATATTTATATATATGTGATATTTATAAATATTATATATATAATATATATATATAATAATTTTGATCGGACCTAGTTTTCGTCATCTCCTGGGTAGGATCGATCGACATTTTGAAGTAATTTGTATTCGAAAACTCGCATTCATGAGTACACGACCTCTAATAACCTGTATTTCCCATAGGGAAATCTGCTAAAAAATACGTCGTATATCATTGCATAATGCACGGGGCTTATGACCCCGTGCCGGCCTGGAGAGTGGTATTTGGGCTCTAGTCCGGCACGGGCTCATATAGTCCCGTGATATTTCCCGTGCTTTTCTGTGAACGCTTGTTCTGTATATTTACAAGGCTTAGGTTAATGACAGAACGCGTCCTTCCCCTTTCAGTTTACTTTTTGCTGTCGTTTGGAAACATTAATCTCTATGATGTGCAAATCACGTGGCCGACAATTACTGGATTTAGCTTTATTAAGAAAGTGTTCCGGGTGTTACGAAAAATTAAGAAAAACATTGTCCTCTAAAGAAGCAGACAAAAAAGTTATAACATATTGTGAAGAGTGCAACATGAAGTCAATTTGTCTACAATGCTTCAACAACTGCCATAAATCTATGACCTAACCATTGTGATAATGAAGAATTGTTAATTACATATTAATTATTTATTTATTCATATTATTTCTTTATTATGTTTATTTTCCAATTATTTGTTTAAACTGAACTCCTAGTTCCTAGTTTCTTATTTTATCTTTATAAACTAATAACTTTTTATTGGTAATTTAAAGTTAATTAATATTCACCCATTTTAATGTATAACAAAAAATTAAAATCTAAAGTAAATATTCATTTCTAAGTCACGTAACAAAAAATTGATGAAAACAAGGCCTGTGACTGTCATATATTTTTTGATGTCCAAAGAGTAAAAAGTTAATTTTCCAAGTGGTAGTAGCGCATTAAAAGGGGACATAAGTTCGGGGTCGATTGACCCCGTGACGTACTTGAGGATAGTTGCACCACGGGGACAATTTACCCCGTGCTGTACTTGTGGATAGTTGCACCACGGGGACAATTGACCCCGTGACGTACTTGAGGATAGTTGCACCACGGGGACAATTGACCCCGTGACGTACTTGTGGATAGTTGCACCACGGGGACAATTGACCCTGTGACGTACTGGAGGATAGTTGCACCACGGGGACAATTGACCCCGTGACATACTTGTGGATAGTTGCACCACGGGGTCAATTGACCCCGTGTCGTACTTGTGGATAGTTTGCACCACGGGGACAATCGACCCCGTGACGTACTTGTGGATAGTTGCACCACTGGGTCAATTGACCCCGTGACGTACTTGTGGATAGTTGCACCACGGGGACAATGGACCCCGTGACGTACTTGTGGATAGTTGCACCACGGGGACAATTGACCCTGTGACGTACTTGAGGATAGTTGCACCACGGGGACAATTGACCCCGTGATGTACTTGTGGATAGTTGCAACCACGGGGACAATTGACCCCGTGACGTACTTGTGGATAGTTGCACCACGGGGACAATTGACCCCGTGACGTACTTGTGGATAGTTGCACCACGGGGACAATTGACCCCGTGACGTACTTGTGGAAAGTTGCACCACGGGGACAATTGACCCCGTGACGTACTTGTGATAGTTGCACCACGGGGACAATTGACCCCGTGACGCACTTGTGGATAGTTGCACCACGGTTCAATTGACCCCGTGACGTACTTGTGGAAAGTTGCACCACGGGTCAATTGACCCCGTGACGTACTTGTGGAAAGTTGCACCACGGGTCAATTGACCCCGTGACGTACTTGTGGAAAGTTGCACCACGGGTCAATTGACCCCGTGACGTACTTGCGGAAAGTTGCACCACGGGGACAATTTACCCCGTGCTGTACTTGAGGATAGTTGCACCACGGGGACAATTTACCCCGTGCTGTACTTGTGGATAGTTGCACCACGGGGACAATTTACCCCGTGCTGTACTTGAGGATAGTTGCACCACGGGGACAATTTACCCCGTGCTGTACTTGAGGATAGTTGCACCACGGGGACAATTGACCCCGTGACGTACTTGTGGATAGTTGCAGCACGGGCCAATTGACCCCGTGCCGTACTTGTGGATAGTTGCAGCACGGGCCAATTGACCCCGTGCCGTACTTGTGGATAGTTGCAGCACGGGCCAATTGACCCCGTGCCGTACTTGTGGATAGTTGCACCACGGGCCAATTGACCCCGTGCCGTCCTTGTGGATAGTTGCACCACGGGGACAATTGACCCCGTGATGTACTTGTGGATAGACCATTTTTTTGAAGTCCACATTGAACGTGTTAAACAAATTGGCTTTTGGACGATACTCCCCGAGAGGCATCCTCTGAAATAGGGAACTCTGAAAGTAAACTTAGATAATCAAAACTAATACGCTAAACTGGTCTTCAAGGTAAACTAAGCAGATTTTTTATATATACGAGCCATAGAGTAACGGAGAAATTTCGTATTTACTTTTACATAAAACGAGAATATCAATATAGTCTAAAGTCTAAGTTGGGCTAGTAGTAATATTAATAATTTATGCTTTATGACATGTAAAGTTATCGTGAAATTAATGTACAGACAGAGGAAAAACACGTACTTCGGGAAAGTCTGGGGGACTGCAAAGTTTACCATATGGTGTTACCGCACTATTTATAAGTTATAATTATGTAAAGATATATATAGTAAGCACTCACTGTATTTGTAGAACATCACATTATAAATTTACCTCCTTCCAGATTCTACCTCTTTATAGGTTTTTCCTTTTGTTGTAAATTTACTAATATTTTAGATTTAATTTTTTGCATTGTAATATTTATTTTGTGCATTTGAAATATTTAATTAATTTTGAAGATTAGTAATATTCATTAAATATGACACATTTATATTCTTCCTTGAGATTTATTTTTAAAGATCCCGATTGTAGTGGCATCTCAAGTAAACGAAGTCCGTCACGAAGGGCTGCGTTAACTAAGCATATTTTCATGTGCGCCACTTATTTACATTCATCTCAAAAATTAAAAGTTCAATAAGAACTTATGAAGGTATTTATCCTTCAAACAAATAGTCTCATGATCAGCTTACTGGTAAATGACAGGAGTAGAAGTGGAGGTTCACAGATGACCAAAAACTAAAAAATGTGTATATCCTGGTTAATAATGGAGATAGAAAAAAAACAACGAGATAACTAAAGTTATAAAACATTTTATTTGCAATAATATTTGTTCAGTCGTGTATTCATATTCATATTGGTTCAGTGCCCGCACATGGTGTTTTTCTGTTCCGCAAAAGTGAATGTTTTGCGGCTCTCACAGCGATTTTACACAGAAAAGATCACTCCGCATCTAAGATAGAGGTCTCCGCTATCATTCGGCACCAGTTAGAAAAAGGAATCTGATGTGGAACACAAATAACACTGGAAGGAAAGTCCGCCTCATGGAAAGTATATTTTCATCAAAGGTACCTCTTTATATTACTATAATGCAAGCATTATCGACGTTGACAATCGAATGAGTACTCATGATAAAGGACATTTCTCATTATTGGCATTGTTGTGTGTTACGAGGGGTAGTGCGCAGCATTTTGAAAAGTGACCTTATTTTCTTCGTTTTGGCAATAAAAGGTTTCCTGCTATTACTAGTGCATTTAAATGATTAATATCATTTATTATGTAGTGTATATAAAGTATTAGCTTGCCGCTAAAGTTTACAAACTAAATAAAGGGCCACCATTATTTTTTTCTGTAATCGTTGAATAATGGTAACATTACTAAACTGAAATGAGTGAAGAAAGTGAAACATTTTGCAATAGAGTGAAGAAAGTGAATTGCCTTCTTGATTAGTAATAAGTATAAATTAAAAAATAATTTGAAGTTGGAAATTAAATGTTTCTAATATTGTAAGAATTTATTTTAACAAAATAAATTGAAATGTGAATGAATTATTCGTGGAACTAATCAATATATTTTAAAATTTAAATATAATAATAATTACCTTCCTTGTTTATAACCTGCACTTGTTTTATAACAGCACAACTTTCACAATCATCACTAGTAGTATTTTAATAACTATGCTTATAACCTTTCACAACCATGCTTATAAACCTACCAACATCATACCATAATCTTCACAACATCCTAATTTTGTTCATATTCTGGTTAGATCTGATCATGCATTACACGATTACAGAAAAAATTTAATATTACACTCGTGACGAAAGTAGAATTTACAACTCTCGTGAAATTACCACACTCGCTTCGCTCGTGTGGGTAAACGTTTCACCCGAGTTGTAAAATGATCTACTTTCGTCACTTGTATAATAAATAAGTATTCTTTCTATGTTTTAAAGCCCTCTTTAATAAAGTTAAAGTTTCTTTGTTTTTATAACAGATTTATCAATAAGTGTTAATGTTTATTTCATTAGTTTTAAGGCTAGTTCCTAGATTAGTATTCTTTTCAGGTTTCAATTGTTTCAAATTATTATCATTTTGTTCTAACCTATCAGAAGGTTCATTGATATAAAATCTGTGTATATGCTATAATTTATGCAATATATTTAGATTCTTTGGAGAACTCAAATAGTGGCTTGTATTATTCACCCTCATCTTTCCCAGAAAATAGTAAATACTTTGGTATAATCAAGGTGAGGAAATTATCTCTTTTATTAATTTTATTTCAGTCTAATGCTTTCTTATTATTAACACAAAGGCTAACCGCACGCCCTAACAATATTTGTTCTGTATAATTTTTCGATCCCGTGCATAATAACAAATATCTTACGATTTTTTTAACATTTGACAAGACCTCAATTTCGTCATCCCCTACGTAGGGTCGATGAAATTTTTCAAAAATCTCCTCCAGAGAATAACCTCAATACATTATTTTTCTTGAAGGAAATCTGTTTATAATAGAGGGACCAACTAGAAAAGATGTGGTTTGTATCGATTTTTTTTTTTTTTTATCTGTCACAATTTAAGGACTCACACATTTCACCGCTATGGTAAATAGCGAATGAAAAACTAAATGTCCACAGCGCGGGTGCTGCGTAAACTAAGCAAATTTCCAAATATAGTTCCAAGGTAGAATCGATTGAAATTTTTGTAATTTTTTCGAAAATAGTTTCGTGAGTATAACCTCAATAGCTGAATTCTCTTAAGGGAAGTCTGCTTAAAGTTAGCAAAATTGACGAATCATGAATAAAAAAGTCCGTCACGCCGGGGCTGCGTAAACTAAGCAGATTTCCCACGTGAAGTTATACAATATAGAAATCTCCGTACGAGAGCCGAACAGTTACGGCAAAGGGCCTAACTAGCTTTTGGCGGGAAACTCATTCGTCCGTATCGGCCCACATTTAATAAAAATGCAAATATATATCAAGATAGAGAATAAATGTATATAACAATAAGATTGGTTCAATACAATTTTTTGTTCCGACGTATGGTAACGGGGATATTTCGAATTTTGGAAAATCTCCCCCTTTAAACCCCCACCCCTCCCACTAGTCGGAGTTCAGCCATTAACGAACTTGATCTGTCTTTTTACATAAAACGTTTAAATATAGTGTTCGGTAACGATCAAACAAAAATTGCGACCGTTAGAGCGTTAACAGAAATATATATAGATATATAAAAATAATTTTGAACGGACCTCATTTTCGTCATCTCTTGGACAGGATCGATGGACATTTGAAGAAATTTTCGAAAATCGCGTCATGAGTACGACCTCAATAGCTGATTTCCCTTAAGGGAAATCTGCTAAAATAAAATGTTTAATTGGCCGGACCTAGTATACCGTCATAGGTATTGAGTAACATCTGATATCTCTTGTATATAAGTAATGTAGGCAACATTTTCACTATGTAAAATAATCAACTTCTATTTCTATCAACCATTAAAAGAGACAACATAAAAGGGGCGAAACATCATTGGAATGAGTTCGTTACTGAGTACTCCGCATTGAGAACACAAAGGAGTATTTATTATTCTAGCTGTGATCTCAATTATGAATTTACCGCAAAGACCAAAAGAGCCGCATCACAAATACTTTAATATGAACTTCACAGGAATGCAACTTCATTAGAAGTAGGTATTAAGTATAGGGAAAAAAGGGGCTTCGTTAACTAAACAACTTTCCCATGTGCGTCACGTATTTACATTTATCTCAAAAAGTAAAAGTTCAATGAGAACAATATTTGGTATTTATGCTTCAAATAATGTGCTTCATAATATAACACCTTATTGTTAATATGACACGAGTAGGGGGCTTACTGCAGGCCGAAAACTAAAAAATGCAAATATTTCGGCTAAAAATCAACTGGAACATTACATTTGCAATAAGATTTGTTCTATACAATTTTTCGTTCCGAAGAATAATAACCAAAAATTCAAAAAAGTTTCAAAATGCACATCCCTAAACCCCCTGCCCCTGGTTAGATTTTCCGCCGAAAACTAACTTGGCCTTTATTTTTACATAAAACGATTAAATATTGAGTTCGTAACGATAAAAAAAAAGTCCGTTACGCATGGTCTGCGTAAACAAAGCAGATTTCCCACGTGAAGTTATACAATAGGGAAATCTGCCTAATAACAACTGTAGTAGTAAGAAACCTCTAAACCTAAAACATTATTTAGGGCGTAATAACCCCGTAGTTTCTAGCCCCAAAAACAGTTGACCTACCCTCTAAACCTATTCACGAGGGAAGAAGTTATAGAAACGGCCGCCAGAGCTCTCGCCGGGAAAGTTGGAACATAGCCCTACTGGTGACCAGTATCCACGCAGAATACAACTGCAAATATCTCGGTTAATATTCAAGATACAGAATAAATGTATAGAACAATATTTATAGTAAATTTAATATGCAATAAGATTTATTCTATACAATTTTTCGATCCGACGGATAGTAACGGAGATATTTCGAATTTTCCAAAAATCCCCCCTCTAAACCACCCCTTCCAATGGTCCGATTTCAGCCATCGACGAATTCGATCTTCCTTTTTACATAAAACGATTAAATTCCGAGTTTGGTAACGATCAAAACAAAATTGCGACCGCTAGAGCGGAAACAGACAAATATATACATATATAAATATATATATATATATATATATATATATATATATATATATATATATATAATTTTGAACGGAGCTCATTTTCGTCATCTCCTGGGTAGGATCGATGGACATTTGAAGAAATTTTTCGAAACTCGCATCATGAGTACGACCTCAATAGCTGATTTCCCTTAAGGAAATCTGCTAATATTGCGACCCCCAGAGCGCTAACAGACAAATATATGTATAGTTATTAATGGACCTCATTTTCATCTCCCGGGTAGCAAAGATGGACTTTTGAGGAAATATTTCGAAAATCACGTCATGAGTACGACCTTAATATCCTTAAGGGGAATCTGTTAAAACTGCAAACAACTGGAGTTAGAGACAGTTTTTATAAAACAATAATTACAGAAAGTTATTTTCTGCGATGTATTCAAGAATTCCTTTAGAAATAGACATCATGTGACCTCCTGGTAGTAATTAAATCAGGAATATGAACTTATGAACTCCATTTATTGATGTCCTATTGACGTATGACTCATGAGAAAATCACTATTACATAAATCAAAGATGTTTAAGTTACATGTGAATAGCATACATTTTAATTACACCTAAGCCAACTCCAGCAAAGCATTAGTTATTAGCGTATAAAATAAAAATATTTAACCCTCATCTCCTACGGTTGAGTCGGATCCGACCGGGGTGCCGGTTCCCCCTAGTCTAAAAATCGCCTGGCTTCCCTGACTACTCCATGGTCTGAGGTACCCTCCTCTGCAGTTGTGCCTGGGGGGCTGACATGTCCACTTCGCTCAGGTAAGTGTCCTCTCCTCATTATTAATCATTCGGTCAGATCCAACCCACCGTAGGTTCTATGCTTTAGATTTTTTCATGATTATTTCTACATTCCCATAAGAATGCACGATTTTTTTTTTTTTTTAGAATGGCATTCAATAAAATTTTCACGACCCCGGAAGAAATTTTGGAGGAGTTTCGACGCCAAGAGAATGAAGACATATTGGAAGAAAACGAGGATAGTACATCCGAGCAGGAAGATGAGATATTACACAACGTTGATGATGTAGAGTGATGATGAGTGTGGATAGAAAAATGACCAGGTTTTTGATGATGGTGAGAGAAATTTCGATTTCGGCAAGGATGGGGAACCCTCTGGACCGATAAGCCGATGCGATCAAAATTTTCCAGAGTTCTTGCAATCAATGTGGTCAGAGGAAAACCTGGCCCAAGAGGAGAAGCAAGAGGCATCACGGATATTTTGAAACTGTTTTTACATTTCATTGGTGAAGGAATGATATGTGATGTTGTAAAGCACACAAACGAATAAATCGAACGGACGCGGCATTCATTTACCGGCGATGTTTCGTATATTTCATTACAAATAATGAAGAATTTAAAGCCTTTCTCGGCCTCCTTTATTTGAGTGACACATTGAAAAATTCCACCCTGAATACCAAGGAAATGTTTTCCCACATTAATGGTCCACCCATGTTTCGATGTACTATATCCCGAGCACGATTTGAATTTATCCTCGAGAAATGCAAGTTTGACGACAAGAGAACAAGTTTTCTTGAATTTAATTCTCACTTTTGTTCCTTTATTTTGTATTTTTTTTTTTAATAATTTAAGTATGTAGCTTTAAGAGACTGTCAAAATTTAGCCAAAAGACATTGAAGACTGATATAAGTATCAATGTTAACTTTTTTAAAAATTAAAGTAAATAAAAATATATATTTTTTTAGCTTTTAATCAATAGCTATCCTTTTCCTGCATAATTAATGATTTCTTAAATGATTACGCCCTTCAGGAGCCAGCATGATCGGATAAGACCCACCGTAGGAAATGTGGGAGAAAGAACCACCGTAGGAGACGAGGGTTAAAAGAAACTTTTCTTTGGAGTATTTTTCGTTTTTAGCAATATCAGTTACTAAGAATAACACAAGTTTATATATTATTTATTCTGGATATTGTAGTGGCTTTGTTTATGTTGTATAAATGATTTCAAGATGAAATATATACTATTTCCGTATTACAAGAATATTTGATAATTCATGAAGAACGTAATTGTGAATTGAACCATCTAATGAAACTTGTTAAAAAGAAAAAAAAAATCATTCCCCGGATAGCGTTGTATTATAGCCTTTCTGAATTGTGAATACGAGGAAGGTTACGAGTAGATACGTGGTTCCAAGATACAAAATATCTATTGGATATTACTTTATTGTTTAATATTCATGGCCAAGAAACATATACAACTACTACTACAAATGGGAAGATTATTTACGAAAGGCTTATGCTCACTCTTTAATACTAAATCATAAATTATTAGATTCATGATGATTAAGGATACATCTGAAATGCAATTTACATATTACAGTGTAAATCTTAGCGAATATTTTGTAAACCCAAATACTGAAGCAAATGCTCAAAGGATAGAATCACTGTGGGCTTCTTCAAAAACAAGAAATAAAATCGAAGCTGGTACAAATCGTGAATCGCTGATTTCCCTTAAGGGGAACCTGCTGAAAATAGAGTCCGTTCACAATTATAAACACATACACAAATACATAAAAGGCTCTTGCACATTTTAGCAGATTTCCCTTAAGGGAAATCAGCTATTGAGGTTGTACCCATGACGGAATTTTCGAATTTTTTCTTCAAATGTCCATCGATCCTACCTATCTATCTATATATATCAATCTATCTATATTCTATCTATATATTGCCTGTTACCGCTCACAAGTGTTGTGTAATCGCTACCAAACTCGATATTTAGTCGTTTCGGCTGAATACGGGAACCAGAGGGAGGGGGGGGGGATTTAGAGGGGGGAGAATTTGAAAAATTCGGATTGAAAAAGCGTACAGAATCAATCTTATTGAAAATTAAAGCCCGTGATATTTACATTTCCGGCGTCGCAAATTGTTGTGTAATCGCTACCAAACTCGATATTTAGTCGTTTTATGTCAAATGAAAGAACAAGTTCGTTAACGGCTGAAACCGGACCAGAGGGAGGGGGGGGGTTTAGAGGGGGAGAATTTTGAAAATTCGAAACATCTCCGTTACTATAAGTCGGATTGAAAAAGCGTATGTAATCAATCTTATTGAAAATTAAATACACTATAAATGATGTTATATACATTTATTCTCTATCTTGAATATCAACCGTGATATTTACATTTTTCAGTTTTTAGCCTTCAGTAAACCTCCACTTCTACTAGTGTTACATAAATAATGCTCTGTTATATAATAAAACATATTAATTGAAGCCTAAATACCAAATATTGTATTCATTGAACTTTTACTTTGTGAGATATATGCAAAAACGTTCTGTTGACCCCCCCCTTTTTTGTTTTTGGATTACTAAAATTTGAGTGATTGAGATAAAACTGATTCTGATTCATTACAAATTACACAACTAGCTTTAGTAAATTGTTTTCAATAAAATTAATATGTTATATTCAAATATATTCCATTAATTGTTTGTCTTTCCGGTCTATCTATGCAGCACTACGAGGTTGGCTTGCCTGTTGTTTACAATTCAGCCTTGTATTGTACATTTACTGAGCATTCACGGCTGTGTTACCTGTATGTATATTTATCTATTGAAACCTTCACGTGGGAAATTTGCTCAGTTTACGCAGCCCCTGCGCGACGGACATTTCTATTACCTGATTCCACTTAGACGAAATCAGCTATTGAGGTAGTACTTATGAAAAATGAGGCCAGTTAGATATTTTATATATATATATATATATATATATATATATATATATATATAAATTTGTCTGTTAAGGATCTAGCTGTCGGAAGTATTGTTCGATCGTTCCAAACTCAATATTTAAACGTTTTATTTAAAACGTTTCCTTAAGGGAAATCAGCTATTGAGGTCGTACTCATGATGCGAGTTTCGAAAAATTTCTTCAAATGTCGATCGATCCTACCCAGGAGATGACAAAAATGAGGTCCGTTCAAAATTATATATATATATATATATATATATATATTATATATATATATATTTATATATTTGTCTGTTAATGGTCTAGTGGTCGCAATTTTTGTTTGATCGTTACCAAACTCGGAATTTAATCGTTTTATGTAAAATGGAAGATCAAGTTCGTTAACGGCTGAAATCGGACCAGGGGGAGGGGGGTTTGTGGGGGGGATTTTTGAAAATTCAAAATATCTCCTTTATCATGCGTCGGATCGAAAAATTGTATAGAATAAATCTTATTGCAAATTAAATTTACTATAAATATTGTTATATTCATTTATTCTGTATCTTGAATATTAACCGAGATATTTGCATTTGTATTCTGCGTGTGGTCATCTGTAGGCTATGTTCGGACTTTCCGCCGAGAGCTCTGGCGGCCGTTTCTATAACTATTCGTCCCTCGTGAATAAGTTTAGAGGTTAGGTTAACTGTTTTTTGGGGCTAGAAACTACTGGGTTATTACGCCCTAAATAATGTTTTAGGTTTAGAGGTTTTTTACTACTACAGTTGTTATTAGGCAGATTTCTCTATTGTAAAACTTCACGTGGGAAATCTGCTTAGTTTACGTAGGCCTTGCGTGACGGACTTTTTTTTACATATAAATATGTGGTGATATGACTTCACAAGAGTCTTGCATGCACGTGGGAAATGTGCTTAGTTTACGAAACCCCTGCTAAGGAATTTTTTAGCAGATTCCCCTTAAGGGAAATCAGCTATTGAGGTCGTCTTCATTAAGAAATTTCCAATTTCCATCAATCCTACCGAGGAGATGACGAAAATGAGGTCCGTCCTATACTACATATATATATATATATATATATATATATATATATATATATATATATATATATATATATGTCTGTTAACAGCCGTAACTGTTTGGCTCTCGTATGGAGATTTCTCTATTGTATAACTTCACGTGGGAAATCTGCTTAGTTTACGCAGCCCCTGCGTGACGGACTTTTTGTTTAATCGTTACCAAACTCGGTATTTAATCGTTTTATATAAAAGGAAAGATCAAGGTCGTCAATAGCTGAAATCGGACCAGTGGGGGGGGGAATTTCGTAATTTCGAAATATCTCCGTTACTACACGTCGGATCGAAAACTTGTATAGAATCAATCTAATTGAAAACTAAATATACTATAAATATTGTTATGTACATTTTTTGTCTATCTTGAATATTAACCGAGATATTTGCATTTATATAAAGAGCGTGCGGATACGGACGAGATGAGATCGGCTGATGTAGGTTCTATTTGGGATTTTCCGACGAAAGCTAGTTGGGCCGTTTCCGTAACTGTTCGGCTCTCGTGAAATTTGGTTAGAGACTCGTTACAACTACTGTTATTAATAGGCAAATTTCTCTATTGTAAAACTTCACGCGGGAAATCTGATTAGTTTACGCCGCCCCTGCGTGACGAACTTTGTTTAACTTGTGCTGATAGAATTTTCTATACGAAGGTATGAAATCTCTACTCACACTTGCAGCATAGTTTCAAGTTTAGTTTACATGAGATTTTTATCAAATGGGAAATGTCTCTCGTTCGGTTATTTTTGAAAATTAATTAGTAAATTACTATTTCTTATAAAATCAATCATGACTCGACGTGTATGATTATATATTCTAATGATAGGGTTGCTGTTCATGGCGGTGATCCATCATAATATAGTTTATAATTAATACTAATTATATCTTTATTTGCTCTAATGTAATCACTATTAATTAAATAATGTGATAACAACTAACTGTTAATATTCTCACCATAATGGGAAAAAACGTATATAAAAACATTTATGGAACACATAATTTGCAATGCGATAGGTTTTATTCAATTTTTTGATCTGACGCATAATGAAGTCGATATATCGAATTTTCGTTAGTCGAAAGTGTAGCTGTTTAAGCTATTAGTTTTTCCTGACGAGTATGATTATTTTAATATTCTGAGTTCATGCATAAAAGGAAGTACGCTAGGGAGGGGCACCAAGTTATTTCTGGTATTTATTAACTCTGCTCTGTTAATAGATGTTATACTTTACTGATCACGCTATTTACCATTATAAATATACGGCTTACTTTCCAGACATACAAAAGAGACTTTTTAACAGTGATATTATTTCCGCTTTTAGGGAAAGGATCTTTTATTCATAAATGGTTCTGAATACAGAATACTTTCTATGATCATGAATTATATGGTCCATGAAGTTATAAAGTAGCTACATACACGGGAGACGGGTAATATAAAAATATTTTGGATAGTGAAGCCGTACATACCAAATACTTTTATTATAAAATATATCTCCATAACTCAGGGTATTCGGCCCGAGTCTCCAACCTAAACACTGAGACGGAGAAATTTAAAAATATTGTGCAATACCAAAAATGTTGCTTTATTCAAAATCCCATCGCGAGTACAACCTTAACAGCTGAGAGAGATCTGTTAAAAGTGTCTTTTTCTAGTTATTTTAGCTCGAATAAAACAGCTCTTCTATTTATTTTAGCCAACTGTACAACAAAGTAATGAAAGGCAGTGTAAACTTATCAAGATGCAGAAGTGAGTGCCCTTAAACTGACCACCATAAGAAAGTTTATGCATGAAAACAAGGCGAAAGCATTGATTTTATTTATGACGCTTTTTTTTTCTTTTTTTTTTTTATGGCGTTCATAGAACAAATAAAACAATTTACTGAGCACGATTTCGGCTTTGTTCAGCCGAACCCTCTCAAGTTAATTGTTTCTGGGCTATTTCATGGGAATTGAATACTTTCAGTTGGATTCAAAGAAATCAGAATCAAAGTTTATAGCTTGAAAGACATTGATAAGCATCGGGGAAACAGTTTTAAAGCAATTACATTTTATAGCCTCATTCAGATAGCTGTAGTTATTGCCGGTTTTTATGGGCATTTCTTTAATCTCGGGATTGGCTTTTCACTCACGTATTTCCCGGGAAATTACTTTGTCTCTTCCCAACTCTCCATCAAAACAAAATATCTTTCGATGAATACAATTAGAGAAGATCGCTGCTGGAGCTATCGTTATCTGATGTGGTTGTCTGTCAATTAGGTTGAAATTAAACTAGAAATTTTAGATTTAGATTTATTTATTTATGGACATCACAGCGCAGGTGTTTTGCCCTTTAAAAAGTCAAAAGCTGTACAGTCAAATAACCAAAGTAAAATAAATAAGAAATAGCAGTAAGTAACAATAACAAATAAAAAATGTAAAATAAATAATAATTTTATAAATGAACACAGTATTAAATTCAAGTAATTGCCATCAGAATTTAAAAAGAAAAAAAAATAGCGTTGTTGACAAGTATAGCTGGTGAACGATTAATAGGAATTGAATGGCTGAAAATGATAATTTTGCGAATCTCTCTCTCTCTCTCTCTCTCTCTCTCTCTCTCTCTCTCTCTATATATATATATATATATATATATATATATATATATATATATATATATATAAAATTGTAACCTCTGTCTGTACATTGATTTTTTTCTTGAAATTTCACGATAAATTTTCGTTTCAAATGTCATGGACACCATAATTGCATTTTGTTTCTTTGGTGTGTGTTTGTTTGTTTGGTTGTTACCTTTTCACGCATATACGGCTGAACCGAATTTTATGAATCTTGGTATGTATATTACAACTAACCCAACTTAGACTTTAGGCTATATTAATATCCTCTGAGATGAACAGGAGTGGGGGTTATAAGGGAAGCCAGAAATTAAAAATAGCGATATTTCGTTTCCTATTGGTATTTCGGCAAAAATGAACATAACAAAAGTTGTTTGTTTTGTTATTTAGAGTAAATTTTGTTATATACACGTTTTTCGTATACCGAATTATAAACGAGATATACGCTAAAACCTATAGCGGAGGTGAACCATTTTATTTGGGACAAAAGGCCCAACCGAAATATATAAAGCTCGGTATATGTATTAGCACTAACGCTTTCATTATTACAAGCCATACCAACATTTCTAGGGACGGGCAGGAGTGGGGGTTAAGAGGGAAGGCAGAAATTAAAAATAGTGATATTTCGTTTCCCATTGGGTTTTTGGCAAATATGAACATAACAAAAGTTGTTTATTTAGTTATTTAGAGTATCTTTTGTTATATATATTTTCTCTGAAACAATGTAGCAAGCATTTTGCGTAGAAATATTGATATGCTCAACATTTCTTTCCAATATGAACTACCAGGTACCTAACCCGGAAAAAGTAAGTCAAATTATAATATATTATTATAATATTTTGTCCTTAATAATTTAAATCTATGCATAATGCACAGGAAACGGAAAATCTGACAGTATGGATGACAGTGAAGTCTTTCATAAAAAAATAATTTTATTATTAACAAATCCACAGAAACGACGGATATTAACTCTGAACACTGGGATGGGTAAACGTCAAAATATTGTGCAAAGTGAAGCCTTGCCAAAAAAAAATACCATCACCATTCAGCCTCAAATGAATTCTCAGGCGAAGCCGGGTATCTGAGCTAGTGATTGTCTATGAAGACAACCACATGACATGAGGGCATGAGCCCTCCCTCGGGGTAGATTTTGTGTGTGTGTGTGTGTGTGTGTGTGTGTGTGTGCATACAGGGTCTTTCAAAAAGAATTGTAGCGGTTACTTTTTTTAAAAATTAAAAAAACATATGATAGATTAAATTAACACCATTGCTTGAAAAAACATATGATATAAAAAAATTGTCTGAGTGCTAGGTTACCATCCAAAAAGTGCGTGTATCTCACAAGAGCCTAAACTAAGAAACATTTTAAAAAAGGAACTGTTGTGTGCCCGCTTTGACCGTTAAATGTAATTTGTAGTGAACATGAGTGGAACGCCTACAAGGACGCTTAGCCGCCTCTAGCACCAGTGAGTCACATATTATATTTGTGATAACCAACTATAGGTTATGGTGTTAGCATGTGTTTATTTCTTTTATTTTTTCAAATATAAGTGTTACATAAAATTACTGGTTAAGTTCATGTCTTAATATAACAACTTAACAGAATAAACCGATTTCATTAAGTTATGTCTTATTAACAGACAGTAATACAGGACTTCAATAAAGACACCTGTATTTAGCCGGTTTTGAAGTTTTATGGTGTCATCATCATCATCATCTTCCATTTCCAGCATCTCATCACAACGTGTTCTGCTGCGATGCTGGTGTAAAGCACCTTAAAGCTTCGAAATCAGGTCATTCTTTTTGAATGACTCTATATTAACACATACACATACATATGTATAATAGCGCATGTAGAAATCAGGCTGTAGAATAAAGGCGGGCAAGAATTACAAAGGGATTAATGCGGAGATAAATACAGAGTCCTTTCTAACAGCTCCTCCAGGGTAATTATAGTATATCCTGATCTATATATAACAATTCATCAAGATACCCTATTTCTTATTAATATATAAATAAAATTACAGGCCTTAATAAAGGCAATAGATTTTACCGAAACGCCGGAAAGCTGATATATACTGCTCAAAAATGAATAGGGATATTGGTTTTTTTTTTTTCTTATCCTATTAATTATAATTAAATCGACCTTAATTAAATAACTTTTTTTGGGGGGAAAAAGACAATAATTTCTAATAAATATTAATGATATTTATAATTAAAAAAAAATGCTAGGCCCCATAAATACCACAAAACCTACCAATATCCCTATTCATTTTTGAGCAGTTTAGTTTTATTTAAACCTATTTGACCAGCAATCACATTAGATTAGAATAAAATCTCTTTATCTTCAGTTTTTTTTTTTCAGAAGAAACACAAAGAAATACGCCATCACTAAAATATCTTGCAAATCCTTCAAGGGAAATCATTGACGTCGTACTCATGACGCAATTTTCAAAAACTTTCCACAAACGTCCATCGATCCTAAGTAGTATGTGACGAAATGAGGTCGTTAATGGCTGAAATCGGACAAGCAGGAGCACATGTAATGTTCTATTAATTTTGTTATTTATATTTTTTTTTCTGTAACTAAACTATTAACCGAGATATTTGCTTTGTTTAATGTTCAACTGTCAGTAAACCCAACTTCTTTTTCATCGTACTTTAAGAATGAGGTAGTATATCATGAACAGTCTTATTAAAAACCGAAATACCATATATAGTGTTCTACAAGTTTTTTGTTGATGAGCTTCATGCAAATACGTGTATATATATGTATATATATATATATATATATATATATATATATATATATATATACTAGCTCAGGTACCCGGCTTCGCCCGGGAATTCATTTGAGGCTGAATGGTGATCGTATTTTTTTGGCAAGGCTTTACTTTGCACAATATTTAGACATTTACCCTTCCCAGTGTTTAGGGTTAATACCCGTTGTTGCTGTGGATTTTTAAATAATAAAATTAATTTTTTATGTAAGACTTCACTGTCATCCATATTGTCATATTTCCCGTCTCCTGTGCATTATGCATAGCCTTGTATTATTAAGGTTGAAATATTAACATAGATTTGAATTAATTAATTTAAACACATGCTAAAGGTTTTAACGTATATCTCGTTTATAATTCGGCATACCAACAAAGGGTATATAAAAAAAGTTACTCTAAATAACAAAGTAAACAACTTTTGTCATGTTCATATTTGCCGAAAAACCAGTAGGAAACAAAATATCGCTATTTTTAAATTCAGGCCTCGCTTACAACCCCCACTCCTGCCCGTCCCTAGAAATGTTGGTGTGGCTTATTATAATGAAGGCGTTAGTGCAAATACACAGACCGAGTTTTATTTAGTTCGGTTGAGTCTTTTGTGCCAAATAATATTGTTGACTATAATTTTTAGCGTATAACGCATTTACACTTTGGTATACGACGAAAGTTTATATAACTAAATTTACTCAAAATAACAAAATAAACAACTTTTGTTAAGTGCATATTTGCCAAAAAACCAGTAGGAACCAAAATATCGCTATTTTTAATTTCAGGCCTCCCTTATAACCCCCACTCCTGTTCGTCTCAGAGAAAATTAATATAGCCTATGTCCGTCTCCTGGCTCTAAGCTACCCCTCACCAATTTTCAGTCATATCGGTAAAGCCATTCTTGAGTTATAAATAGTATAACTAACACGGCTTTCTTTTATATATATATATATATATATATATATATATATATATATATATATATAGATATATATTTCAAAGGGATGAGTGTTAAAGGTCTACGAAGAATATTGGCATTAGTGAAGTAAAATGTCATTTTTTGTAACAGTTTCTTCATGCTTGTTAGTGTAATCAAATGTTTAAGTGATATCTATTCTGGTAATGACCCAATAAGAATCATGAAGTTTCGAAAAGATGACCTCGCCTAAAACTAATCTCGTACATTAAAACTTCAATGAATATAATATTTGGTATTTTAACTCGGAATAAAGTGTTAGCCACGGGGCGGATAAAGATCTCTAAGATATACAATCCAATCGGACAAAACAAAATCTTATTGAAGCTTAATCCAAAAGGATGTTCGCACTACACTATTCGAAGGGAACTAAGCCCGCGGAACGAAAGTGTTAGGGCATCTTATTCCGAGGAGTACACATTTACCTTCGGTGGGGAGCTGAAAAATGTTGAAATAATGGAAATGCCGGAGAAGAAAAGCAAAATGAAAATGGGAAGAGCCCCGCGAGAAGTAAGTAGACCGCAGAATATTAATATAACTTTTCTTGTATTGACTCAGAGAAAGAATATGAAATTTCTCCGAGATGGAGCCAGCTCTCTCTGTTTTTCCTTTGCAATTCAAACAGTTATCATAGCTCTTAAGGTTTCAGATTCCTTCAGCTCTCAACAAACAGTTTACGAAATAAATTACCGACTAATGTTTGATAACATAACATTATTTTACGGGGAATTAAAACCGTACACACTCATTTTCCCTACGATAAGTTATCATTGTACCTGAGAGAGATGGGAAGAAGAGAGAGTGGGGGGGGGGGAGAGGGTGGCAGAGGGAGGGAGAGAGGGAGGGGGAGAGAGTGAGGGAGGGAAGGGGGAGAGAGGGAGAGAGAGAGAGAGAGAGAGAGAGAGAGAGAGAGAGAGAGAGAGAGAGAGAGAGAGAGAGAGAGAGATGAGAGAGAGAGACAGAGAAGCGAGAGGGAGGGATTGTGAGGGAGTTGATGAGAGCGGATAGAGACGGGTGAGTGCCGTGAGAGAGAGTAGAGAGAGATGAGAGAGAGAGAGAGTGTGTGAAGAGAGAGAGAGAGAGCGAGAGAGAGATGAGAAGGATGGGAGAAGAGACGAGAGAGAGAGTGGAGAGAGAGCGAGAGAGTGATGAGAGCGGAGAGAGAGGAGAGAGAGAGAGAGAGAGAGATGAGAGAAGAGAGAGAGAGAGAGGTGAGAGAAGAGGAGAGGAGAGAGAGCGAGAGAGAGAGAGAGAGAGAGAGCGAGAGCGAGAGAGAGAGAGAGAGAGAGGCAGGTAGGAGAGGAGAGTGGAGAGAGGAGAGAGAGAGAGAGGAGAGAGAGAGAGAGAGAGAGAGGAGAGAGAGAGAGGAGAGAGAGAGAGAGAAGAGAGAGAGAGAGAGAGAGAGAGAGAGAGAGAGAGAGAGAGAGAAGAGAGATGAGAGAGTAGAGAGGAGAGAGAGAGAGAGAGAGAGAGATGAGAGAGAGAGAGAGAGAGAAGAGGGGAGAAGAGAGAGAGAGAGAGAGAGAGAGAGAGAGAGAGAGAGAGAGAGAGATAAGAGACACACGGAGAAAGAGATAGATAGAGAGAGAGAAGAGAGAGACGGAGAGAGAGGAGGAGAGAGAGAGAGGAGGAGAGAGAGAGAGGAGAGGAGAGAGATGAGAGAGAGAGAGAGAGAGAGAGATAGGTTAATTTCATTAATTGCAGAAATCGAGCCAGTGGCCCGGAAGTTTATTGCACTTTAAATTACCTTTAAATATTGTTATATACATTCTTTCTTTATCTCAAATATTAATTAAGATATTTGTATTTTGTAATTTTAAGCCTTCAGTAAACATCCCATATTTGTCATGGCCCGTTATGAATATCCTAACGTATAACAAACCATCTTATTTCAAGTTGAAATACCAAATATTGTGTTTAACGAATCGTTTGTAGATAAGACTAGCTAAGGTACCGGCGATGCCCGGGAAATTATTGTTGACTGACTAATGATGGTATTTTGATAGTAAGACTTCCAATGTTATAACAATTACACCGCCCTCTCACGACGTAATACTATTTCCTTCCGAAATTACCAACCCTGAAGGGTAACTTTTGGGAGATTAATAGAATAGAAATTTTAGTTTTGAAGGATAAATGAAAATGTGTTCCTAATAATATCCTTCCTTAACACATTATGACTCATCGTTTTTCAATAAATTCAAACCATAATCATGGGCAGCATTTAACACAATTAAATATCCTCTTATCACAACATATTTTTCCTTTCAAAAGCCAACCCGAGCTCAAATAGTTTAGGCAAAGTTTTGCAACTAAGATTATATTTATGTATAGTGAATCTCACTGTGAAATCACTTCCAGCCATGCCAGAAAGACGGGGAAATAAGTAAACTTCACTAGCACTGGTAAGGCTCTCCCGTCCATCATCCGGTCCCCGCATTAAGACTTCCTCACATTATCAGCCTTCTCCTTATAATCCCCGCTCCCGTTGTTGGAATCTAAGAATTTTTTAATATAGCTTATAATCATGGACGAATTAATGCTAATTGTCATACCGAGTTTTGCTAAGTTCAGTTCAATCGTTTAGTTGCCCAACAAAATTGATGGCTCCCGCTTTAGATTTAGTTAGTGTCTATCACTTTTAATACTTTTCATATACTACAAACGTGAATATAACACAAGTTACTTTTAACATAGAACAATAAAACAACTATTTGTCATGTGCATATTTGAGAAAACCCAATTGGAAAACAAAAATACAGTTATTTTTAAATTCCAGGCCCTCTCCTACAACCACTCACTCCTGCCCGTCCCTAGAAATCTTGGTATGGCTGTATTATAAAGAAAGGTGTTAGTACTAATACAAATACCGAGTTTTATTTAGTCCCGTAGAGTCTCTCGTCCCCAATAAAATTGTTGACGTCCCGCAATAATTTTTGGCGTATAACGCATTTTGTACTTCGGAATAAGACGAAAGTGTAAATATAACAAAATTTACTTTAAATAACAAAATAAACAACTTTTAGTCTATGTGCATATTTGGTCCGAAAAAAACCAATAGGGAAACGAAATATCGCCGTTTTTAATTTCAGACCTCCCTCATAACCCCAACTTCCTGGTCGTCAGAGAATATTAATAAAGCCTAAAGTCTGATTTGGGTTAGTAAGTAATATACATAACCAAGTTTCATAAAATTCGGTTCAGGCCGTTTTATATGCGTGAAAATGTAACAAACAAACAAACAAATAAACAAACAAACAAAACAAACAAACAAACATACAGACCCACGAAAGAAACAAAATGCAGTTATGGTGTCTATGACTATGGTTGAAACGAAAAGTTATAGTGAAATTTCGCGAAAAAAATCAATGTACAGACAGATGTCACAATTTTATATATATATATATATATATATATATATATATATATACTAGCTCAGATACCCGGCTTCGCCCGGGAATTGATTTGAGGCTGAATGTGGATGGTATTTTTTTTTTGGCAAGGCTTTAATTTGCACAGTATTTTGACATTTCCCCGTCCCAGTGTTTAGGGTTTAATTCCCGTTGTTGGCATTTGTTAATAGTAAAATTACATTTTTTATGTAAGTCCTTCACTGTCCACCAAAATGTCATAAATTCCCCGTAGACAAATAGACAATGAAATATCGCGAATTTTTATTTCAGGCCGCCCTTATAACCAAGGAAGAATTAACGCTAATTGACATACTGAGTTTTTGTTAGTTCGGTTTACCTCGTTTAGCGCTCAATGATAATCGTTGACTCCCGCTTTAAGTTTATAGTGTATATACCGTTTATACTTTGTTAAAAGACAAAAAAGAATATGACCAAAGGTTACTCTAAATAAACACAATAAACAAACTTTTGTTATGTTTATATTTGCCGCAAATGCAATAAGAAACGAAATACCGCTATTTTTTAAATTCACAGGCCTTCCTTATAACCCCCACTCCTGCCCATCCCCTAGAAATGTTAGTATTGGCTTATTATAAGGAAGGCGTTAGTGCCAATTCACATGACCGAGTTTGGTTAAGTTCGGTTGAGTCCTTTTTGTGCCAAATAAAATTGGTGGACTCCCCGCTATAGTTTTTAGCGTATAACTCATTTTATACTTCCGTATACGGCAAAAGTGTATATAACAAAAGTTACGGTAAATAACAAAATAAACAACTTTTTTTATGGGCATATTTGCTGAATAAGCAATAGGAAACGAAATATCGCTATTTTTAAATTTCAATAGGCCTCCCATATAACCCCCACTCCCTGCCCGTCCCTAGAAATGTTAGGATGGCTTATTATAAGGGAAGGCGTTAGTACTAATTCACATACCGAGTTTGGTTTTTTAGGTTCGGTTGCGTCTTTTTGTGCCAAATTAAATTGTTGAATCCCGCTAAAGTTTTTACCGTATAACTCATTTATACTTCGGTATACGTCAAAAGTGTTTATGACAAAAGTTACTCTAAATTACAAAATAAACAAGTTTTGTTATGTGCATATTTGCTGAAAAAGCAATAGGAACCGAAATATCGCTATTTAAAAATTTCAGGGCCTCCATTCATAACCCCCACTCCTGTTTGACTTAGAGAATATTAATATAGCCCTAAGTCTAAGTTGGGCCTAGTAAGTAATACACATACCAAGTTTTCATAAAATTCGGGTTCAGCAGCCGTTTATGCGTGAAAAGAGGTAACAAACAAACAAACAAATCAAATAAACAAACAAACAAATTAAACAAAACAAACAAACGAAACAGACACCAAAGAAACAAAATGCAGTTATGGTGTCTATGACATGTTGAAACGAAAAGTTATCGTGAAATTTCGCTGAAAAAATCAATGTACAGACAGAGGTTACAATTTTATATATTATAAGATAGATATAGATATATATATATATATATATATATATATATATATATATACTAGCTAAGGTACCCGGCGATGCCCGGAGAAATCATTGCTGACTGACTAATGATTGTATTTTTAATAGCAAGACTCTCCAATGGTGTACAATACAAATACATCTATAATGAACATATTTCCTGCCAAATAATCAAACCAAGCACATATAGTTTTAGCATAGTTTTAATACATAAGATTATATTTGCGTAATAGTAAGCCTCAGTGGAAACCACTTCACGTCCTAGTGGCAACATCCCCTCATGAAAGTAACTAAACTCAATTTACCTCCCGTCCATTTCCGCCTCCTCTTCCGCTCTCCAGCAGTAGCGTCATTGTATCATCCGTTGTTATTCCTTAGAATATTGATTCAGAAATATTATTTTAATAATTTTATCTCCCTGATGGAACTAAATAAGTAGATCCCTAAACATAATTTAATTTTATGTTTCAAAAAAGCTAGATGAGGGGAAGAGAAGAGCCCCCCAGCAACCTAGTAACATTACTTTATCAGGCATTCATACATCGAGTATACATTTAAATACCAATAATCGCTC
The DNA here is from genome assembly GCA_019009955.1 of Riptortus pedestris. Classification (NCBI taxonomy): domain Eukaryota; kingdom Metazoa; phylum Arthropoda; class Insecta; order Hemiptera; family Alydidae; genus Riptortus; species Riptortus pedestris. The sequence continues at coordinate 10,929,107 of CM032232.1, forward strand.
TTATATTTATATTCTATTTTTAGAAAATAAGCGAGCAAAAAGTTATAGGGAAAATAAATCAAATTAAATAAGGCGGGCGACCGGAGTGATTTTATAAGCACCACTAATCTCGAATCATACCTATTCGCAACTATCAATATAAGCGAGCTATAACATAACATCTTTTGGTAAAATTTCGCATTTATTAAAAACACATAAATAAGCACAAATCAAAATTAATGATACTCTCTTCCCGCAATGGATTTCGCGTATATGCCGTTGTTCTTTTTAACTTCATTTACGAGTAGCGAAACTAGTGTGAATACCACAAAAGATACTTTAAATAACAAAAGTAAAACAACTTTTGTTATGTGCTACGTTAGCCACAAAAAAAAAATATGAAAATCGAAAATTTTTTGTGGGCGAATTTTTAGATCTCAGGGCCTGTCTTATAACCCCCACTCTACTCGTTTGAACCTAAACCATTTTCATATAGCTTATAAATTCATGGAAGAATTAATGCATAAATCGCATACCAAGTTTTGGATTTAAATTTCGTCTCAAATCGTTTTTGAGCTCAACAAAATATTGTTGCTTCTCGCTTTTAGATTTTAAAACGCATATCTCGTTCTATGTTATCAAACAGCAAAATGTGAACATAACCAAGAGTTCACTTTCAAACTATCTCAAAATAAACTAACTTTTGCGGCCATGTGCTTTATTTGCAGAAAAAACCGGCAGTAGAAAAAAAGAAATATTGCTATATTTTAATTTTAGGGCCTCCCTTATAGAGCCCCCCCACTCCTGCCCGTCCCTAGAAATAATGGTATGGCTTATTATAAGGAAGGCGTCAGTGATAATTCACATACCAAGTTTGGTTTAGTTCGGTTGAGTCTTTTGTTGCCAAATAAAATTCTTGACACCCGCTATAATTTTTTAGCGTATAACGCCTTTATAATTCGGTATTCGACGATAGTGTATTATAACAAAAGTTACTCTAAATAACAAAGTAAACAACTTCTGTTATGTGCATGTTTGTCGAAAAACAAATTGACAATGGAATATCGCAAATTTTGATTTCAGGCCACCCTTAAACCCCCACTCCTGCCCGTCCCTAGAAATGTTTGTATGGCTTATTATTAAGGAAGGCGTTAGTGCTAATACACATACCGAGTTTTATTTAGTTCGGTTGAGTTTTGTGTGCCAAAAAAAATTTTTGACTTACGCTATAGTTTTTAGCGTATAACGACTTTATAGTTCGGTATAACGAAAAAAGTGTATATATCAAAAAGTTACTCTAAATAACAAAATAAACAACTTTTGTTATATGCATATTTGCCGAAAAACCAATAGGAAACGAAATATCGCTGATTTTTAATTTCAGGCCTACCTTTATAACCCCCCCACTCCTGTTTCGTCTCAGAGGATATTAATATAGCCTTAAAGTCCTAAGTTGGGTTAGTAGTAATATCACATACCAAGTTTCATAAAATTCGGTACAGCCGTTATATGCGTGAAAAGGTAACAAACAAACAAACAAATAAACAAACAAACAAACAAACAAACAAACAAACAGACAGACCAAAGAAACAAAATGCCAGTTATTGGGTGTCTATGACATGTGAAACGAAAAGTTTTATCGTGAAATTATCGCAAAAACAAATCAATGTACAGACAGAGGTTACAATTTTATATATATATAGATATCTATCTATCTATATATATCTTTATATATATATATATAAAATTGTAAACCTCTGTCTGTTACAATGATTTTTTTCGCGTAAAATTTCACGATTATCTTTTCGTTTCACATGTCATTAGGGGACACCATATCTGCCATTTTGTTTCTTTCGTGTATGTTTGTTTGTTTGTTTGTTTGTTTGTTTGTTTGTATGTTTGTTTGTTTGTTACCTTTTCAACCGCATAAACGGCATGGAAACCGGAAATTTTATGAAAGCACTTGGTATGTATATTACGACTAACCCAACTTAGACTTTAGTGCTATATTAATTTTCTCTGTAGACGAACAGGAGTTGGGGTGTTATAAGTGGAAGCCTGAAATTAAATAATCTTAGCGAGATTATTTCGTTTTCTCATCATGGTTTTTCGGCATATCAAGCCACAAATTAAATAAATGTTGTTTTATTTGGTTATTTAGAGTAACTTTTGTTATTATACACTTTTGTTCGTATACCGAAGTTTAAAAGCGTTATACGCTAAAAATTATAGGCAGGAGCGTCAACAATATTATTTGCCAAAAAAGAATCAACCGCGAAACTACAATAAAACTCGATAGCGTGTATTAGCAGTGAGGCCTTCATTATAATAAGCCATTTACCAACATTTCTATGGACGGGGCAGGACGTGGGGTTTATAAGGGAAGCCTGAAAATTAAAAATAGCGATATTTCGTTTCCTATTGGTTTTTCCGCAAATATAAACATAACAAATAGTTGTTTATTTTGTTTATTTGGAGTAAGCTTTTGTTATATACACTTTTGTCGTATACCTAAAGGTATAAATGAGTTATACGTTAAAAACTTTAGCGTGGAGCCAACAATGTTATTGGGGCACTAACGGACTGAACCGAACTTAACCAAATGCTCGGTATGTTCAATTAGCATTTAATTCTTCCATAATTTATAAGTTATATCTAAAATTTTTAGGTTCGAACGGGAGGGGGGTTAAAAGGGAGGCCCGAAAAAAAATTTCACCATATTTACATGTTATAAGAGACGGGAAGGAAATATAAAAAATTCGAAAGACAGTGATGCCTTATCGAACAAATATTTCTATTATTAGCAAATCCAAGGCAACTTCGGGTATCAATCCTAAACACTGGGGACGGGTAAATGTCAAAATATCTGTGCAATGTAAAGCCTGCTAAAAAAATACTATCACCATTCTAGCCTCAAATGAATTCCCGGGCGAAGCCGGGTATCTTTGAGCTAGTATTTATATAAAATTGTAACATCTGTCTGTACATTGATTTTTTTCGCGAAAATTTCACGATAACTTTTCGTTTCACATTGTCATAGACACCATATCTACATTTTGTTTCTTTGGTGTCCGTTTGTTTGTTTGGATGTTTGTTTATTTGTTTGTTTGTTTGTTACCTTTAAACGCATAAACGGCTGAACCGAATTTTATGAAACTTGGTATTGTATATTACTACTAACCCAACTTAGACTTATAGGCTATATTTATTTTCTCTGAGACGAACAGGAGTGGGGGTTATAAGGGAAGCTCCTGAAATTTAAAAATAGCGATATTTCGTTTTTTATTGGTTTTTCGGAAATTATGCACCATAACAAAAGTTGTTTAATTTGTTATTTTTAGAGTAGTAACTTTTCGCTTATGTACACCATTATGTCGTTATAACCTAAGTATATAAAGGCGTTGTACGACTATAACTTAAAGCGGGAAGTCACATAATGTTATTTGGCACTAAAGACTAAACCGAAATTTTAATTTTATTAACCTAACACGGTTATGTCGAATTAGTAAAGTACTTAACGCCTTACCTTATAATAAGCCCCTACTAACATTCTAGGGAAACAGGCAAATGGTGGGAAAGGATGGGGGTTATAAGGGAGGCCTGACCTGCTGCTACTCCTCTGAAATTATAAAATAGTGATATTTCGTTTCTATTTGCCCTATTGCTTTTTCAGCAAATATGCACCTTAACAAAAGTTGTTTATTTGTTATTATTTAAAGTAACTTTTGTTTTATTCCAACTTTTGTACGTATTAGAAAAAGTATAATACGAGATGATACACTAAAAATTCTAAAGCGGTAGCCAACAATTTTAGTTGGGCACTAACGAATTGAACCGATACTTAGCAAAACTCGGTTGTGTGAATTTGCATTAATTCTTTCATTGATTATAAAGCTATATTAAAAATTTTAGAGTTCAAAGGGGAAGTGGGGGAATTATAAGAGAGGCTTGAAATGAAAAAACTCGGTTTTTCTATTTTCTATTTGTTTTTCGGCATCAATATGCACATAACAAAAGTGGTTTACACTTTGTTATTTAGAAGTAACTTAAGTTGTGCCATTCACTTTTGTTCGTTAAAATGAAGTAAACAAGGGATATACGCTAAACGGGAGTCAATTAATCTATATTAGTACTCATTTAAGGGGTTTTAATAAATGAATACTATCCAAATGATGTTATGTTTTCGTCTTATATGATAGTTCAAAGTATGATTCGGATTAGTGAGGAATAAAATCTTCGTCACCCCCTCCTCATTTATTTATTTTTACCTAGAAAATAGCTTTGTTATTTATTTCCAATTTGAAATATAAAACTATTAAGAGCTTTTCCATTATTTAATTTGTATAATTGTACCTTGATGTTATTGAAAACAAAATATGCGCGCTTTCATTATAATTTTAAACGTTAATTGGTAAATGTCATTATTGACAAAAAACAATATGCGTTTAAACAATTTGCGTATATGATATGATATTTTTCAGATGGTAACCTCTATTATTTTAATTCCATTCCAGATAGATAAATTATTAAAATAATGTTTTGAATCAATAAATTTAAGTAGAAGAATATTGAAGAAGTCTCCCATGCGGGAGTGAGCGGAGGATGAATGGAGCCTTACTAGATAATTGAGGTTTACTAATTTCCCGTCTGGCATTACTGAATGTGGCTTTCCAGTGTTTTTTCACTATTACAAATATTAATTCTTACGTGCAAAAACTTTGGCACTAATATTATATGAGCTCGGATTGGCTTTTGTAAGGAAATATGTTTTCATCTATAGATGCGATATTTAATTGTAATAAATGCTACCCATGATTATGGTTTGAATCTACCGAGTATTGAAAAAAGGTTGATTCAGTAAGTGTGAAGGGATATGATTAGGAAACTTAGTTTTCATTTATTCTTCAAAACTTAAAATTTTCTATTATTATCAATCCCCTGAAGTTACCTTCAGGGTTGGCTTATTTCGGAAAAACTCATACCTACGTCTTGGATGGGAAGTGTAATTGATTACAACATTGAAGTCTTGCTATCAAAATACCATCATTTGTAAGTAACGTCAACAATGATTTCCCGGGCATCGCCGGGTACCTTAGCTAGTATACGATATATATAAAATTGTAACCTCTGTCTGTACATTGATTTTTTTCGCGAAATTTCACGATAACTTTTCGTTTCAGATGTCATAGACACCATAACTGCATTTTGTTTCTTTGGTGTCTGATTGTTTGTTTATTTGTTTGTTTGTTTGTTTGTTTGTTACCTTTTCACACATAAACGGATGAACCGAATTTTATGAAACTTGGTATGTATATTACTACTAGCCCAACATAGACTTTAGGCTATATTAACATTCTCTAAGACGAACAAGAGTGGGGGTTATAAGGGAGGCCTGAAATTAAAATTTGCGATATTTCGTTTCCTAATGCTTTTTCAGCAAATAGGCCCATAACAAAAGTTGTTTATTTTGTAATTTAAAGTCACTTTTGTTATATACACTTTTTTCGTATACCGAATTATAAACGAGATAAACGCTGAAACCTGTAGCGGAAGTGAACAATTTTATTTGGGACAAAAGACCCAACCGAAATAAATAAAACATGGTATATGTATTAGCACTAACGCTTTAATTAGAACAAGCCATACCAACATTTCTAGGGACGGGCAGGAGAGGGGGTTATGAGCGAAGCCAGAAATTAAAAATAGCGATATTTCGTTTCCTATTAGGTTTTCGGCAAATATGAACAGAACAAAAGTTGTTTATTTTGTAATTTAGAGTAACCTTTGTTATATACACTTTTTTCTTATAACGAATTATAAACGACATAAACGCTAAAACCTATAGCAGAAGTGAATAATTTTATTTGGGACAAAAGACCCAACCGAAATAAATAAAACTCGGTATGTGTATTAGTACTAACGCTTTCATTATAACAAGCTATACCAACATTTCTAGGGACGGGCAGGAGTGGGGGTTATAAGGGAGGCCTGAAATTAAAAATAGTGATATTTCGTTTCCTATTGGGGTTTTGGCAAATATGCACATAACAAAAGTGGTTTATTTTGTTATTTAGAGAAATTTGCTCAACAATTCTTTTCAATATGAACTGCCAGGTACAGCACCAGGAAAAATTAATTTTAATGTATGTTAATATTTTGTCCTTAATAATTCAAATCTATGCAGAATGCACAGGAAACGGGAAATATGTCAATTTTGAGGACTGTTAAGTCTTACTTAAAAAATTAATTTTTTTTTTAACAAATCCACAGAAACGATGGGCACTAACCCGTATAATACTGGGACGGGTAAATGTCAAAATATTGTGCAAAGTCAAGCCTGGCCAAAAAGTATCATCACCAGTCAGCCTCATATCAATTTCCGGGCGCACCCGGGTATCTGAGCTAGTATATATCTATATATATATATATATATATATATATATATATATATATATATATATATGTATAGGATACATGCATGTACACTCCGATGACCCCACCCCCCACAGTCTGTTGTTCTTGGATTACTAAAATTGTGATAAAATTTATTCTGCTCCATTTTAAATTGCAGTAATAGATATAGTAAATAATTTTCAATAAAATTAATATATTATATTCAGATATACTGCTCAAAAATGAATAGGGATATTGGTTATTTTTTTCTTATCCTATTAATTTTAATTAAATCGACCTTAATTAAATAATTTTTTTATGGGGGGAAAAAGACAATAATTTCTATTAAATATTAATGATATTTATAATTTAAAAAAATTTTAAAAAAATGCTAGGCCCCATAAATACCACAAAACCTACCAACCTACCAATATCCCTATTCATTTTTGAGCAGTTTATATTTTAGTAATTGGGTAATTTCTTTCCGGTCAAGAATAATTTTATCTATCAGCTCTAGGTTGGCTGACCTAGTTGTTTATACGTAATTCCGTTGCTCCCTGTTGTAGAGGTTACAAAATGTAAATTGACCAAAAAATTTCTCCTTGTCTTTCGTTTTTGTTCACTTAGTATTTACGGTGGTGTTAAGTATAAAATATGTAAATTAATCTGTGGTAAAACTTCACATGGGAAATCTGCTTAGTTTACACTGCCCCTGCGTGACAGACTTTTTTTTTGTTAAAATGGAACAGAACTCATTTAACGCTGTGTTCTGACTTGTTTTTACAAGAGTTTATATAACGTTGTTTCAATTAATTAAATCCCATGAAAGAAATAGTGATTGGATTGGAGAACTATGTTATGTACACATTCGCTCTAGAAAATTTAAAGATCAGGAATTAGGAGGGGATTTGAGAGGGGTGGGGGTAGGGAAACCCCTCCGCAATCTTGGGAAAATTTCCAATTAAATACCCGAGGAAATTGAAAATTGAAAAGGTGTTTCTCGGCTCTTACTTGGAGCCTTAATGCAATTATCCGTTGGTGGCAAAGCCATCTAGCCGAGCTGCCGCGGCTTTCCGGGGCTCAACCACCACCTCTTCCCTCTCGGCCAAACCACACCAAATAACCATCGACACTTGTCCACTGATGAAAACAAAAGTCACTTATATATTGAGTTTGGTAACGGTTATAGTAAATAATTTTCAATAAAATTAATATATTATATTCAGATATATTTCAGTAATTGTTTTTTCCTGTAATCCTGTAAAGTGACGAAAGTAGAATTTTCAACTCTCGTGAAATTATCACACTCGCTTCGCTCGTGTGGGTAAACGTTTCACTCGAGTTGTAAAATGATCTACTTTCGTCACTTGTATAATAAATAACTATTATATGTATGTATATATAATTTTGAATGGACCTCATTTTCGTCATCCACTAGTTAAGATCGATAGATATTTGAGAACTTTTTCTGAACAGTGCGTCCTGAGTACCTCAATAGCTGATTTCCATTAAGGAAGATCTGCTAAAATACTGTACCTCATTAGAAATGTATTTCTCCAAATGCTTGAATCAAAGTTTACTTCTTCGATTTCGACCACTGCCAGGGGTTCGAACAGCCCTCATTTTACGAATGTCACCAGAGGCAATCATCATAAGTGGCAATTATGAGACAGTGACGGATCAGGACCACTTTAGTAGCCAGCTACTCAGGAAGCACTTAATCCAGAAACCATCTCATAACGCCCCCAAAGCAAACCTTTGCCCCCGCATTAGACTTATGAGAATGGCGTCTTTAGGCATTACCGCCTCCTCTACCTATTTCAAGGGAATGAAGCATCTTAGCAGATTTCCCTGCTTTTGAGGTTTACGCGATTTTCGAAATATTTCGTCTAATGTTCATCGATCCTACCTCAGTAGATGACGGAAATTGAAGATTCGTTCGTTCAGAATAAACAATAAATAACATAGTCATGTTAACAGCACCAAGCGGTACCACAAATTTTTCCTAAACGTCCCTCGCCGCTCCCCTTCCCTTGAACGTGTACCGGAACTCACGAAAAAAAACAGTTACATTGTCGAAAACTCAAGATCAAGTTCATTATGAAATCAAACCTGTACTAAGATGGTTAAAAGGTGGAGGATATTGAAACTTCGGATTATGTCTGTTATTATAAGTCGAACCCAAAAATTGCATAGAATCAATCTTATTGCAAATTATATTGACTACGAATAATAATAATAAAGCCTTTTTATTGACTGTTGAACTTAAAATAAAGAGTATGAAGTATAAATAATTTAAAAATCATAATAAATGTAACTGTTTACCACATAAAACAAAGTTTTTTTTTTCTTCAAATGAATTTTAATTAATTAGTTTTTTGATGAAATGTCTTTTATTTTATTAGCTTATCAAATATGTCACACTCAAGGCGTCTCTATTATTAGCTTTTTTGATGAAATTCTTTTTATTTTTATAAGCTTAAATTCAAAAAAATATTCACACCACACGAATACAGCAATAACACACAATGCGTCTCTACTCTTCTATACAAAATTCACTACAAATATTAGCAGATATTCCCTCTTAAGGGAAATCAGCTATTGGGCCGTTACTCATGACGCGATTTTCCGAAATATATTTTCCTACAAATGTCCATGGCGATCCTACCCATAAGGAGATTGAACGTAAAATGAGGTCCGATCAAAAATCTATATATATATTTGTTCTGTTAACGCTCTAGCTGTCTGTAACAATTTTTGGTTTAATCGTCAATAACCAAAAAACCCCACGGTATTTAAAAAAAAAAAAATAAAAAATCGTTTCAAATTTCAACCACAAATGTAAAAACTAGTAAGGATCAGTTTCGTTAAAAAAAACGGCCTGAAATCGGTACCAGTGGTGAGGGGGGGGGGTTTAGAAGGGGGGATTTTCGATAAATTCAAAATAATTATCTCCGTTATATTCAGCGTATTCGTAAAATTGTATAGAACCAATCTTATTGCAAATTAAATTTTCCTATTAAATAATGTTATAGTACATTTATTTATTACTGTATCCTGGAATATTAACCGAGATATTTGCAAAACATTTGTAATTCCTGCGTGTGGGACGCCAGTAGGCTATGTTCCGGACTTTCCGCCGAGAGCCACTGGTTGGGCCATTCTTCCGATAACTATTCGTCCCTCGTGAATAGGTTTAGTGGTTAGGTTAACTGTTTTTTTGGGCTAGAAAAAGAAAAAAAAAAAAAAAAAAAAAACTACTTGGGTTATCAACGCCCTAAATAATTGTTTAGGTTTAGAGGTTTCTTAACTACTAACAGTTTGTTATTAGGCATATTTTCTCTATTGTAAAACTTCAACGTGGAAAATCTGCTTTGATATACGGGGCAGGGGGCCAGGCAGGGGCGGCAGAGGACCCCTGCGTGACAGACTTTTTTTTGTATAAATGTTTTCTATGTATTCAATATTAACTGAGATTTGGTTTCTTTGGCAATTCTATTCATATTGCAAAAACTACACTCTGTAATTTAATCAACCACTTTATTTGGAGCTTTAATCCAAATATGTTTTTCAACACATTCTTACTAGACGGCAATTACTAATAGTCCATTACTACCCTAAAACGATCATTTATTTACTTCAAGTCAGTCGGAGACATTGCCGACTAGGCTGGTGACAACATTGCGTGGAGACTGAGGACAACACGGATGGTAGAACTCCACGGAAAATCCAAGAGATTAATGAGATGGAAAAATGTCTCATGAAAGTGCGGATTTATTTTCTTTTAGCATTCCCAAAATCCTAAAAATTCTCCTTGGACAACAAAACTGTTAATATAGTTTAGTACGAACTTTTGAAGTACCGTGAAGGATTTTTTTTTCTTGCAAATACGTTGTGTGATGACGTGATCATTTAAGATTTAACGTAAATTCATTTAAGAAGATACGTTTAAGAGTTAAACTCGAAAATGTATATTTGTACTACAGCATACTAGATATTTAACTGTTAGCAGATTTCCCTTAAGGGAAATCAGCTATTGAGGTCGTACTCATGACGCGAGTTTCGACAAATTTCTTCTAATGTCCATCGATCCTACCCAGGAGATAACGAAAATGAGGTCCGTATATATATATATATATATATATATATATAATATAATAATAAATATATATATATATATATATATATATTTGTCATGTTAAACCGCCTCTAAGCGGTCGTAATTTTCGTTTTGAATCGTTTACCAAACTCGATATTTAATTAAACGTTTTAATAATAAATTAAAATATAATGACAAAAATAAAAGATCAAGTTCGGTTAATGGCTGAAATCGGACCAGTGGAAGAGGGGGTTTAGAAGGGAGTAAATTTTAGAAGAGAAGGAAAATTTGGAAATAATGTTCTTCGTTACTATACGTCGGATCGAAAAATTATATAGAATCAATCTTTTTGCAAATTAAATTTACTATAAAAAATGTTATGTACATTAATTCTGTACCTTGAATATTAACCGAGATATTTGCATTTTTCTGTTTTCAGCTTCTGAGATGTGATCGGCTAACTTCGGGTCTAGACGTGAGTTTCCGTCAAGAGCTAGTTCGGGCCGTTCCCGTAAGTGTTTGACTCTCTATTCTGAAATTTCTCTATTGTAAAACTTCACGTGGGAAATCTGCTTAGTTTACCCAGCCCCTGCGTGATGGACTTTATTTTCCTTTCAAATACGTTGAGTAATGACGTGGTCATTTTAGTTTTCACGTAAATTCATTTAAGAGGATATGTTTAGGAGTTAAACTTGAAAATGTATATTTGTTCTGCAGCATACTTGATATTTAACTGTTTGCATCAACACTAAAGATCATTATAGTTAATGGCTGAAACTAGACTCGTAATAGGGGTGGTTTAGAGAGAGAAAGGAAGGGGAGGGGGTAAAAATTCAAAATACCTCCCTTATTTTACATAAAAATGGAGAATATGTGGAGGAGCTTAGATTACAAGTATCTTATACCATTGAGTGGGAAATCTGCTTAATTTACGCAGCCCCTGAGTGACGGACTTTATCCGATTCTGTAGCGTCAACCACCTCGTTCTAGCAGTAGATTGAGTGGGGTTCCTGAACGGCAGCATTCGGAATTGGCGCGGGAATCCTAGAGTTCCATCAATCCGAAATAGGACCCGAATTGGATGGCGGCTTCACTCAAAGACAATTATGACGGAGGGTAATTGGTAGCAGTGGCCACCTGTTCACCAATCAGCAGCCCCGTTCTTCACCAACTGGATACCCTCTTATCCAATCACGGCCCGTGTTCCTCACCCTCTCATTACCACCCTACTCTACTACTAAATGAGTTTAAAACCCTCAAATTATCACCGAGAAGGTACTATTGGTGAGAATTTAATCAAGCAATTGTTTAATTAATGCCCTAGCGGTCGCAATTGTTGTTCGATCGTTACCAAGGTCGACATTTAGTTATTTTATTTTAAATGAAATACGAAGGTCGTTGACGCCTAAATTCGGACCGGGGGAAGGGGTTTAGAGGGGGAGAATTTTGAAAAATCGAAATATCTTGGTTACTATAAGTCGGAACGAAAAAGTGTATAGTATCAATCTTATTGTAAATTAAATGTCCTATGAATATCGTTATAAACATTTATTACTATCTTCACTATTAACCAAGATATTTCGTTCAAGACTGTATATATATATATATATATATATATATTATAAATTATTGTTTAATCGTTAACAAACTCGATATTTAGTCGTTTTATTTAAAAAGAAAGATTAAGTTCGTTAACGGCTGGAATCGGACCAGGGGGAGGGTGGGTTTAGATGGGAGGAAATATCTCCGTTACCATACATCGAATCGAAAAATTGTATTGAATCAATCTTAATGCAAATTAAATTTACTATAATTGTTGTTATATACAATTATTCACTATTGTGAATGTTAACCGAGATATTTGGATTTTTCATTTATCAGTCTTCAGCAAACCCCACTTCTACTCTTGACAAATAAAAAATACTCGTTTATGTAATAAAATACATCATTCGAAGCTTAAATTCCAAATATTGTTTTCAAGAGGCTTCTATTATACGAGATACATACAAATATGTTCTGCTGACCCTTCCCCCTTCTTGAACTGCTTAAATTTGATTGATTGAGATAAAAATTATTCTGATTCATTATAAATTACAGTGCTAGATATAGTAAATAGTCTTCAATCAAATGAATACGTTATATTCAGATATATTTCAGTGATTGTATTTCTTTTCGGTGAGAAGTTGGCAGAACTCTTTGTTTACATTGCAGACGCTTTCCGTCGGGAGGTCTCTTATTATCGTTTGCATTTATTCTTTTTATAGTCAGATTGGTGTTGTGTTAGCAGTATGTTGATTTATCTATTTTGAACATTTACGTAGGAAATGTAAATAATTTACCCAGCCCCAGTTTGACGGACGTTTTTCAATAAGACATGAGGTGGAGTGGGGGTTTACTGAAGGATGAAAACTAGGAAATCCAACTATCTGGGTCAATATTCTTGATAGTGATAAGTACATAACAAGTTTTATAGAACATTAAATTGTCAATATGATTGCTTCTATACACTTTGTCTATCCCGTTTGTAATAACAAAGTAATTCGAATTTTCGAAAATGATCTCCTCTAATCCCCGTCCTCCCCGGCCCGATTTTCGCCATTAACGAACTTGATCTTTACAATAGAGAAATTACATGAGAGCCGATCAAAAAGTCCGTCACGCAGGGGCTGCGTAAACTAAGCAGATTTCCCAGGTGAAGTTTTACAATATAGAAATTTCACGAGAGCCGATCAGTTAAGGAAACGACCAAACTAACTCGTCCGTTAGTAGCCCAGATTTAATAAAAATTCAAATATCTCGGTTAATATTCAAGATAGAGAATAAATGTATGTATCAATATTTGTAGTAAATTTAATTTGTAATAAGATTGATTCTGTACAATGTTTCGATCCGATGTATAGTAACGGAGATATTTCTAATTTTCGAAAATCCTCCCCTCTAACCCCCTCCCCTCCTCCCACTAGTCCGATTTCAGCCGTTAACGAAGTTGATCTTTTTTTTTTTTACATAAAACGACTAAATATGGAGTTTGCGACCGCTAGAGCGGTAACAGACAAATAAATATATATATATATATATATATATATATATATATATATATATATATATACAGTTTTGAACGGACCTCATTTTCGTCATTTACTAGGTTGGATCGTTGGACATTTGAAGAAAAATTTCGAAAATCGCGTCATGAGTACAACCTCAATAGCTGATTTCCCTTAAGGGAAATTTCCTAAAATTGCGACAAAGAAATAAATATATATAATTTTGAACGTGTCTCACTTTCATCATCTACTAGGTAGGATCGATGGACATGTGTAGAAATTTTTCTAAAATCGCGTCATGAGTACCTGGTAAAAGTCTTTGAAATAATCACCGAACCCTTCCTATCTGATAGGGCTATGCGAGATACAAGACTTCATTGAAATACATATGCCATTGTATGAAAGTTGGTTGAAATGCCGTAAAACTTTGGAATGGCTGGAGGATTGTCGGCGACATGAAAGCAATGTTTTCAGAATTAGGTCGACAATCCCAAGCGGATTATTAAATGCATTGGGCTTGTTTGGAATGTTCGAGCAATGGACTGCGGTTTAGGTTTGTTCGATGGCTTCCACACCATTCCATGTCCGTCACTGTTTCACGGACAAATATTCTTATAATAAATGTCCGTCACACGGGAGCTGCGTTAATTGAGCAGATTTCCCGCGTGCATCAATTATTAGCATTTATCTCAAAAACTAAAGTTTAAATGAGAACAATATTTGGTATTTAGGCTATAAATTTTGTGATTTTTAATAAAACAGCTTATTGGTATTGACGACATGAGTATTATTATTATTATTATTAATTATTTGAGATGGCGCTACAATGGCAATTCATCTTTTAACATGTTTGAATATAATTTTACAAAAGTACAAAATAAATAAAATGCCTACATGTAATATTTTTAATTAAAAAATTTTTAAAATTTTACAAAATAAATATATATAAAAAAAAGTCCGTCACGCAGGGGCTGCGTAAACTAAGCAGATTTCCCTCGTGAAGTTTAGTAATAGATAAATATACATACTGCTAACACAACACCGTGAATAAATACAAACGGAAATAAGAAATGTTTCATCCAATTTCAATAGCCTGCCGACAGGAAGCGTTAGGTTAGAAATGTAAACAAACGGGTCCCGCCTCACACCGGAAAGAAAAACAATTACTGAAATATATCAGAATATAACATATTAATTTTATTGAGAACTATTTACTATATCTAGTACTGTAATTAATAATGAGTCAGAATAATTGTTATCTCAATCAATAAAATTTTAGTAGTCCAAAACTTTAAGATGTGGGGGGGAGTCACCAGTGCATATTTGCATGTATCTCGTATAATAAAGGTCTCTTGAATACAATTTTTTGTATTTAAACTTCCAATAATGTGATTTATTATGTATCAGAGTATTGTTTACGTAACATGTGTAGAAGTGGCGGTTTGGTGAAAACTGAAAAATGCAAATATCTCGGTTAATATTCAAGATAGAGAATAAATGTATATAACAATATTTATAGTAAATGTAATTTGTAATAAGATTGATTCTGTATAATTTTTCGATCCGACGTATAGTAACGGAGATATTTCGAATTTTCGAAAATCCTCCCCTCTAACCCCCCCCCCCTCCCACGGGTCCGATGTCCAGCCGTTTGATCTTTCTTTTTACATAAAACCCTTAAATATGAAGTTTGGTAAGGATTAAACAAAAATTGCGACAGCTAGAGCGGTAACAGACAAATATATATATATATATATATATATATATATATATATATATATATATATATATATATATATATATATATATATACACAGTTTTGAACGGACCTCATTTTCGTCATCTACTAGGTAGGATCGATGGACATTTGAAGAAAAATGTCGAAAATTCCGTCATGAGTACAACCTCAATAGCTGATTTCCCTTAAGGGAAATCTGCTAATATTAGTATATTTACAACATGAGGGGGGAAAAAAATAGAAATAATACAAAAAAAACATGAGTAGGAGAGGGGGTTTACCGAAGTCCGAAAACTAAAAAATACAAATATCTGGGTTACCAATCTAGATAATGGAAAAACTTACATAACATTTATATAAGATTGGTTCTATCCAATGTTTCGATTTGACGCAAAACAAAAATATTGGCGTACTGGAATACAAGTTATTTATTAAGAAAAACATAAAATATTTAATGATTCCAATAAAATACTTAATTGTTTGCCCAATTACCCACAGTTAAATGGCATGAAAATGTATTTAAAAAGAAGAATATCTTTAATCGTCGTAGAAAATTATGTTGATATTAAGAAAAAAAACGTACGTCACGCAGGGGCTGCGTAAACTAAGCAGATTTCCCAGGATCAATAGTTTATCAAGAATGGTTCTACAACATGGAGGATATTTGGAATTTTCTAATTCCTTCTAAACCCCTCATATTCCTGTACTATTGTAGACGTTAATTAATGTGATCTATAGTGTTGAATAACATAGTTCAATATCGAGTATAGTGTAGATCAAATAAACACTTTCGAGTTAAGAACGTAAAATCTTAATTGGTGACGTCGTAACACGACGTATTTTCATGCAACTCACACAGTAAAAGGTCGATGAAAACAATATTTGGTATTTAAGCACCCTTTAAAGTGATCACTATATAGCTAACATGACATGAGTAGGAGAGGGCTCTACTGAAGGCTAAAACTAAAGAAAATCCTAATATCTTTGTTAATATTCATGTTAGAGAAAACACATATATAAATAAAAAGTCCGTCACGCAGGGGCTGCGTAAACTAAGCAGATTTCCCAAGTGAAGTTTTACAATAGAGAAATCTGCCCAATAACAACTGTAGTAGTAAGGGATCTCTAAACCTATTCATGAGGGACGAATAGTTACGGAAACGGCCGCCAGAGCTCTCGGCGGAAAGTCCGCAACATAGCCGACTTGTCCCGACCACACACAGAATATAAATGCAAATATCTCGGTTAATATTCAAGATACAGAATAACTGTATATAACAATATTTATAGTAAATGTAATTTGCAATAAGATTGATTCTATACAATTTTTCCATCCGACGCATAATATGGGAGATATTTCAAATTTTCCGAAAATCCTCCCCTCTAAACCCCCCCTCTCACTGGTCCGATTTCAGCCGTTAACGAACTTGATCTTCCTTTTTACATAAAATGGTTAAATTCCGAGTTTGGTATCGATCAAACAAAAATTGCGACCGCTAGAGCGTTAACAGACAAATATATATATATATATATATATATATATATATATATATATATATATAATTTTGAACGGACCTCATTCAAAATCGCGTCATGAGTACGGCCTCAATAGCTGATTTCCCTTCAGGGAAATCTGCTAATTGCGATGAGATTGTATACAATATTTCGACCCAACTTATCGTAATGGATATATTTTAAAATCCCCCTCCCTCTAAACCCCTCCCTTCCTGGTCTGTTTCCTATCAATAACGAACATTCTTCTTACATAAAAAGGTTGAATATGAGTTTGGTATTGATTAAATACAAATTTTGAATGCTAGATTGTTAACAGATATATATATATATATATATAATATATATATATATATATATATATATATATATACATATTTGGTTTGATCGAAGGACATTTAATGTAATTTCTTGAAAATCTTCATTTAGGTTCATGAGTAAAATCTGAATAATGGGAAATCTGCTAAATCGTTGGTACATTGTGAGTAAATATTTTTTCTATCGGCCTTCTCCAATACAAATTTTTGTAAGTTGGCTTATTACTGAGTTACTGAGTTGGCTTAGATCTGGATGACTGACATTTATAGACATCAAATACCTACTAAGAAATACAAATGCAAGGTATATCCAGTATATAATCCGGGTCCGAAACCTTTGTTTTCTCAAGCTAAAATTTCACTTTGAGCTTTTAGAGAAAGATATTAAGATCATGGCAATGTTGAGAATAAATCTGTGCAAGGTATATCCAGTATATAATCCGGGTCCGAAACCTTTGTTTTGACCAATCTACAATTAACTATTTAAGAACGTTTAACGCATTGGCGAAACTGAGATTAATTGAGCGTTTCCTTCATATTGTAGACTGTCATGTTGCATTCTCACGTCTCCCATTCCTTCTTAAATTATTCTACTCCCTCTACACTAAACGATGCTATGTTTGCAACAAAAATGAAAAATTACTTATTTCCTATAGACCTCCCTCTATATTTTGGCAGATTTCCCTTAAGGGAAAACAGCCATTGAGGTCGTACTCATGACGCGGTTTCGAAATGTTTCTTCAAATTTCGATCAATCCTACCCAGGAGATGACGAAAATGAGGTCCGTTCATAACTGTATATACATACATCCATATATATATATATATATATATATATATATATATATATATATATATATATATATCTTATTGCCAATATAGAACCAATCTTATTGCAAATTTACTGTACGATAAATGTTTTTCTGTACGTTCTTTATATGTTGGTTGTTAACCGTGATATTTGCATTTTGTTTTGTTTTCAGCCTTCAGTAAAACCCTAATTTTACACATGTACTACATATTAACAATAAGTTGTTATATTATGAAGCACTTTATTTTAAGCCTAAGTACTAAATATTGTTCTCATAGATCGTTCCTATTTTGAGATAAATGCAAATACGTGATGCACGTGGGAAATCTGCTTAGTTAACGCAGCCGGACTTTTTTTTAAGTTAGCTTATTACGTTAAATCTACATGGATGACATTTTTTTTACACATCAAATACCTATTAGGAAATAAAAAATCCCAGCTTGTGAGCTATCTTTTTGGGTCGATATCCGTCGTACTCTCGGCGAATATTTCCATTACGGCCCGTGAATAGCTCGAGTGGGCCTCTCCCATCCTTGTTTTTTCAATTCAGAGAACAAACGCTTTTCACGACAACTTCCATTCACATTCACTACTCCATCAATCAATCAGAGGTTTACGAAAAAAAAATAACAACTAGTTTAAATGCCAACGAACTCAAAAAAAAGTAACGCCTTCCCCACAATCATTATTTAGTCAGTTGTTTCATAAGTCAATATTTGGTGAAAAATATAGTTATACTATGAACGAAATGATCTATTTTCAGATTTAATTATTTTAGTAAAATATTTACATTTTTTGGAGAGGGAGGGGGGGTTAGCATTAAAGGCCTTTAAGATCCTTAGCCACCCCACTGGGAAACTTGAGGGGTTCGCAATCAGAGACATCATACCAGACCCCATGACTTTAACTTTTTAGCAACAACTTTAACAAACACCTTGACTGGTTCAATCATATTGAAAAATTGAGAAAGAAACTAAAATCGCTTTGCTTCTTATTAACCCTGGAATGGTAAGGTGGGGCATACAGTGCCCCAGGAAAAGTGTGTAGTTCAATTTCCGCCAGGTAGCGCAGTTTGGCTGGGCAAACCTTTCATGAGTTTTCCTGTCCCAACATGCTCTCTTTAGTGTGTGACATAGCCTTGACCTAGCAGGTTGTTTTGGTGCTTTTATTTGCGTTTTGGGGTACTGTATGCCCCACCTTACCATTAGTGTTTCTTTTCAGTAATTTTTAATATTGTTTTTTAATAACGTGAGCCATAAAATGGACGACAAAAAAGTATTTTTGTTAGGCCGGGACGATGAATTAATTTTACAAGAATTATTTCGTGATTCAGCAACTGCTGAATTTGAAGATTTTTCAAATGATGAAGAAAACGATGCTTTTGAAGACGACGATGATGTTCCTGATGTTTTTAACGTTGATTCAAATCCAAGAAATTTTAAAGAGGGAATTTCCCAAAAAAGAATAGAAATTTTTACTATTATCGAATATGCACCAAGGAAAAAAAACATATCCCAGAAATTATACATTTTTATAATAATACAAAGGGAGGTGGAGATGTTTTCGACCAAATGTGTGCCCAGTACAACTGTACCCGAAAAACCAGGCGATGGCCCCTATGTCTTTTTTATGGAATGCTCAACGCCGCTGGAATCAATGCCTACATCATTTTGAGAGAAAACATTCACCGTTCTGGTGGGAAGATGGAGAGCAGGTTAGATTATCTACTGTCATTAGGTGAAGAGCTGATAAAGCCATGGATGATGCATCGCCTGACCATTAGAACCATTCCCAGATCTGTACGGGAGGCCATCGAGGAGCAATTCGGAGTTAGCAGCCCAGCACCGCCACCCGCTACACAAGGCGCTCGTTCGTCCGGTCGGTGTCATCTATGTGGTAGAGGCAAAGACACTAAAACCACTGTAAAATGTTGCAAATGCAATAGATTTATATGTTCTAGTCACAAAATCGTTGTATGTGATGCTTGTAATGACTAATAATTAAGTTCCTCCAGATAATAGGTATAATTCTATTTTTTTTTTCAATTACTTATAAAACATAGTAAGTTTTTTTTTTAAATATTCTTATTTTTAAAAGACAGCTAAATGTTTATAAAATAGAGAAAATGTTTTGTTTATGTAAATAAAAATTATTATCATAGCGTAAAAAATCTTTAATAATTGGGGTACCTAGTGCCCCACCTTACCTTTCGTGTTCCAAAATTTACACCTTACCATTCCAGGGTTAAAATGGGTTAAAAAAATATTTTCTGACTGAAACTCTATTATTTATATACTATGGGTACTTCCATTGACTGTCAAATTATTGTGTTATGCATTGGGGCAACTTCAAAAATCATATTTAAATTGTAAAAGAGAGCTATGAGGTTTATATACAACAGAAAGTTAATGAGACACCTGTCGTTCAAATTAAATTAAAAAAAAAAGTTCGGATGTGGAAAAAAGGATGACTTTAAAATTAAATGTAATTATTATTCTACTGGAGGAACAAATCAAAACATAGTTAGAATAAAATGTTACGTCTTTTATACTTCTAAGTTATTATAACATTATAATAGAATAAATAATATAAGAAAACTATAATTATGCAGATTCGTAATGCAATTATCGGTGCTTTTGAGCACAATAATTTTTTTTCCGAGTGTTTATCCAGGATTGCAGCATGGACTAACTGTTCCCCTAGTTGGGAACATCCTAGAAAATCTACTCTTTTCTAAAAAAGTAACTCATCAGGAGCTATAATTATAACCATCTCAGTAATATCTTTTTATAGGAAAAAAAAATTATATGGGGAGAATATATATATTTTTTTTAGAGAAAAAAAAAACTTGAGAAGGTTTGTGTATGTTAAAATTACATCAAAGAAAAAATTTAAAAAAGTAGTTATTATTTGAGCAATATAATTAATAACACTTGAATTACTAGTTAAAAGTAGTATTTAAAACATCAGTGGGCTTTCGCGAGGAGCCCCCCCCCCTTGGTGACCTTATGGGTATAACTACCCCTTGCATTACGTCAAGGGGGGGGGGGGGCTCCTCTATTCCATACGTAAAAAAAAAATTTTTCTCAACATAAGAAATTATTTTTATTTAATTTTATTTGTTATGACCCTCACTCTAGGATGTTTTTTCTGAGGAATACATAAAATATCCAAAATATCCCATTAAAATTGGGTGATAGGGAACCAAAAAAAAAAGTTGTGGGCTCGAGGAGCCCCCCCCCTTGGTAGTTCTAGGGTTAATGGATTCAAAAAATGATGACTTTTCCCTCAATATATATGTACCAAACTGTATTGTTTGTGAAACAAAACATGAACTTGTTTTACCAAAATAGCACAAGACATAATCATAAAACAAGATACATTGAGTGCCCATTTCGAAGTCTGGCTACAAATGTATGGGGCACCTAGCCGTGAGGCCCATAAAACAAGATACAGGGGTATGATCCAAGACCTCAATTATAAACATAAATACTACAAGAAAAGACTATCATTTTCGGGAGTAAAACTTTTTAACGCTCAGGCCGAATGCATCAAATCTATTAAAAAATAATCTTTGTTTAAAAATAAATTAAAGAGCTTCATGTATGACTGATGCCTCAATACAAAAGAGGAGTACTTTCAAAAATGCCCATTTAATAAATAATATACTAAATATTTGACTTAAATATCGACCTAAAATAAATTGTGATGAGGTATATTGTCTCTTTAAGGTGAGAGAAATTTCTCATCAATTATAAAGCTTGTCATCCTTTAATAAATTTACATGTCAACAAATTAAATAATGCATGTTTGAGAGTTGTAAAACAATCGTACATATTTAGAGTTGCATTAAGATTGTCAATGAAACTAATTTATTGTATATAACTATTTAAATTGATGAATTTTATACTATGTATGCTTAGAATTTGGCCTAATCTTTTAACGAATGTATTATATATAAGTATAAATGTAATTCAATAATTTGTAAAGAATTTAATTGACATAATATTAGAAAATTGTTTATAGAATAACATGACAATAAATATTTGACGTATCCTATTGTGTTAAGATAACATTTAATAGAAATAAAAGCATTTCATTTCAGAGTTTTATTATGTATTCTCCCTTGGCGGGGGTCGAACCTGAACCTATTAGCAGATGTCCCTTAGGGGTTAAATGGGAGATTATTAAAAGTGCTATATGACAGAAAACGTTAAATATCTATTATAGTATAAATCCTAATAAAGGGGGGTTGGGGGGGGGGGGGGGGGGGGGGGGGGGGGGGGGGGGGGGGGGGGGGGGGGACAACGTCCGTCCACGCAGGGGCTTCGTAAAACCCTAAGCAGATTTCCCCACGTGAAGTTGTATACAATAGGAAGAAATTCTGCCTATTATAACAGTATGTAGTATCCCTATTCTAACGAGTAGTAGTTAACCTATTCTTAGCTCACGAGGCGAGTATTATGTGAAACGGCCACACTAGCGCTCGGCGGTAAACTCCCGAACTTAGCCGACCACACTCACTCTCACCCCCCAATACCAAATGCAAATATCTCGGTTTAATATTAAAGATACAGGAAATAAATGTATAGACAATATTTTATGAGTAAAATTTAACATTTTGAATAAGATTGGTTCTATACAATTTTTGGATCCGACGTATGATAACGGAGATATTTTTCGAATTTTCTGAAAATCCTCCCCTCTAATAACAACCCCCCCCCTCCCACTGTTCCCGATTCAGCCGATTTCAGCACATTAAAGCGAACTTGATCTTTCTTATTACTTAAAAACGATTTAAATATCGAGTTTGGTAAACGATCAAACAAAAATTTGCGACCACTATAAGCGTTAACAGACTAAATATATATATATATATATATAATTATTTTAATATAATATATATTTATATATATATATATATATTTTACATATACATATACATATTATATATATATAGTTACATATACATATATTATATATATATATAATATATATATATAGTACTATATATATATACATATACATTATACATATATATATATATATATAAATGACAAATACATATACTAATATATATATATATATATATTATATATATATATAGTATATATATATATATATATCTATATATATATAAAATTTTGAACGGGCCTCATTTTTCGTCATCTCATGGGTAGGATCGATAGAGGATTTGAAGAAATTTTTCGAAAATTCCGCATGAGTACGTACCTCAATAGCTGAATTCCCTTAAGGGAAATCTGCTAAAAGTTCGAGGTAGAGCATAAAATCTTTGCTAATTACGTGTTCTCAAATAATCTTTTACCCTCATGTTCCATAATAATAGGGCCTCTCTTGGAAAACATAATATTTTGTATATATAGCCCCAGAATAGAATGGTTTATTAACAGCTTATTACTATTATGATATGAGTAAGTGTGATGATGGTTTACCACATCTTGTAAACTAATAATTGTAATTATCCCCTAAAAACCAATTAATCCCCCGACCTCACAGATCGATCGATATCTGACCATTAAACGAGATTATCTTTCTTTTTAATAGAATGTATGTATAAAAATATATAGTTTGTTAATCTTTTAAACAAAAATATGCGGCTACTTGAGTGTGAACAGACAAATATATTAACGGCTAAAATCGAACCTGGGGGAGTGGGGATTAGAATGGTGAAATTTTGAAAAATTGAAGTATCTCCGGTATTCTATGCCGGATCGAAAAGGTTTGTAGAACCAAGGTTATTGTAAATTTAATTTCCTATCAATGTTTTAGCAGATTTCCCTTAAGGGAAATCAGCTATTGAGGTTGTACTCATGGCGGAATTTTTGAAATTTTTCTTCAGATGTCCATCGATCCTACCTAGTAGATGACGAAAATGAGGTTCATATTCAAAACTGTATATATATGTATATATATGTGTGTGTGTGTGTGTGTGTGTGTGTGTGTGTGTGCAAATATTTGTCTGTTACAGCTCTAGCGTTCGCTAATTTTTGTTTAATCGTTACCAAACTCGATTATTTCATCGTTTTATGTAAAAAGAAAAGATTTAGTTCGTTTACGGATTGAAAAATGAGGACCATTGAAGGGGGGGGGGGGGGGGAGGTCTTAGAGAGTAGGATTTTCGGAGAAATTCGTAAATATCTCTCTCCGTTTAACTATACTGACGGAAACGAAAAAAAAATTGTACATGAATCCCAAATCTTATTACATAAATTAAATTTACTATAAAATACGCGTATGTCCATTCTTTTCTCTATCTTTAATATCATACGGGAGATATTTGCATTTTTAACTATATCTGGGTGCCTAACGGACGAGAGTTACTTACTTTCCCCGGCCAAAAGCTAGTTCTGTTCGGGCGATCGGGCTTGGGCGGGGGCGTGGCGTCGCGGGGCCGTTTCCTTAACTGCTCGGACTCTCCTGAAAATTTCTCTTATTGTGAAGACGTTTTACACGTGGGAAATATGCTTAGTTTACGCTGCCCCT
This sequence comes from Riptortus pedestris, assembly GCA_019009955.1. NCBI lineage: Eukaryota > Metazoa > Arthropoda > Insecta > Hemiptera > Alydidae > Riptortus > Riptortus pedestris. The sequence goes on from CM032232.1 coordinate 10,953,504, forward strand.
GCGTGACGGACTTTTTTATATACGTATTTTACCTATCATGAATATTAACCAACATATTTGGAATTTTTGGTTTTTAGCCTTCAGTGAACCTTTCTTTGGCATCGCACGTTAAGAATAAGCCCCTCATGAACCATCCTATTTGAAGCATACATACGAAATATAGTGTTCAAGAAATCTTTTCTAGATAGATACATTCAAATACATTGTTATCTCTGAATATGCTGGATGTAGAGGAACAAATGTATAAGGATCATAGAAGGCCAAGTCCTCTACTGGTTTATTATATTATGGCAGAGTGCACTTTCGGAGTCAACCGCTCCCCCCCATTCCCCTCCCCAGTGCCTGCTGACATACACAATACTCGAGATAATTTACAATTAACAGCATGGCCAAAAGGCAAAATAAACAACAGTCCATAAAAAAACAAACACGATATAAATAGTAAAAACAATGTTAATTCTTTAAAACTTAGTCAACTATAAAAATATAAAATCTAATCCTAGTCAACTTACTATAAATTTAAAGCCGAAACAAATCAAAAAATTTATTAACAAGTCCCAAATTATAAACAAACAACGGTAAGCATATGTCAAAAACAAAATAAATTAAAACTAAAAAAAAAACTAACCTAAAAAAGTCTGATTTATATCACAGTGGGTGAGAAAATCTCGGAAAAAAACTACACAGAGGAACTGTAAGAAACACTAAAAATCATATAAAAAAAAAAAAAAAAAAAAAAAACAAAAAAAAAAAAAACCCCATACTAATAATAGAGAGATGATGAAGGAGGTAACTGATTTAATGCTGCGTTGCGGGACACGACTGCGGGCGACTGAAACCTCTGCCCCCGTAGAGAAGGACAGGCCCCGTCCCCGACATGTCGCAGCTTACCGCCTCTCTTCTTATTATATCCTATCTCCATTCGCCTGTTGTCCAGCCTTATATGCTGCCCCCCCCCCCCCCCCCCCCCCCCCTTTTTTTCAGCCGTATTTAATCTTTGCCCTTCTTCTCCTCATACAGCATTGATACTTTATGCTGGGACATGTATTGGCCCCCCCCCCCCCCCTATTTTCATTGTTGGTGATCCCCCCAGCTGTTGTTCTTGGATTACTAAAATTAGACCTCGGGATTTGCGCTGGCAGGTGGAAGTCCATCATCAACGGAATTATAACAAGGTCAAAAACTTTTACCTTCTTTTGACTTGACCTTTTATTGTTTGCTTATAGTATTTGTTTATGACACATGTTGTTTCATTTAAATGTTGAGTCAGAAAGCACTGGAGATGGGGCGGTTCGCCCCGAAAGTACTCTGCAATTAATTGAAGAAGTATTACGAGTGGAGGTGTTATTGACCTTGTCCCGTTGACTAAAATTAGAGTTAGTAGAATAAAAATTATTTTGATTTCCCCTAGGTAGGATCGATGGACATTTGAGGAACTTTTTCGAAAATCCCGTCACGAGTAAGAAAAACAGCTCATTTCCCTTAGGGGATCTAATCTGCTAGAAACCGATTACAATAAACAGCTGTTTACACCTTAGTATCTTATATCTTTTAGCTTCCATTGCTTAGACCGAGCGTAGATGTGCTGATAGAGAGAAAGGATTCTAGATACTATCAGTATGACACATTATCCAGGGGCAGAAGAAAGTGGGATACAAACAGCGCACTTATCTATCCCATATATTCAGACCCTTCCCGGACAAAAAGTGTCCCATTTATTTCAACACGCAAAGAACAATTTCTCCAAGCTCTTGGTCGGCCACCAGCCTAATTTTTACACAAATAGGAAGATATAGTTACAAAGAAATAATTTTACTTCGTATGTATCCCCGAATGTCATTGAATTATCAGTTACCTGAAGTCACCCTAGTAAATTAGCAGATTAGAAAATCAATTTGATGACATGCAGGAATAAGGGGTTCGACAATAATTTTATATAAAGGGATTTATTTAGTGAGGGAATTCATTAAATAAAATCCTTAGTCCCACCCTGGCTAAAAAGAGTAGTAAACTGTAGATAACCCACCTCGATTAGCCATAGTAGCGAAAAGTGAACGTTAAAGAATAATTTAATTTGAATCACAAAGAAATAAATGATAACAATTATTAATGTTATTTACGAAGCCAGTTTTGCTACTATGGCTAATTGGGAAGGTTTATCTACAAGTAACCACCCTTTCTAATCCACGGTGATTCTAATGATTTTATTTAATCAATTCCGTTACTAAATAAATTCCTATTGCCCAGGCGGGAATGGAACTCGCCACTCTAGGTTTAACATGTGAGATTATAATCATAATAATAATAATAATAACCTTGATTCACAGAATAGGAAAGGTTTGTATCACTACAAATATCTTGGTTTTCTACGCTTCTGAAATATGCGATATAAGGATGTAAATGACCTATAAAATGAATTTATAAGCGCTCGCGATCTTATTTTTAACAGCTATCTTTCAAGCAGACTTTAAATTAAAAGCAGTTAATACATAGCAATTACCATCTCTGATCTATTGTTTTGCATATAAAATGGTCTGGAACACTTATCTTGATGAGTTGGATAGACTCTTAAGAACGGAGATGACAAAAGCCAAGAATGCCACACATTCGAAGTCATCTATTGGTCAGGCTGTATTTATCGAGGAAAACAAGGAGGGGACGAGGCATTCTCAACATCCGAAAACCTATGTCGGTCTCGGAAGTTGACCTGAGGACATTACATAAGATCGAATGATAGCATCGTCTTCAAAGAAATAGTTAAACTTGATGACGGGTTTTACGGCCCTTGAACTGAAATGTTATATAGTAAACAATCCTGAAGTTAAAAATGTATCCCACTTTCTTTCAGAATGGCAATAGTAAGGAAAAAACTTCATTGGTCGTTACTTACAGGCGCCTTTATGACTCGGAGGTAGACTTGGCTTATTCTGTCGCGTGGCTGACGTCTTGGAAAGCTGTTTTCAGAAACAGAAGGTTTCATTACAGCTATCCAAGACCAAGTGATTGCCACCAGATCATACAGACGTCATATCCTCAAAGACAGTAGTGTCTCAGACAAAATGTAGATTATGCAACAAAGCTTATGAATTCCATTCAACATATTACGGCTGGATGTGAAATACGTGCTGGTTCCGATACTTACAAAGGCACAATTAACGTGGCAAAAGTATACCATCAAGCCTCTAGCAGAGAAATTCGGCCATGGTAGGCTGTTAGGCCGCTTATTATCGCATATACATCCTCAAAAATTATTGGAACGAAAGATAATATAAAGATGTATTGGGACTGAAGCGGATGATAACTGACATTACTGTGCACCATAAAAAACCGGATATTCTCATTATTGACAAGATCAATAAGACTGCTGATATTATTGACATTGCAGTGGACCAATGATGAGAATATTCGAAAATCCCATGCCGAAAAGTTAAGAAAATATCAAGAATTGGCTATCGAGCTCAAAGAGGGATAACAAACTGAAATCTGCCATAGTTACGCTTATTATAGTAAAGTTCAAATGGACTAGTGCCAAAACAACGTCTGCAGGCACCAAGAACTTGAATCTGCCAAGCAGCAATGATAAAAGAAGCACAGCAAGGGGTACTTCTTGATACTGCTAGAATCGTGCGAAAAATTTTTTAAATTCCCCTTAATATGTCACACTCAACAAACTCCATATCGGTTGGATTTTCCCCCGACATGGGATTTTACTCCAGATTTTCACTGAGTATAAACCTCCCCCATAATAATATATTCTGCCACAAAATTTATTGGAAAAAGATAATATAAAGATGTTAATGTATTGGGTAAAACTGAAATCTGCCATACTACTGCCTATTATAGTAAGTTCAAATGGACTAGTGCCAAAAACAACGATAGCAGGCACCAAGAACTTGAATCTGCCAACAGCAATTATAAATGAAGCACAGCAAGGGGTACTTCTTGATACTGCTAGAATCGTGCGAAAATTTTTAAATTCCCCATAATATGTCACACTCAAAAAACTCCATATCGGTTGGATTTTCCCCCGATATGGATTTTACTCCAGTTTTCACTGAGTATAAACCTCCCCCATAATAATAATAATAATTATTGCTAATGGTTTAACTCACGTGGCTAGCCAGAGCCCCAAAATAGGACCTAAATCTGATACTTATATGTCAAGTGTAGTCTTTAAATTAAAACTCAGTATAATGAGATTATTCCAAATTTAACAACCTCACAACAGAATTCTGACAGCTACCTATGTGCATAAATGAAAATAAATGCTGCTAAGAGCAAGCTTGATACAAAATAGGAGGAAAAGATAAATGAAATGATTAAAGGAAAGTCCGTCACGCAGGGGCTGCGTAAACTAAGCAGATTTCCCACGTGAAGTTTTACAATAGAGAAATCTGCCCAATGACAACTGTAGTAGTAAGAAACCTCTAAACCTAAAACATTATTTAGGGCGTAATAACCCAGTAGTTTCTAGCCCCAAAAAACAGTTAACCTAACCTCCTCTAAACCTATTCACGAGGGACGAATAGTTAAGAAAAACGGCCACACAGAGGTCACGGCGAAAAGTTGCGAACATCCGTTATTCGCCCAACAGATTTTAATAAAAATGCAAAATATCTCAGTTAATACTCGAGATAGAGAATTAAATGTAATAGAACAATATTTATAGTACATTTCCTTGCAATAAGATTGATTCTGTACTATTTTTCGATCCGACGGTATAAGTAACGAAGATATTTCGAATTTCGAAAATCCTCCCCTCTTTCTAAACACCCCATCCCACTGGTCCGATTTCAGCCGTTAACGATACTTGATCTTTCTTTTTTACATAAAAACGACTAAATATCGAGTTTGGTAATCGATCAAAACAAAAATTGCGACCGCTAGAGCGGTAACAGACAAATATATATTTATATATAAATATATATATATATATATATATATATATAGATATTTATATATATATTTATATATACAGTTTTGAACGGACCTCATTTTCGTCATCTCCTGGGTAGGATCGATGGACATTTGAAGAAAAATTTCGAAAATTCTGTCATGAGTACAACCTCAATAGCTGATTTCCCTTGAGGGAAATCTGCTAAAATACATAAAATACATGTTTTTGCCAAATATACACCAAACGGCTCATTATTTCAGTAAATTAGTAAATAAGCTATGGAATACCTGATTGTTACCTGATTTCTCCATAATTGATTTCATTGTAATTACAGTAGTGTATAATTATTAGTTCATGTATTGTTACTGAATTGCATGCATAATCAAAAACATTAGTGGTATTTATTATTGTGCCATGTTTCATAAATATATTTTGATTATTTTTTCCTCCTGCCCTAAGCAATAATATACCTTCCAACTTATTATTTTAAACCAGTTTTTCTCTGCGAGTTCTAAACACTTGATAATATATAAGTATATTTATAAGTGTGACAGGGGTTTCGATAATGATAAATCAATTAAAGAGACAATTATTGATAAGTGATTGTTTTACAAAGTATTCCACTATATACAACACTTCAATGTGGAAAAAGAGTTCTTCACAGAATCATTTATTCGTGTGGATATTTACCTGTTAACTCTCATATTTTCGTATATATATATATAAAATATTCGCGAATTTTCACGATAACTTTTCGTTTCACATGTCATAGACACCATAACTGCATTTTGTTTCTTTCGTGTATGTTTGTTTGTTTGTTAGCTTTTCACGCATAAACGACTGAACTGAATTTTATCAAACTTCGTACGTACGTTACTGCTAACCCATCTTAGACTTTAGGCTATATTATTTTTCTCTGAGGCGAACCGGAGCGGGGGTTATAAGGGAGGCCTGAAATTAAAAATAGCGATATCTCGTGTCGTATTGGTTTTTCGGTAAATATACACATAACAAAAGCTGTTTATTTTGTTATTTAGAGTAACTTTTGTTATATACACTTTCGCCGTATACCGAAGTGTAAATGCGTTACACGCTAAAAATTATAGCGGGAGTCAATAATATTATTTGGCACAAAAGACTCCACCGTACTAAATAAAACTCGGTATGTTTATTAGCTCTGACGTCTTAGCTAGCATAAGCTCTACCAACTTTTCTTGTGACGGGCAGGAGTGGGGGTAGTAAAGGAGGCCTGAAATTAAAAATAGTGATATTTCGTTTCCTATTAGGGTTTCCGGAAATATGCACATAACAAAAGTTGTTTATTTTGTTATTTAGAGAAACTTTTGTTATATTCATTTTTGTCGTATAACAAAGTGAAAATGAGATATACACTAAAAACTACAGCGGAAGCCAATAATTAAGGTGGGCACTAACAATTGAACCGAACGAAAACTCTACGATTATAAGATATATTAAAATTTTTAGGTCCAAACGGGAGTGTGGGGGTTATGAGGGTGGCCGGAAATGAAAAATTGTAATTTTCCTATTCCAATTGGTTTTTCAACGATTTTCTATAAAAATACAATCATTAGTCAGTCAA
>CM032232.1:10965000-10967500 GCA_019009955.1 Riptortus pedestris
AAATTTTATTTTTATTTCAGACCTCCCTCCTAACCCCACTCCCGTTCTAACCTAAACATTTTGATATAGGTATAATCATTGAAGAATTAATGCTAATTCAAATGCCGAGTTTTGTTAAGTGGTTCAATCGTTAGTGTCCAATAAAATCGTTGGCTACCGCTTTAGTTTTTAGTGTATATCTCGTTTATACTTTGTTAAAAGACAAAAATGAATATTGCCAATGATACTCTAAATAACAAATTAAACAACTTTTGTTATGTCCATATTTGCCGAAAAACGAATAGAAAACGAAATACCGCTATTTTAAATTCAGACCTCCCTTACAACCCCCACTCCTGCACGCCCCTAGAAATGTTGGTATGGCTTATTATAATTAAACCTTTAGTGCTAATACACATACCGAGTTTTATTTATTTCGGTACCTCACAGGGAAAAATTAATCCAAATGTATGTTAATATTTTGTACGTAATAATTCATATCTTTGCTTTATGCACAGGGAAACGGGGAAAAATCTATGCACATATATGGAGAGGACAGTTGTAATGTCTGTCATAAAAAAATTTAATTTTATTATTTAACACAATCCACAGAAGTGGAAACGACACTGGTATTTATTAACCATATAAAACACTGGGTGACGGGTGGTTGGTATAGAAATGGTGTGAAATATCATAATATTGTCCAAAGTAAAGACTTGCCAAAAAAATACCATACACCATTCTTCCGCAAATGAATTCCCGAGGCGAAAGGAAGCCGGGTATCGGTGCTAGTATATATATAATATATATATATATATTATATATATATATATATAATATATATGTATATATATCATATATCTCACCTAATTAGCTGATTTCTCTTAAGGGAAACGTGCTATAACAACTCTACCTTGAATGTTGGTGTATTTACATATTTAGGGGTTTCTCCGTTTCGTCTTTTCCCGATGGTACTTCCTGTTTTTGATCGAAATGTACGAAGAAGGTGATGGGATTATGTGGCACCAAAAATAAATATTTCGTGTCTCATCAACTTTATTTGTGCCAAAATTTATATGGGTCCTGTTTACATCTATCGATAAAAAATCAAATATTCATGTTCTACAATATTTTTGTTTCTATGCATTGGAACGTAGATATCCTACGTCGCTTTCAAATGAAATTATTTTAAATTGCTGCCAAAAATACTCTTTATTCAATTTAATAAGGGTTATCCGGACTTCGGGCGGTGTTTAATGGACATTTTTTCAAGCAGATCAAACCCCTCATTTCAGCTGAACCGAATGAATTGCCAGACATTGTGGTTCAGTGCGAGTTACCAACTCTTTCTCATTCTTCTTCCTATGTGATACATGCTCTCGAAGATCCCATTCTCTGTGTTTGGGACCCCTTGCAGGCTCACCGAAGTTCTGTGAGTTATTTACTGGACGGGAGATATTTCATTCCTGGAAGTTTTCTAAGGCCCATATACGACTTGCAGCAATCTCAGAATTCAGCAGTGCCAGGGTGAATTTAGTACTTTCAGGAACATAGAAAAAAAAATAAAAGAAAAAAAACCTCGGTTTGTTCCCCTACATCTTCCTCTTACTAGACATTACGTCCGCTTGAGAAAATACTTCTAGTCTGCTTCCTCGCAGTCAGTACTTGGATGGATAATCGAAGAGGATATGAAGATAGTTGTCCCGTTCAATACAGAAGCGCACTTGTGCAGTAGCGTTAGTCTAGTGAGTAATCAGCATGACAGACCATCGGTATGACGAAGGGCATTCACGCTCTTAGATATGTGACCCGTCGCTCAACTGGAGACAACTCATTCCTGGTCCTCCTTGGATAACGGGAGCTATATATCATGTCGATCGCTCACTACGTGAAAACTCTGTCAGTCCAGCTCTAGGATCTTATTGGTCTATATTGCCAACCAAAAAAAAAAAAAATCCGTCACGCAGGGGCTGTGTAAACTAAGCAGATTTCCCACGTGAAGTTTTACAATAGAGAAATTTCACAAGAGTCAAGCAGTTACGGAACCGGCGAACTAGCTTTTGACGGAAACTCACTACTAGACCCGAAATTAACCGATCTCATCCAACCGTTGCAATAGATAAAAATGCAAATACCTCGGAGAGAATAAATGTAGAGAACAATATTTATAGTACATTTAATTTGCAATAAGATTGGTTCTATACAATTTTTTGATCCGACTTATGGTAACGGAGATATTTCGAATTTTCGAAAATCCCCCCTCTAAATATATATATACTAGCTTATATATACTTAGCCCGGGAATTGATTTGAGGCTGAATGGTGATGGTATTTTTTTGGCTAGGCTTTACTTTGCACAATATTTTGACATTTACCCGTCCCAGTGTTTAGGGTTTATATTGGAATTGGAATGAATTGTTGAGCATATCAATATTTCTACGCAAATTACTTTCTCCACACATTGTTCCTGGAGAAATGTATAAAACAAAAGTTAATCTAAATAACAAAGTAAACAACTTTT